>JADLSH010000114.1:2290000-2739296 GCA_016169945.1 Trachythela sp. YZ-2020
AACATTTAGTAAGCTATATTTTCCAAGGCTGCCCAGGAGGGAATTGCTCGATGGGCCCCAGATTTAAGTGAGCCCCAAAAATACTATAAAAGGAAACAAAAACTGGGAAAAGAAGTCAGAGGGTTGTAAGAGGTGGGGAGGGACCATAATCTCATTTCCATTCCCAATTTTAATTGCTATTTTTATTGCTTTTTTGTAATCCCAGTCCTCTCAGCAAGTAAAGCCTGTTACAGACATTATTTTTATCCTCTAAGTAATGTTCCGAATATTCCTCAAAATATCTAATGACTAAATGTATTAAACCAAGTACATTTAAAGTACTTGTCTGCAGTAAATGACTCGAGCTGAGCAAGTGACATTTTCATGTCAAGCTTCGGCGAGCGATATTTTAATATAATTCATCCCAAACGGTCCACTCTGCATCCAAAGCCTTCAAGGTATACGTCTTTGGCCTTGAAAACCACAAATTTCCTTCATAAAATACTCTAAACCAGAGTAATTCACTCGAACTGACCAAGTGACGATTTCGTACAAATTTCGGCGAGCGATATTTTTACATCAATTCATCCCCAGCTGTCCAGTTTGCGTCTAAAACCTTCACGATAAGTAGTTATCGCCAAAAAAGTTTGATCGAAGTGGATTCGAAACACTGGGACGACGCAAAATGCTAAAAATATGGATTTCCCCGTAGAGTTTATAGTCTTTTTGCCCTGAATGGCGGCCATCTTGGATTTATCATGCAGGTCACGCGTCCGCTAGGTATGAGTCAGCAATCTAGGTTTATTATATCTGTGGTACAAATTGACCAGTTGCGTAATAGCGATGCCCGCTAGGGATGACGGTAGGAGGCTGTATGTTGCTTTCGAATGAAATGGCTGTCGCATGAGCGAGCGATTTTGTTCGGGAGAAGAAACAGCAGATTTTTTACAACATTTCAAATTGATCGACAACTTTTTTTGTATGGAAACTTACGAGGGTAGTTTGCACTGCTCGTAGAGAAAATTTAAAGAAAATCGGCGCGTTATTGGCGAAGAAATTTTGTTGAGAAGACGACAAGTTGTGAACACGCTTTCCCTAAATTTGCTCGCGAAAACTTAACTGCAAGAACTAAAACAGGTGAGTTAGCTTTTTCACTCGCGATCGGCTAAATTATTTTAAAAAATAAGCTCAACTGATAGTTCTTCTCATTGGATCTCAAGTTTATTTTAATCCTATAGTTTTAAAAATGCCATTTTGAGCTTCATGAAAATGCCAAATGTTAGCCAAACTTTTGTTCGAATTTGCCATTGAAAGGTCATATAGTCTGACAAAATGTTTTAAAGTTGTTTTGGCGCGAAAATATCTGAATTTAAATTAAATGAGTTGCTTGTAGCTATAACAAGAAAATATAAGTTGAAAGTGTTTTTCATCGTTTTCTGCTGTCGTTTGTCCTTGAGTTGAAGTTTGCTTTGGTTCCTTTCCTCCATTGTAATTCAATAAAATATTCGTCAGTTATAGAATTAATATTTAGATAAATAAATTAGGTATATTTATAGGATTTTTAAATTAGCAAAGTCATATAACTTGTATTAATAAATTTTTAGCTAGAATATAAACATTGATAAATACTAGAATAAAAAATAGAATTAAACAACTCACATAGGTTGGGAAAATATTTAAAATTTAGTCTAGAATTTTATATAATATATGGAGGGTGAACAAGCACTTCACATGAGGCAAACAATGGTGAAACTATTGGGGTCACTCGATTGTGGAAAAGATATTGTTGTATACCACAATGTCAGAGCAATAACCAAAAGAATCCAGAGTTACCATTTCATAAAATACCAAAAAATCCTGAAATAAAGAAACAATGGGTACAATTGTTGAAAAGGAAAGGTGTAAGGGACCCTGGTCCTAGTCACAGAGTATGTTCAATGCATTTTGTGGGTGGTAAAAAAACATACAACAACAATATTCCAACAATCTTTACTACATGTACAACCAGTAAACCAAGGAAAAGCCCAGCTGTAAGGATAATGGTTGTTCCGGTTATTCCTGAAACACCATCCCTTGTGGAAATACCCGAGGATAACAATGACATTGATAACACTGAAGATACTATTTGTCAATTAAAGGTTAAAATATCTTTACTTGAGGCTCAGAAAATGGATTTGCAAGCAAAATTTGGTTTATTTCGCATTGAAAGATTTATAAGCAGTGACAGTGACTTTAGGTTCTACACTGTCTGGCTTTTCCAATTATTCATGTTTCCAAGCATTTTACGATTACCTTTCTCCAGCTTGTGAACATCTTATGTACTTTGGCACACACACTACCCCTGTAACTTCAGAATTCCAAAACAAATGTGGCAAACCAAGATCCATGTCACCAGAACAAGAATTATTTCTTGTTCTAGTAAGGTTACGTTTGGGGTTACTTCTGCAAGATATTGGACATCGATTTAACATTTCAGCAAGTCATGTGTCTCGTATTTTTAACACCTGGATTATTTTTTTACATCACCGCCTTCGTTCCCTACCAATTTGGCCCAGCCGCAAATTTATTGATGATAACATGCCCCCCTGCTTTAAACAAGCTTATCCGAAAACCAGAGTAATTATCGATAAAAATTTCATTTTTATTGAAATGCCCTCATCATGCAGAAGTCAGTCCATCACATTTTCGAGTTATAAGAACCACAACACTGCCAAGGGCCTGATTGGTATTTCACCCAGTGGATACCCAAGTTTTGTTTCCTGTTTATATGCGTGGCGAACAAGTGACAAAAAAATTACCCATGATTGTGGCATTCTAAATCTGGTGGAGCCTGGAGATGAGATAATGGCAGATAGGGGATTCGATATTGAGGCCGATATTCCCAGCGGAGTGTTGTTAAACATTCCACCATTTCTAAATGGACAGCCTCAATTATCCGCAGAAGACGAAGCTAAAACACGTAAAATTGCATCGGTCAGGGTTCATGTTGAGCGTGCAATAGCCAGAATAAAAAATTACAGAATCTTGCGCCAAGTTATTCCCTTGACACTGGTTGAAAACTTAGAACAAATTTGGAGTGTTTGCTCCTATTTAACATTGTTTTTACCACCTATAATTAAGGATAAACAACCTTAAACTATTGGTTATAATGAGTCTTGAATTATTACGTAGCATTTATTTCAATGTGCAAATTATATCATGCTGTTTATTTTATTTATTACAATTCTGGTAACATATATTCAGTATAGAAACTGTTTAACTCTGGAACAATTTTATTCCAGAAGTCATTGTCAAAATAAATCCTCTCAATGTGTAGGTCAACATTTGTAAACACAACAAAATCACACCAACTAACATTAAGTGTGACCATGCACCCTTGAATTTGGTAAAAATAATTGTGTGATTTTTTAACTGGATCTTTCCATTTAGTTTTTGCAAACAAAAGTTTTTGTCTTTGCATGCTTCATCAGTGGTCATATCTTTTTTTGAGAATGGGCATTTGACTTCCCCAATACCAAATGATGTAGCTTCTGCATCATCGAAAACTAAAAAATCAGGACTGGCACCCAACCATGGAAATCTTGAATTTACTACAAAACCACAATGTGCACACACATCAATGTTTCCTTGATTTTTTTTGGTTTTTGTGTATTCCATGATAGCCTCACCCTCCTTATAGTTTCCCCACTGGCATGGTTTTGGGCACTTAGACCGACTAGATTTGGTGTTCGACATTAACGTTTTTGGATACCTTTGCCGCCTTCGCTTAACCACTGCTCCGAAATTTGAGGAAGTGAGTCTTTTTCCACGTTCCTCAAACCACCTATCTTGTGATGATTGTTCCCTAGTGTTTCGTTCAATTTCAACTATTTCGTCATATGAAATTTTAATAGATGATTTTAAATTGTTAATGGTCTGACATTGTGTTTCCTCAGCTGTTGTAGGTTGTATATTTTTAAAAATTTTATCACGAACACTAGAGTCATTAATGTTAAGGTGCATTGACTCAGTATGTCTCTTTTTAGATGGAATATATAGATGCATACTTTCAAAAGGGTATGGCTTACAGTCGTTTGACATTAACAAATTCGCCAAATAGCTCTTTTCATTTAAATTTATCAAAGAATTAGCCAACTTTTGTACTTCATGTTGTCCAATATTCTGTGCAAAATGTGGGATGGGGTCATGTGTTGGGGTCATGTGTTGGGTTGCTCATTGTTTTTCCTCTTTTTACCCTTGACATCTTTTTCATACATGGTCTTTTTAAATGCAATGTTCTCATAAAGAACTGGCTTGTCTGACTCATCTTTCCTTGGTACATGCCATTGCTGTAGCAATTGGGTTCAAGTAGGTTGATCTGGGATTTCTGTCATGTCTAATTGTTTATACTCGATTATTTTAAATAGTAGAGCAACAACATGTTTGCATTGCCCACCTTTCCCTGCTGTACATGTACAGTTGCTATACACAACCTCCCCATTAGCTTCGTTTACATGAACATATACAGTATATAGGCCTACATTGTTTTTCATAGTAGCATTTACACAGCCTTTAACTAGGAAACATGAGATGTTGCCTTTGGTGACATTTTTTTTAACCTCAACTTTCCCAACATATTTATCTTTGAACATTTGATATCCTAGTTTCTTGTGTTTTTGAGTCTAAATTTTAGACTAAATTTTAAATATTTTCCCAACTTATGTGAGTTGTTTAATTCTATTTATTTATCTAGTATTTACAATATAATTTATTTACACAATTTTAAAATGAATTCACTATTAATTTAATTCTCTCTCAATGTTTATATTCTAGCTAAAAATTTATTAATACAAGTTATATAACTTTGCTAATTTAAAAATCCTATAAATATACCTAATTTATTTATCTAAATATTAATTCTATAACTCAAGAATATTTTATTGAATTACAATGGAGGAAAGGAACCAAAGCAAACTTCAACTCAAGGACAAACGACAGCAGAAAACGATGAAAAACACTTTCAACTTATATTTTCTTGTTAAACTCAACTCATTTAAATTCACATATTTTCGCGCCAATACAACTTCAAAACATTTTGTCAGACTATATGACCTTTCAATGGCAAATTCGAACAAAAGTTTGGCTAACATTTGGCATTTTCATGAAGCTCAAAATGGCATTTTTAAAACTATAGGATTAAAATAAACTTGAGATCCAATGAGAAGAACTATCAGTTGAGCTTATTTTTTAAAATAATTTAGCCGATCGCGAGTGAAAAAGCTAACTCACCTGTTTTTGTTCTTGCAGTTACGTTTTCGCGAGCAAATTTAGGGAAAGCGTGTTCACAACTTGTCGTCTTCTCAACAAAATTTCTTCGCCAATAACGCGCCGATTTTCTTTAAATTTTCTCTACGAGCAGTGCAAAATACCCACGCAATTTTCCAAACAGTGAACATTTGGCCATTTCGTTCGAAAGCAACATACAGCCTCCTCCCGTCATCCCTAGCGGGCATCGCTATTACGCAACTGGTCAATTACAATACAAAACCGGCAATGTAGTTAAAATATTAATGGTTTTAACAATAGAATACTGAAGTATATCATGTAGGTATGTTATTATGCATTCTAATATTTTATTTTAATGTAAAATTGAAAAATTCAACGGTCCGTTCAATATAAAACGTTTCGTAAAGTTCATAAAACAAAACTGCATTTACCTATAAATTCCTTTTTGAAATGAAATCTTGCGGTTGAAAGTATACAATTCTCTCGTAAAAATGGTTCAGCTTTCCTTTTAATTTATAGCTTTTTGTAACATAAAAAATAGGATACTTAAACTGGAATTAAACGAGACTGACTATTTATATAAAGCAACAGTTTTTAAAACAACAATGATATGCCATGAACAAATTCATCAACAATTATAACAAACTCGCCTTATATTTTACTTTTTTCGCTCATATATCTCTTCTTATCCTCTTATATAAAGCAAAAGCGATAAAATTCGCCCACAGCTCCTATTTATAAAGTTCTTAAAAGATTTTGAAATATTCAGAATTTCTCATTTTAAAATCTTCGCTCATTCCGCTCCTGACAATAACAGCCCACGCGATGTCCACGAAAAGTTCACGAAATTCGCGAAAACGTTCACCCATGACACCCATGAAACATAGCCACACCACTGATCTGAATATAGGCTGGATAACGCATAGGCTGGATAACGCAGCCCTACTTTATTATAGATAGTATTACGGAATCCTAGTTTTTTTGCTTTCTTGCCTTGTAGCATTGGAGTATTATGGCTTTATAACGCCGTGAAACTGGATTTACAAGTTCGAAGGAGTGAACAGCCACATGTTTGCGATGTTTTGTTTATGATATTTCAATTCAAAACCCACTCAAAATATAGAATTACTGCTACTGGACGAAGGCACTCTAGGAATTTGATGAAATGAACCAGCTCAGCTGCAGTATGAACAAAAGCGTGAATGTGGTAAGTTTTTAAAACAGGAATTAGGAACAGTACTACACTGGTTCAATATTCACGTACTGAAATGAACACATATTAAGTTAATAACATATTAACAAAATTTCCAATATTATTCAACAATCAAATATACTTGATATATAGTAATTGTAACTAATATAGTAGTAATTATATGATTGGTGGTCAAAGAAAGAGAAGTTTTTCTTCAAGTGTTGTGTGGCTTCTTCATTTCTTGTCCTGGGAGTGCAATTTTGTTAACAGTGCATTTGATGAAGTTGTGGATATAATTGTCTTAAGTTGTGGCATGCATATGATTATCTGTTTAGTTCCAACCATAACCATGATTAAGTTATGACAGGAACCGCAAAAGATGCATGCTTGGAAATGTTTTTTACAGAATTATAGTGTGTCTGACAGTCCAACTCAAGCATGCTATGTCTCAGGGCCTGTTTATATGATCCCGGCTAGGCGGGACGGGACAGTTGCCGAGATCCTGCTTGCAATATAAAAACTCTACTGAGTGTTTATATTATCCTGCTTCCATCCCGCCTAGCTGGGATCCTGGCAATCTGTTCTAGGCGGGATGAACAATCTAGCTGGGATCCCATATAAGGCTAGGCGGGATGACGTTTCATTGACCTTGCCTTCTGGGCATGCATAGTATGACCTGAAGTACTTAACTGGCCTCATCCCAGCAATGTCTTTGTCCATACAAACACGCCATCCCATCTAGGCAAGTTTCCCGGCTATGCGGGACGAAAACGTCCTGTCCCGCTTAGGCGGGATCATAGAAACAGACCCTGAGACATAGCATGCTTGAGTTGGACTACGGTCAGACACCCTATAATTCTGTACAAAACGTTTCCAAGCATGTATCTTTTGCAGTTCCTGTCATAACTTAATTATGGTTATGGTTGGAACTAAACAGACAATCGTATGCATTTTAAGACAATTATATCCACAACTTTATCAAATGGAAATGCTAACAAATTGCACTCCCTGGTGCATATCCTGCGAGAACCGAATTCAATAGTTGTTTTATTATTTATTTGTAAATATTTCGGACTCAGTTTAAATAATCGATCAACTTCGCAACATGCTGTGAGAACCGAAGCAAGTTCTTCGCTATTTTCTGGATGGTCAAGCTTCTTTTCTCGTAGATACTCTTCAAAGATCACTTTGCTTCCTTTTATAGCTTTTGTTGTGTTTTTTTAGTCTTTTTCTTCGAGCAATATTTTAATTTCACCTTTCCTTTCAGGAAGCCATTTGAATTTTCCCGCTTTTGGCATAAGCCGCATAAATTAGCGTGACGTCATAGCGTGTCACATTGGTTTTCAATATACCACGAAATTACGTCAAACGTGGTATTTAATATTTGTTTTCAATATTCCACGGTGATGTCATGACTCCAAATTTGGGTAGCTACCGAGCGGATATGACGATTTCACCGACAGCTCTTAGCCAATCAAAACTCTTGAATTATTTTCAAAAAATAATAATAGCTATTATGTCTCACGTATACCGAGGATTGTAAAGGGATCATTTCGCTTCATGATAAATGATAAATTTGAGTGACAATTAGCAGTTAGCTAAGCTGTTTACCGCGCTGCTAGTTAAGCCAACTACTCGCTACATGCTCTGATTTAGTATGCCTGAAAACTCATAGAAGTACATTAAAGTTGTGTTTGGTTCTCTGCAGCACTTCGACGGTTTCTCACGGGTACTTTGTTTTTAATAATAACTAACCGCTTTGCCGTATAATTGAATTGAACGGTATTCAAAGGAAAAATGTAAAATACCCTAATTAAATTACCTAAACTATGCATATATGCATCAAGAGTGTTTAATTGTAATGAAATTATGAAATCTATCCGTGTTCGTAAAAAGCATAATAACTGTTCTGTCCTTAGATAAATTGCAGAACAAGTATTGACAATAAGTGCTAAGGGATTGTGACTGATATCTTGAACACACCTTATCTACTAATGAATGATTTGCTAAGTTTATTTCTACGACTTTCAAGAGTTTCCAAACCAGAGTATGACAAAGCAGTTCCATGGGATAATAAAGCGAAAATTATCTAAAGGGTCAGATAGGTTAGCCGTCAGATTCGACCTGTCCTGCCACATCAAATATTAAATTTTCTACCTTAGCTCCGTGATCAGACATGGGTCGTACAGTGGCAACCATGCAGGGGTGCCCTATAGTAAGACATCGACTTAGTCTTTTAAGCTGCTCCTTCGCTATTTAACTCTCGGGTACAAGGAATGGTGATTTCATGGCATCCTTTCAATGACCTTGACCTTAAACAAGTGATATTATCTCTAATCTTTTTGTTCAGTTTTAATGCTTTACCTATAGTGTCATAATTTTACCACATTTTACCTTTCGCTTCAGAGTTGGAGAATGGTCAACCTTCAAACAGGCCCTAACTCGCGATGTCTCTGGATTTATTCCAATAAATATTAATGCAACCATTCTATATGCTCTCTTAAAATGCATAATGAAGCGCCGTGCGAGGGTATTAATTCCGCTCGGATATTTACACCCGGGTATGTGAAAACATTGTGGAATGCAAAGTTGTCCGTCATTTTTTTTGTTATGGACTCGACGGTTTTGTAAGTTATGTGCATACGCGAGTTCAAGCCGAGAGAAGACTTCCCTTTTGCAAAAATAGTTTTGCACTCATTTTATAAGCAAGTCTCTATGTAAGTAAGTTTATATGTTAAGTCTACAAAACAAGATAAATGAAAATTATTTAGAGGACAAATTAACAAGAGGAAAAACAGTCGAAAGACCGAAAAAGGAGCGTTTTAAACGGGCAAGTGTCTATTTTGCATGCTTGCTTTGCCGAGTTATAGCATGCAGTATAGTTTGTGAATTTGAAAATGTGTAGAGCATTCTGTGTGGTCAATACAACATTGATTGATCTTAAGAGTATTTTAGTATTGATTCAAATACGTTATAGAAAAATAAAAAACATATTAAATCTCAAAAACTTCATTTCAAAAGCAAGTGCGAAGTATAAAAATACTGCTCGAAAAGCAGTTGAAGTTTTATGAAAATTTCGAAACGTTTTGTGAAGGTCTAAGGTTGAATGTTACAGTAAATCAAAGCTAAAAGAGTACATAATAGCATACCCACATTATATAGTTGGGCTTTTAGTTGGGCAATTGATAATTTTATAGTTAAAAACAAAATAACAATATTTCGTACAAATTAAAATATAGAAAATATACAGTGTTGCGTGTTACACTGTTACCATGGTTACATGGTTACAATAACTTTTGGGGAGTAAATTGTTTGGTTCAAATGGGCGAGGAGATTCTGTATGCATGTATTTCTAGTTATATTACAGCTTGATTACAGATGACAAATGAGGTAGCCTGACAGTTATTGGCATGTGTCAGCTGCTACATATACCTAACATTTATTATTAATGTGTATATAATACAGTGGCGCAGGCAGCCCGCCGATTTAATTTAATTTAATTTTAATTTAATTTTTAAAGTTATTGAAATTAACCGCTATGCAAATTTCAAATCATTATCATTATTCATTTCTTTAGAAATTCATTGTTTTCACCGTCAATGAACACGAACAAATTTGCATAGCGAGCTGCCTATATACGCTACTGTATATATATACATCTAAAAGTCTGCTCTTTTGATTAATAGCAAAAAGGGATGGGATACATTTCATTATTTTAAAGGTTTTAGAATGGCAATGATCAGTATAAACACTAACAAGTATAATTTGTTTTTAAAGTACATATTAGAACTTGTTAGAACTGCCTAAATGCCTGCTTGTTATTTATTTTATACTAAATACCTCATTCAACCGGTCGCCATTTTACGGTTAACCCGGGTTGTGCAGGGCACCAACAACATGAAATTCATTTCTAACACCCTTAAACTTTAATTAAAAGAAAACTAGACCCGTCGGTCTTGTCTTAATCTAACGTTTAATCTGTTGACCATTATCTGACCCTAAGTCTTAACATATTATAAACCCAATAGTATTATATGTTATTTCAGTTGTGATATCGCAAATCCGAATCCGAGCTCGCAAATCCGAATCAAGCAAATTTCAACGAAACTTAATTGCAGTTGTGTGTTAAAGGAAAGCGATATCAGTAGTATAACCTATATAAAACATATAGAAATAGCCGTATATCTGAATGTTTTAAAGTTTCAATAAACATGTATAAATTTCTTATTAATAAAGTTTCACTTTCCAGTGAACTAGAAAACAGCAAAAGTTTGCAGTTTGTGGAAATATGTCATGCTGATATACTTGACATCAAATCATAAAAGCAAATATAATTAAATAAGTGGTTTTACTGTGCTGCAAAAATACGTATACATGAGGGGGTATGAAAGATATAAATCCAATTCTATAACGTTAATTGAACCGTGAGAAAATTGAGTCAAAGTCACGAAGCGGGAATGCGATTTGTAATCACAAGTACTTGATTTCAGGTGCTTATATTAGCAGCTGTTAGTAAAGCTTTTAGAAATGTGCCTAAGCTTCCACATCATTACTACCACCAGAAATTAGAAGTTTGCTTGGGTTTTCCTGATATAAAATTACTAATATGAATATATACGATTATGTCTACTGCTTCCAAGGGCTGCGAAACAAGCAGGGGCATATGGTGGGAGGGGGGGGGGGGGTGTTAACACCACACCAATAATTTTTGGGTTACAATTTGGTCAAAATGGCGATCAAATGTTGGTCAAAGTAGAAAATGGTTTTTTATTGATAAAGGGTTTACAGTTTATCATTCATAGGGAGCTAAGCCCCCTAAAAATAGATTAAGTGGTATATATATTTCCTACATAATATGTGTATATATATAGATAAATATACGGCAAAGATTGCTCAACTATTTGAGATATGGGTTTTGTTCATATTTTGGTAACAATAAAATATTCATGTGATACTGAATTGAAAGTATACAACAAACTTAGTGGTAATACTATTGATAACATGTGCCTACGCCCGGAACGGCGCTTTTCACCTTTGGCTCGGGACTATTATACTTAAATACAAAATGTAATTTTCATCACAGAGCTTTAGATCCGGATAAGATATGCCTCTTGCATGTTTCACTGACAACTGATAAAATATTTTAATTTTTTCTTATTACTGTCATCTTACACAATATCTTATTGCTAGCTGAAAACTGCCTTGAATTATTTTTTCTGACAAGTTATAAGATATACAAGACCATGTATATCATACATACTGAGGTATTATTTTATGACTGTGCACTTTAGCCTAATTAACTGTGTATAAGTCACCCGTATCCGCATGAAATATCACTGTATGCCGCATGCTGTGAAATTTTCCGGTTTTCCTGGAAGATTGATTGCAAATTAACTGGAAATTGCTCAAATGGCTATGCTGAAAATGAAACTGTTTTTTCCAAGTTTATGCATGTTTTCCAACACTTTTCGAACCATTTTTGTTATAGGGTTATTTCTATTAGGCCTATGCTCTATATAGTTCACAATACTGTAATTATATTCATAACACGCTGTTGTAAGTCCAGTAAAAAGTTCTTGTTGCTATTTTGCGAGCAACAACTGTGATTTCGTCCGGGATGCAAAAACGAAATAATCTCTGGAAAGCGATATAACACCATTACACTAAATTAGGCTTCGGGAGTTATGGTTAAGAATTCTGTGTAGGGTTTACTTTCAAGTTTACAATCAAACATACAGTGTATAAAAAAATAAATTTTATGCCAAGAATGTATATGACATATAAGCCTTATGATAGATATATATAGATATATCCCAACAATTATACTAATAGAAATTTTACCGGGATTATAAGTGTTCTCTCTGCGCTTGTCTGTGGTGATGTTGAATTTTCTGCAATGTCTGTAATATAATAAGAAACTGTATCATAACGTACCACTGGGTCACTCGGTTCACTAGTTGACGGATATAGTAGATCAAAGAGATATTATGAAATCACACGTCAAAGATTTAAAACTGACGCCAACCGCTTAGCGCAATAAAACTAGGCTAAAATACGTTAGCAACGTGAGTAAAGTTCTTCGTCAAGAATGACAAGAAATATAGTGGTATTGAAGATTTTTAGTCTTTCTGACTGGAAAGAATTAACATGCCCGACCGCATGCACGTTATAATATATCTACAGAGCAGTCGATCAATGCTAAAAGCAATGGTTTAAATCTTTTTAGTACAATTACAACGTTTTCTGTATTTGTTCGACCTGAAAACTACAGATATTGTTCTCCTATAAGTAAATTGTGGAGTTGTCACATAACCACAAGTCCACAATCTGGCCTTAGAACGTTGTATTAAAGTGACATATCGATCTGACACGTCAATAACGAGTTATTGATGTATGTCAGTCATGATTAAGGCCTAAAATGTGTATGATATTAACAGACTATGACATGCAGTTATATAATATATAACAAAAATATACCTAAATTCTTGTGAATACTTCAATAGTTCGACACTTTCACTAGATCTTCTTAGGTTTCGAACCGACGACAGTTTCAAAAATATGAAGGGGAATGTTTGAATTTAGAATGTTTTAATTGGACCAATCACCCCCTATTGTTTGTGTTATTTTTTCCCCTTCCAAAAATATGCATTCATTATCAAATCATATTTTCTCTAATAATTTGTCCATTATCCAGTGTGATTCACGTATACTGAGGTTTGTAAAGAGATGATCTTGCTTCATGATAAATGATAAATTTGGGTGGCAATTAGCAGTTAGCTAAGCCGTTTAGGGCGATGCTATATAGCTAAGCCAGCTATACTGGCTACCTATACTCTGTTTTGATAGACTTGAAAGCTCATAGAAATACATTAAAGTTGTGGTTGGTTCTCTCCAGCATTTCGATGGTCGTTTTTCCCGATTACTTTGTCTTTAAAAATAATAATAATAATAATAATAATAATCTGTTTAATTAACCGCTTTGCAGTGTAACGAAATTACACGGTATTCATAGGAAAAATATAAAATACCCTAATTAGATTACCTAAACTAAATACATATATATGCATAAACAGTATTTAATTGCAATGAAATTTTAAAATCTATCCGCGTGTTCGTAAAAGGCATAATAACTGGTTCTGCATGTCCTTAGATGATATTTATGTTAAGTGACTAAGGAATTGAGGCTGATATCTTGAACAGACCTTAATCTACTAATGAATTATTTCCTAAGATTATTTTTACGACTTTCAAGAGTTTCCAAACCAGAGTATGACAAAGCAGTTCCATAGGATAATAGAGGGAAAATAATCCTAAGCGCACGCGTTTCTGGATAGATTCAATTAAGTCAGACAGGTTAGCCGTCAGATTCGATCTTTCCTGCCACATCAAATATTAAACTTTCTACCTTAGCTCCGTGATCAAGGCATGGGTCGTATAGTGGCAGCCATGCAGGGGTGCCCTATAGAGTAAGATTTCGACTTAGTCTTTTAAGCTGCCTCCTTCGCTATTTAGATCTCGGGTACAAGGAAAGGTGACTGGCTTCCCTACCATAACCTTGACCTTAACCAGGTGATTTTATCTCTGATCTTTTTGTTTTTATTGCTTTACCTAGTGTCTCGAGTTCTATTTTAACTGAGAATGACAAAATTTTACCACATTTTACCTTTCGCTTCAGAGATGGAGAATGGTCAACCATCAAACACACCCTAGCTCGCGATGTCTCTGGGTTTATTCCAATAAATATTAATGTAACAATTCTATGCTTCTCTTAAAAATTCATAATTTTATTACAGCTGCAGATCACAGACGACTGGTAAGGTAGCATGGCAGTCATTTCCATGTTTATGTATACATATATATATATTCATTATTTTAAAAGTTTTAGAATGGTAATTATCAGTATAAACACTAAAAAGTAAAATTTGTTTTAAAGTACAAATTAGAACCTTATAGAACTGCCTAAATGCCTGTTACCTATTTAACCTATATACCACATAATATAGAAATAGCCGTATGTCGGAATGTTTTAAAGTTTCATTAAACATGTATAAATTTCTTACCAATAAACTTTCACTTTCCAGTGAATCAGGAAACCGCAAGAGTTCACAGTATGTGCAAATATCTCATGCTGATTTAATTGACATGAAATCATAAAAACAAATATAATTAAATGGGTTTACTGTGATGCAAAAATACGTATACATGAGGGGGTATAAAAATATAAGTCCAACTCTATAACGTTAATTGAACCGTGAGAAAATTGAGTCAAGACCGCGAAGCACACTGTTCGTTTAATTTCAAGGAGTTAATTTTACTCCAAAATTGGAGTTTGACTCTATTTTGGGAGTAATTTTTACGCCCAAATTTTAACTCTATATTTAGAGTAATTAATACCTTTATAATGGAGTAATATTTACTCTAACGGGAGTGAAAATTACTCTAGTTTTAAATTTTACTCTCATTTTGGGGGAAATAATATGCCAAAATTAGAGTAATATTTACTCTAACGGGAGTGAAAATTACTCCACTTCTAAATTTTACTCTCATTTCGGAGGAAATAATATGCCAAAACTAGAGTAAACTTTACTCCAATAGGAGTGAAGATCACTCTACAATTGGAGTAAGAATAGTAATATTTCCAATCCAAATCTAGAGCAAAAACTACTCTGCCTAAATATAAAGTAACCTCATTTAGGCATGTTTTTCATTTGAACCATATCTCACGGTAGATAGCGTATTTCTTTGAACCGCAAACTTGAACAGTACAAATGACCTGGATAAGCGCTACGGTATACGTCACGAAATGGTTGAAGTGGACAACTGCATTACTTGCAACAAAATGTTCCTGGAAAGTATTAATTTAAAGCATCAAAAAAATTAATTGCAACAAATAAAGGAAGGAATTTTTAATAAATGGAATGTTTAGATAATTATAAGAAGATATATATTTAATATATAACGTCTATATATATATCAATGTCATTGAAGTTCTTGCCAAAACTTGTTGATGGCAACCCATTTTTTCATCTCACTCGTTTTCTCCAGCATGGCCGCTTCTGGAAAAAGGAATACATTTCTGGTTGATGTGGGGTATTCTATTACCAAGCTACTAGTACCGCCAACGCATTTAAAATTGTCATTGAATTGTTCTATTCAACTATTATCTTTCCTTCTCCAGCAATATAAAGGAGACTTATTTCGACAATGTCACCTGCTCCCACAAGTCTTGGTGCTATTGACTCCACAATTGCATCATCAATGGATTCATCATCCTATGCATGTGAAAAGAAAAAATTCAATCAGATTTTAATACGGACAACAGATTTCTTTGGGGGGTGTGACATTCAGACATTTGACCAATTAAAGGGGGTTACATAAAACATTCACAGAAATTTATATGGTTATAGCTGCAACCAAATGTTAAGCTACCGTTTTTGTGCATTAAACCCATTAGCGGTCGACACTTTTCCTTTGACGAGTAAAATAATCTGGCATTAGACTGAGTTAATGAATTAGAGTTAATGGGTCCATGAAGTATATACAGTATTTGAGATACAGTACGTAGAACTTACACTGCAAATTTTGAGCAATTCTTAAGTGGTTGGTCGTTTTTCATCAGGATTGGAAGAACCATGACTGCCACAGTCTCCTTGATGCCTAAAACATAAAAGCAATAATTATTTCTATGGCATGTGTTTACTTCAGCGATTTTGCCAACCAACAAACAAAAGCTTTTAGTACCCATTTAAGAGAGTTAAATTGTGCATTACTGATCTTAGAGTTACAACTTGGGTCACAGTATAGTCAACATTTACCTGATTTATTTGCATTATCATTTGCAATAGCTTCCTCCAATTCTTCCATTGGTGCTTTGTAGCATGACTTTTCTTTAACCAATTTCAAGACTTTTTGTAACTACGTTTTTCTAAATTTATTGACCATTGACTTACCTACATATTACAATATATTAATTCATTTAAATTTTCTTATGCTATGCAGGGACACGTCATAGATGTAAAAAGTAACTTAGTGATAATATGCATGTAAATATAACCTTTACATCCATATTATAATAAGACATTCCGTGGCATGGTTTGTGGGCTTGTACATCATCCTCATCTATTGTTCTTAATTATTCAATAAATGCACATCCTTGAACTTAAGTTACATTGCGTTGTTTGGAGTAATTTTTACACCATGCAAGAAGAGTACATTCTTAGACCTTAAATAATTTACTCCACTTAATGGCGGAACTCGACCGGTTCTCTTTTGCCAAGAGTAAAAATTTCAGCAGGTGTAAAAATTACCCCATGCCTCGTGGGTTCCTCGCGGGGGAGGAATACAAACAGCATTTTCAAAATGACGGAGTCTGGATTTTGATTAGGCGAAGATTAGGCGTTTATAATAGTGGACATCGAAATGAAATTGTTGACGTCAACTTGATTAAATTAACGTGAAATTGATCTAAGAGTTTAGAAAAGGGTACACGTCCGATCCTAAATAAGCACGAATGGTCGAATGCAAATAAACGGAAATTAAGGAACCAGAAATACATCGACACGTAGTCACGTACAGGCTTACCGGTCAGAACGTCCCCAAGTCAAAACGTCCCCAAGTCAAAACGTCCTCTAGTCAAAACGTCCCCAAATTTCAGAATGCGAAATACGTAAGTTTAAACCAAAAATTTTAAATTGTTTTTAAATTTTTAAATTATAAACTGTACTGTAAACAATGCAAAAGGAAATAAAAAAGTAGAAATAAATATTATTTATTTGTAGATCGTAGGACACACAGAAATATATACAATGAAATATAAGATTGCCAATGGCCATATACATACAACATATTCAATATATAGTTTATAGTACTTGCTGCTTCGCTGTTGAAACTGTTCACAGGCTGCCCAATCTTAACCCTGTAGCAAGCTCTTCTTATAAAACATAAAATACATAACTTTTTGAGCAATTCTAGTATAGTTCTAGGGTGATAATTGTTTGTATTTACATCATGTGCCAGTTTCCTGAAAAATATCAGCGAAAGGCTAAGATGTCAGAGATTGACTTGCCTCTGTGGACTGTCGCTGGGATCTTCTGGGGAACGCAGGCATATATATACATGCAAGTTGCTCAAACATGCAGTTGTGTATTTTATGAATTATATGTTTTATTACGAGTGTGTTTTGGTTTACGAAAATGAGAGTGCAGTTAAAAATAAAATAGTACAGTTTTTCTTACATCAAACTTACCACTACACTGTGTTTCATCCAATAGTGGAATCTTCAGGTGGTTCCATTATCGGATGAAACACAGTGTAGTTGTATAAGTTTCAGGTAAGAAAAACTGTACTATGTTTTATTATATATTTTGTCCATGAAATAATTGTTATAATATAAAATTCCGTGAGTGGAATTCCTTCTACAGGGTATGATTGAGCTGCCTCTTATAATTATCTTATAGCCAATTTAATATATACAATATATATAGCCAATATATTTAATATATACCAACATCTCTATACATTTACCAAGTGTCAAGTTCACACTGGACAGGCAAGATAAGAACACTTTGAAAGTAGTTTCATGGCTGACAATCTTCCAGCGATGTACTGAGACCATGCCAATTACCAAAGTTCAGTTTTTCATCAGACACCAATCGAACTTGCATGTCTACAAGTTGGGCTTGTTCGTGGAGGAGTCGCACCATCAAATAAAAGGTTAGGTTTCCACGTTTCGCATGTCGCTTGAGCATGCCGTGCCAACCCTCCACATCGTTGTTGGTTCGGACAGCTTGGTTGAACACACTCCAGTTCTCTGGTTTCCATAATTCACCTTCAATAACAATAAGAAATACATTAGTATTTTGTGATTATCACAAATATAGATGTTTTAAGTATAATAATTAGACTTCCTTTAAGACAAGCTAAACCGAGATGGGCATATTAAGGACCATAAACCTGAACTAGTCACGGTTACCTATCAAGAACTTTGCAGCGTGTCAACTAAACTGATAATTCCTTATAGCCAATTACAGTAAGTAACTTCTATCCAGTTCACACGAATATACGTCACAAGCTCAGTCAACATTGGCGTAGTGACCTTTGTGGCAAGGTTCTCGAACATAGCTGGTATGTGGGCTTTTAGTAAATATGGCAGAGCCAGGAACTTTCTGCACAGCTTATGGGTGGCGTTGTCGTTCTTATAAGCTGGGGCCAGACCAATGTCTTGAATCTTCCTCCAGATGCATTGCGCCCAATGGAATGAGCAGCCACGGATCAGCACACCTCGAAAAACATGTGGGATAGCTCGCCACAGCGCACTCTCGAAATCGAGAACAATCTTCTAGAGTTTCCTGTCCTTCGTTTTGTCTTTGATGGCGTTTAGTACTTTCCGGTAGTCCCGTTTGCGTTTTCCCGACATCAACACGAAGGCAACTGGCACTTGTTTCACAAATTCGCCAACATCCGCAAATTCTTCTTTAGTGCATAACAATTTTCATCATACCATTTTTGCTTTGATTTTATGTTCTTATTTGTCGGTTTCTTTTGCTTTTTTATAAGTAAAACTTTTTTGGTTGAGCCTCGCAAAATTTCTGAAAATTTTTTCATAAGTACATTAACATTGGTTGCCTTGTTGGCAGTATGCTGAGAAAATAATAATTCTAATTTATTTTTTACATCATCTGAAAACATGGTATTTTGTAACTCTTCTCTTTTATTTTCATTCCATAAAAAAGAGGTAGGATGAGATGATAACTTCACAGCATCCTTTAATTCAGTTGAGGAATTTCAATTTTCATCACAACAGACCGACAAGAATGGTGATTGAATGATGTAATTCCTCGTGAAATATTACGTCATTGTTGGTTGTAAGCCAATTGCTGATTGGCTAACGTTGCCTATTTTATATAAGCTGGTCGCTGAATGGCTAAAAGTTAACACTAACATTAACATAAACATTAACAAGTCGATAGCATTATATCTGCTACTCAGATACAAAAACGTCAAAAAGCCGACAAAAAACCTACATTAATATTATAACAAAATTTTTTATTATGATAAGAATTTACTGACCAAATCTAATCGATTTATGCATTTTTTCAAATTCAGTTCTAGTAGACTTGGTATTAATTAGAACACTTAGTTTACCAGAATACTATAGTTTATCAGAAGACTAAGTTCCCATTAAATTATCTGGGAACTTGTAATCTAATTAACTCAGTGTTCTAGTAACTAATATTTCATTAAAATACATACCTTGAGGGCTGCAATCCATTACCATTGGTGTTTCGGCATTAGCAGCTGCCTGCATGTCAAGTAACATGTCTACAAACTCTTCGTCGACTTCAACATTACTATCTCCGTGTTGATCTAGAAAACAATTCAAATTATAAAAAAATGTTATTAACCGTGTTTGAGCACCTGAGAGTTTATTAAAAGTTTGATACAACCTGCATAGTCATTGAAAGTCTTATTATTATATAAAGTAACTACTTACCCTCTTGGACCACTCGCGGGCTCTCGGCAACAGGCAAGAGAAATCCTGCGCTCATATTAAGGCAATCATCGCAGCGCCAGTCTATGTCTTGGCCGCGTCTAACAGCGGTCCGATAGTCGATCTGAGAGATCCCGCTATTGCACGTCCGGTGCTGCCATCTTTCGCAGCCATCGCACTGTAGTCCTTCTTGTCGCGCTCTCACGGGCTCCTTGCAGCAATTACAATAATCTTGCGCAGACATTTCAAAGATAAAACGGTCGGAATAGATGTCGAGACTTGACTTTTTAGAGTTTTGCCTTATAGCAGCGGAATTGAGTGGATAGAGTATACCTTTCACGCATTTTATACGATTCTGTCAGGCTATTAAGGCTATTAATGGATGCGTAAGAACAATGATCTATTTCTATTTTTGTCTTGGCATGTTTTTGCGTTGTCTTCGCTTGGCTTGAAAAATGGTTTAGAGCCGAAAGAAGACAATTTTTTTCATATTTGTTTCGGGGCTGACTGGCCGTTGTGATGATATTTCGTGTAGACCCACTAGATGATCATCGTTACCAAGTATGAAAGGTTTTGGTTAAAACGAACAAGAGTTATCGTTGTCCGCACTTCGGACTTTGACGCGTGAAAAATAGAAATAAATTAATTAAAAATAGGAGTCATTTTTTGGTAAAAAGATGTATTACAATATTGTTCCCCATGTCAATTTACATATGCAGGTCATGTTTTGGAGATAAATAAATTTTGACCAAAAACTAAGGGGGTTACCCAGAAATCTTTGTGATAAAAAAAATACATTTCTGGGCCATGTTTGGATGCCTGTAATTACAGTTAGATTTTAACTAAAATGATCCAAATTTCATGTGAATAATAAGTGCTAATCATACTTTATGACCATTACATGTGCATGACAGATAGATTTAAGGTGGCTCTGAAATTTTATGATAAATTTCGAAAAGTTTATCCTAAGATATATTTTTTGAATTTATAATGAAACTATTTCACAGTTATTATTAACATCTAATAAGGAGACTCGATTCCAGGAAAATTAAATGATTAGCATCGCTTTCATGAGTTGTATAATAAATAGCCTTTTGTTGCTTGTAAAGCGGCTATTAGGGCAAAATGTATGAAACTCGCTCAGTGTCATAAGCATACAAATCATAGTAAGCTGTTAAAGGTCAAGGTCAAAATGAAGGTCATTAAAAAAAGGGGCTGTAACTTTAATTTAATAATATATATATATTTATCGCAAGTATTTACGAAAATGTTAAATACATCCCAAATATTTCCCTAAAATATAAACTATTTACAAAAAGTTGATATGAATAAATGTGTAGAAAAGTTAAAATATAGAATGTTTTTATAATTCATAGGCTTTATTGCCAGAATCTCAGATGTTGTTGGGTTCTTTTCATTTGTTCCATCTGTTCAAAATTTAATCATTGGTATGCCTTCCCGGGAATCTGCGATGGAAGGAAGCGTACGTTTGTTGCCAGGATATTCTTCGTGCTCCCTGGACGTAAGGGCGAATAATCATGGCTAATGCCCTATCCTTTTCATGGTTCCATGGATATCTTCTTGGTGGGTTAATGGGGTTAGGGTTGTTAATTGCCAAGCCGATTCGCCACCAAGAACGGGGGTCAACTGGATCAGTGTGAACACCACCAGTGTGAGTGAAACCCAACATTAACTTGAGGTCCCCGAGAATTCTCTTTTCCATGTCTTGTAACAAGCGATGATTGCGATGGTGTGTTATCGTTCCCCTCTGTCTGAGGATGTTGGTTGCCAGGACGAAAAGACGTTGACACTCCACAACAAAACGAGCTACCGGCATGCACCTCACCTTGACATGGTGTGGAAGGATGTAATTAGCAAAATCGTATGTTCCCTCGTTCATGTACTCTCGAACAGCTCCTTCTAAGGTTTTACCGACGACGGAAGTTTCAATTCTGAGGCCACCAATTTCATCACCAAGTTTTTCCAAGATGTATTGAACGCTTTCCAGGTAGCTGTCAGCCTGCTCAAATCTGATTGGTTTATTAAAATAAGTAAATCTGAAATCGAGCGGTTTCTAATAAGTAGTAGAGAAAAATCGATAACACGGCCAAAACGTGCGTGTGGGTAGACATTAAGATTCTACATACGAATTTGTGGTCGAAAATATGTGGTACTCTGAACCCCATTCCAGGGGGGAGTAAATGAAATTTTCGTTATGGGGTCTGGTACCTAGTAGTATTCTTGTCACGTAATAGTATTCAGACACCTTATAGCACCTCGCATGGGCAACATAACCACATGGCTGGTTGGCCCCTAAACTCTATTACCACGCCCACACGAAAAAAAGGCCAAAATCGGAAAAACCTTCATAACTTTTGACCACGTCCATCAAATTTTATGAAACACATATCACTCGATAGAGCGTACCAAGATACATTCGATACTGAGGTCTCAACAAATTCCATCGAGGAGAAGTACTAAAAAACCAACAAATATATGCACATACAATCAGCCAAAATACCAGAAGATTAAGGTTTTTCAGAAAATAACCCATAACGCATTCGAACGGGCGTTCAAAATAACACTAGTGTGCCAAGTTTCAAGTCAATCGGTGAAATGGTAATGGCACAAATTTTAAATTGGGAATTGAATTTTTGAGTCCGAAAGTGTCCTTGGGAAGTTTGTACACCATAGTCTGAAAGTTATACACTTACCCCATTTGCCGGCCAACCCCGGGGAAGCGCTTATGGATAAAAAAGACCCAGGGGATACTGATAAAAGGGTCAGCAATAATTTAAAACCCTCCGGGTCCCATCTGGAAGCCACCAAAGCGACGCGTTTTACACCAAACCGACACCAATTCTTCACATCCTCTTCGTGTAGCAGGTGAGGTTTTACAGAACACATCAATATCCTGTCCAGGAACCCGTCCAAAGTTTTGGCCAATGGTTGCACAATTGCAAGAAGGGATTAGGCTGAGTGAACCCCCCAAGTGCCAGAGCGCTTTCTTTTAGAATTTCCCGACGTTCCCTCTTTTCGCCTTCCGGACCTCGTGTGCTTGTGCCTGTGGCACTTGTGAGTGCCCACTCAGCCGGACCGTCTACAATGGACAAAACAGTTGGCGCTCCCCAGACCCTTCTTGTTGTTTTTTCAGTATTAGTTCGTAAAATGAGCTCATTTCTGGATGGGCTAACAGGGCTTTCCCTTTATGGGCCACTGAATGCTGCAAAAGCCCTTTCCTTGTAAAATCGTGGCCTATCAGCGATTTGGCGGGCTCATCTAATTCTCGTATTGGCTTCTCGACGGCTATTTCAAAAGCCTGGGATTTCCCTGCACCAGGTTCACTGAGGCAAACCGTGAACAAGTTGCAGGGCTCGCTGTAGCAGTTACGGATTTTTAGTTTCGTAGGACCGTAGAACCGTGTCTTGTTTTTTATCCATTTTATCATTTGGAGGATATCGCTTGGAAAGAATCTTTAATCTCCAGGTCTTTCTTTTGTGATACCACACGTCTTCCTAGCTACACATTAAATATACATTGATTTATCAAAGTGAGTATTACTATTTATCATAAAATTGAAAAAGATAATAGTCATCATTAGTCATTCTTTCTTTATTTCGTTCTTTCTTTATTTCGTTCTTTCTTTCATTCTTTCTTTAGATAATAGTCATCATTAGTCATTCATTCTTTCATTCTTTCTTTATTTTCGACCATTTACCCGATCAAGGTGGTATCTGGTCGAATCCGTGAACAGATTACTGGTGCTAAACTGAGAAGTAATCCGCATAACCTGATCAACGTTACATTAGAAAACCCATTACAAGCCGCGCCACTACCTAATTTAATACATACTCAAGTTAGCAATTCCATGACAATGTCTAGCTCAGATATAGAAATCTCACCATCTCAAGGCCTGGTGTCTACCCTTCCCAAATTTTTTCTTTCCAATGTACGATCCATATCCAATAAAGTAGACGATCTTGATGTAGTCGTCCAAAGAAATGGCATAGATTTTGCGGGAATTACAGAGACATGGCTGAATCCTAGCATCCCGGATAGCAGTATAAATATCCATGATTTTAACCTGGTTAGAAAAGATCGCTCTGGTCAACGTGGGGGTGGAGTTTGTGCATTCGTAAAATCAAATATCCCATTCATGCCTCTTCCAGACCTATGTTGTCCGGATCACGAGAGTCTGTGGCTAAAACTTCGACCCTATAGACTTCCACGGGAATATTCCTGCATAGTTGTTGGACTTGTATACCATCCACCACAGGCCGATAATAACGAACTGTATGACCACCTCATAACCTCATTGGACAAAATTTTAGCATCTTACCCAACAGCAGGTGTAATTGTTATGGGTGACTTTAACCAGTTCGACTCCAAACGCCTTTGTAGAAACACGTCACTTAAACAAATTGTAAAGAAACCTACCCGTGGGAATGCAACTTTAGATTTAATATTTACTAATATGAAACGTTGTTACAATGACCCGGAAATACTCCCTGCTATTGGACAATCGGATCACATGTCAGTCCTGTTACACCCGGTTAGTAACGATCAGCGCCCAAATACCATTACCAAAGTCTGGGTCAGAAAGCGGAAGCAATCAAATATGCAGGCATTTGGTCGATTTCTTTTGGATCTTAACTGGAATGTACTTTCGCAGCTACCCGATTGTCAAAAATGTGTGACCTGTTTTATGACATTATTCTCATGGGTTTGGACACAATTTTTCCCCAAAAGCTGTTAAACTTCACTGTAGAGACAAAGCGTGGATTACTCCTGAAATCAAACTTCTCATCTCCCAAAGACAAAAGGCCTTTGCCTTGGGAAATACAATTGAATACAACAAATTGCGAAATAAAGTAATTCACGTCGTGAAACAGGCAAAGTCTAAATACTTCGAGTCTCAAGTGAATCATTTAAAAAATTCAAAGCCAAGGAAATGGTGGAGTGCTATTAAAAACCTAGCTGGCTTTTCTTTAAAGCCTGCCTTCCATTCTGCAGAGGTGAATGGAACTATCTTGCAGGGACGAGACTTAGCACTCGCTGTTAATAACGGGTTTTTAGCCGCCACTAAATCGTTACCGCCGCTTTCAATTACTGATAAATTATCTGTGGAAGAACCTACCGTTTTGTACCCTATCTCCGTTGTTGATGTCGAATCGCGTTTAAAAGCAGTTAAATCGAATAAAGCTCCTGGTCCAGACTCTCTGCCAAATTGGATTCTCAATAATTTTTCAATGGAGATTTCAGAACCTGTGACAATGATTTTTAATGCCTCCATTAAACAAGCACAAGTTCCAACGCAGTGGAAAGATGCAAATGTCGTTCCGTTCCCCCTAAGACATCCCCGGTCACGGATATATCTTCAGACCTGCGACCTATATCTCTGACCGCCACGCTCTCAAAAGTTCTTGAATCATTTCCATTTCAATGGATTATGGATACCATTAAGTCTCAGTTGGACCCAAAGCAATTTGGATCGTTAAAAGGCTCTTCTACGATAGACGCATTAATTAGCATGTTCCACTGTTGGTATTCTAACACAGACGGCAATGGCGAGACTGTTCGTGTTTTTCTGCTTGACTTTAGTAAAGCATTCGACAGAATCAACCACAAAATCCTGATAAAAAGATGCAATTACTAAATATTGATAAATCCTTAATAAACTGGGTTATTGATTTCCTGATGCAAAGAAGACAGAGGGTGAAATTGGGTTCTTCGTTCTCTGATTGGTCCTTGGTAAATGGAGGCGTCCCGCAAGGTACAATCCTTGGCCCATTACTTTTTCTCATCATGGGCAACGATTTGGCTATTAACCACAAAGATAGATGGAAATATGTTGACGACACTAGTCTCTCAGAAACAATCGGTAAAGGTTGTCAAAGTAACCTGCAATCCGTTATTAATAATATCGATCAATGGTGCACGGAAAATGATATGATGCTTAATCGTTCTAAATGCAAAGAACTAATTATCTCGTTCGCTAAGGACGTCCCTAATCTTCGACCATTGTTTATTAAAGATCACTGTATGTCCCCAGTTTTATCAGCAAAGGTTCTTGGTCTGTACTTTTCTTCTGATCTTAGTTGGAACTTACATGTTGAACACATAGTATACAAGGCATCAAAGAGACTTTTTTTTCTCCGAGTGCTTAAACGCAGCGGTCTTGGAGGGAGTTCTCTAATTCAAGTTTATACCACATGTATACGACCTGTGCTTGAATATGCATGCCAGGTTTGGAACTTAAACTCCCCTGACTACTTAAAGGAAGAAATCGAAAGAATTCAGAAGCGAGCCCTACGAATAATATGTCCTGACCTGTCATACCGCAAAGCCTTGGAAGTTTATGAAATATCCTTGCTCTCTCAAAGACGAAATAATTTATGTAAATCCTATTTTAAGAAACTTCTCAACCCGGAAAATAAGTTGAATGAACTCATCCCTAATAAACGAGAGGACTTACGTACTTACAATCTACGTAACGATCAGCATATTAACTTAATTAATTGTAAGACTACAAGATTTAGTAAAAGTTTTATTCCTTCTAGTATCGTATCATATAATGATTCATTTTAATTGTAATATAAATTTTAGTTTTAATATACCGTATATATTACTATATGTATTAGTTTTATCATGTAATTTAAATATCAACTCTGTACAATTCAGCTCTTAGCTGCCATTCAGATTTTGTAATAAAATTCAATTCAATTCAATTCAATATTCAGATACAGCTGTCTATATGAAGTAAGACAGAAACACTGCCGTCAAAATGAATATTCTAAGTAAAACAAGTTTTACATAACCTTTCCATATCTTAAAGAGTAAGATAGCAAAATTTCAATATATTAGCATTGGCACAAAATTCAACGGTAAATGTCACGTCTTGGGGAATAAGAATAAAATCAAAAAGAATTCCTCAGTGAAATACAATAACTTAAAGTGGAGACGGTATGTCTTTTTTCTTTCCCTCATGTTTTTGCAATTCATGAATTTTACCTTTCAAACGGGCTACTTAGAGTACTATAGAGTATCTTATTCTACATTATATTTTCTAAAATGGCTTCTGTATAAGTTCAAGTATATCGTGTTCGCGTACCTTCTGTCCTTTTGTTCTATTCGTTGTAACGTTCCACCAACTTAGTATGTAAATGTTGGGTTCATAGATTTTCCAAGTCCTGGGATTGCTGCAAATGTTCAAGTGCATCTCTGTCAACCTTCAGTTTTAGCATTCTCGTGGCCTCAGCGAATTTATTCCAATCCGTTGGCCTTTCTCTCGCTCTTTCATTCGCTTGTAAACCATACATTTGCCATCTTTCATGTTCGTCCATCATAAGCGGGCAGTCGTGTTGTCTTTGACTTGGATGATAATATATTTTCAAACATAACTGTCAAAAATGTATAGAAATATCCAACTTTTCAATCCTGAAATATCAAATTATTTCCATATTCGAACTATAAATTTTTCGTGATATGTTTATGCAGCCATCATCAATAGTTATATCTCGGGCTTATTGAACCCATTTTATTCAAGGTAATAATTCATGAGTTATGGATATTAATGAGCATTTATAATGAGTTTTTTTCGAAGATAATCCGCAGAATTTCTGATGACGATAAAACAATGAGGAGTTTCCGACAAGCCGGCATTTTGTTTCAAGATGCCAGAACGGTTAATAATGGAAGTTTTTATTTGAAAGTGCTTCTGGGAAACCATGAAGATATGTTTAAATGTATGATATGTCGTATTGGAAGAGATAATGTGCTTGACAATTTGTGTCTAATATATCAAGAGTTAGAGCCTTCAAATTTTGGCAAAATTATGGCTTACTTGACTTTAGTTTACAAAGGGAGCGATTTTTGTGACGCTGAAACAGTGCGAGAAGCCGCTCGAATAAGTGTAGACGATTTAAAAACAATTTGATTTAGCGAGCTATGAAATAAAACTTGGTTTCAACGCTAAATTGCATGGTTGCTAGGTTAGTGTTACAACTTAACCGCGTGTAATTTGAATATCACTAATCCCCCATAATAACTGCACAGCATCTTTTGGGCTAACGCCCAAAGATACAAAGCGTTTCCATCGCCCCCCCCCCAACCTTTTTACAAGGTTTTGTGCCATTTCGAATGAAAGTTTTTTTATTTTTATATCGTTTAAAAAATAATGGAGGGTCCTCCCACAATCTTGTTTTTGAAAGTATAGTAGAAATCCTTATCCTGTTCTCGAAATAAACTGAAAAACGTGTTGGGCTTAATCCCAGTAAACCTATATTTCATCACCAAACCAGGTACAGAAATTCCGTCTTTAAATAGATCTAACCCTTTTGCCTGGTAGAAATCGAACATTTTTTCTATGGCTTCATCAAATGGTTCAACGTCAAGATTGTTGTACCAAATCAAGTAGTTGCGAAAAATTTCAATGTTTTTCTCGCGCCATGTAGCAGAACATTACTCATTCGTCTACAGTAATATTAGAATTTCTTAAAGCGCTGAAAAATGCCTCGTATGGAGGAAGACGTTCAAACTCTAACTTTTCGACATTGTCAAACCAATAGGTTTAGGGGCTTCGGTGGCGAAGTGGTTAGCGCACTTGCCTTTCACCTCTAAGGTCGCGGGTTCAAGTCTCAGTGAGAACTTTCTCAATGCGACTCGAACCCAGTCCTCAAGTGAAAAGAGTAAAGTCAACGCTCTGCCGAAAGTCGTGGGTTTTCTCCGGGTACTCCGGTTTCCTCCCACGGGGAAAGTTGACAGGGTGGGTTAGGTAAAAGGGCCCACAGTAATTGGCATATGCTGCTGTGGTGACCCTGCCCCAGTTGGCGAAGCTAAATAAAAAAAATAAATAAAAAAAAACAAACAAAAAAACTCGTACGGAAAAAAACTTTTTTGGGCACTGCAACCGCACGCTTTCAAAAATTCATCATAACTGTATCCCGGCGCAAGGTAGTTGCAAATATCCACAAATTTTTAACGCGTTATTATTTTAAACACATATATGCGTTATTTCGTTTCACTACGAAATCAATTCATTTGTTCCTAGATCACCCTCTGACTCAACACTTTGGAGTTCCTTAAAGAAATACTTTAGAATAACATTTATATCGTCACGAGACGAATTAAAACCTATGGCCGGTAATTCCAAAAGGCAAAAATCAAATTGTTTTTTGAGCCTCAAAATGTCCGCCCTGCCTTTCTCATCATCCTTGGGTAAATTTCGAATCATCATTTCCAATTGAGAAAATACATCTTCATACTGTTCTCGAAGAAGACGGTTGCTCATGTCACTTATCTCAAATAAAGAAGCCGAAAAATCACTAACTAGCTCTTTTTCATCTCCTGTGGTTACGAAACATGTGGCCCTTTTGTAACCAGGAACGTTGCTTGCAACCGAAATCGAAGCAGGTACATGCTACGAAAGCCACTGATGCTGCCTATCGTCTGACTCCTTAGAAATATCAACTTGGAAAACTTTCCACATCCCAGGTAGAAAAATAAGGGTGAAATTTGTCGCTTGTTTCAAATTCAAATTCAAAACCTAGATCTTCAAGCTCCTCAAATACCGTCTTTTTTACTCGAAAAGTTCCACTCAGGGATTTATGTTTCACATTGGCATTGCAAGTGCGTTCGTGCCTATCTAATCGGTAAGGTGTGTTAAAATTTTTAACATTTGGTGCATGCAAAACAGTCACAGTAAGCTTTAATAAAACTGAAATGGTTTTTGTAAAGATTCACGTACATTTGAGGAAAATCCTACGCAGAACGCCGAATACAAAATGCCTGACCCTTCTCATCAATTGAATACACTTCAATGGACACTTGGAAAAGTTCCTCCGCAATGTACAAGTCACTTATATCTTCCCGGTCAAAATCCTCCCGAGCCAGGCTGATTTCCTGGAGATACAGCTTGAAAAGTGCGTTCGTAGCACGTCTAAAATCTCTTTCGCCCTCCCCTTCATGCAAAGCGAAGCACCGAAACATCGATCCCTGACTAACTTATAATCGACTGATTTACGGTTATGTAATGTGGTAATTCTGTACAAGAACGGCAGAACCGATGGGAAAATTAAGCCAAGTGACTGTAACTAAAGTTTGAACTAGTTTAACAAATACCCATTTGCTATTAGGTCGCTGACCCATTCTAAAAGGTACACAGGACCTCTGTAAAGTCCCTAAAACTCGCATTATCATGTATTAACATAGGCCTATCAAGCATGGTGGTGTTATTTGAGGCATAAAAAACCTCAGTTCACCAGTTTCTATATTTCGTAAAACAAAACTATAATTTAAATTGATTTTAAAAGAGTTGCGCTGTTGACGGTAAATATTTCTCAGTTCATCAGCCAACTGATCAAACGAAAAGTTATCATTTATTCTAAAATTATAAACATCTTGCCTTGGATGGAGGCGATGTCCAGCGTTGATAATGGCTTTGTTTCGACGTAGTAGTTCTTCAAGCTGATCGATCATTTTCATGATCATCATCATCTTGTGATGAATCGTTCTCTTCAGTTGAGTTCAGTCAAAATTACATTTCAGTTGAGTTCAGTCGCAGTTTGAAGAATATTTCACTGACTTACCATTCCCTTTTATTTTGGCGTCCATCGGATGCTGACCCGTGCTCTGGGTGCTTATGCCTTGAAAGACCGGACAAATGGCGGTACACTTTTTGGCGTTGTTCACAACGGTAACCTAGGGCGATTACAATAAAGTTAATAAAATTTCATGTTATAAAAAAAGTAAAGTAAAGCAACAATAAAAAAACATACATGAAGACGTAAGCAGGGGATTGCTCACGCTTTGTGTATTGATTTGAATATTAAACAAATATTGGATGAGGCTGAGCATGATATCGAGAATTATTCAGACCGAGGTTAATGTTATCTGCCGAAGCAAAGCTGAGGCCGACCGCACTGGGGGCCTTGGGTTCGGCAGCGTCCAATAATAGTTTTTTTGGATCGAAGATCCAGTTTCTTTTATCAGTTTTGTTTAAAAATAAAGCGCGGGAAAACATGTATTTGAAATTCATTGTTTACAACAGGTCGAAAGGTCAGTATATGAGTTATTTTTCTGATTTAAATTATGTCAAATCGTCTTAAATAGACTGAAAGATAATTTATTTAGTATTATAGTACACTTTTGCTTTCTATAAAACTACTTTATTTACTTTTTGTTTTCGTAATTTAAGCAAATTGGCGGTCGAAGTGCCACACAAGTTTTCGCTGTAGTTTTGTTGCATTGTTGTTGCATACTCTCGTTTACAACGTGTTCTTGTGTTATAAATGTTTTGTTCGATATAATAAAACTCCTATTGGATTCATCTTCGCCCAATATGGCAAAATGTTAAGTCTCGACTTGTAATATTGAGTCTCGACTTAATATTTTGCCATATTGGGCTCAGAAGAATCCAATAAGATATAATATCCTGCTAGTTGGTAACCAATCAAATTGCAGAATATATCATATCCAGAGCTTGTGTATATAATAATGAAACTTATCCGGGGCTTTTTGACTAATCAGAAACGAGAATAGAGTTTGAATGTATAGTAATGTACAATATTATATATTGTGTTATTTATTATTATCATTTTGGTCTTTAGTGAGTAAAAAAAAAACATTTCTTATGTTACAATTGATACAATATATCTAACCACATTAAGTAAAATTAATTTAAATTTGCAAAGGTAAAATGACAACAATTAATCCAAAGGGACATCAAACAACCGACTGTTTCTCAGATCATCATGTACAGGAGCAAAATCGGTGGCAAAAGGTTGCTAAGACTGTGACTATAATCAGAAACAATCGACCGGAGAAACCTCTCACAAATGTTGTCGTGATGATTGGATACAAACGCAAATAGTAACCACTTTTCACAATAAAAATGCATGTAGCAGCACTTTTGATTTCAAAATTTTGTTGCCTTCCCGGAATTGAGGTATATCAACAACACCCGCATCAAAGGCATACTCCCATTGTCCAATTAAGGTCATAAGAGAAAATTCATATAAGCTACACTGTAATAGACTTAGCTATGGCGTTGCCAATGTGGCTACAATTGGAATGAAAGGTTAATGATGGCTATTGAATTTTAAATACATCTCTTTTCGCTTCAACTAAGATAGAGAATATGATAAACTTTCTGTATTGTGTAAGCGAAAGATAGGGAAAACGTTTTCGCACTTAATTTAAAGACAGTTCTATAGCTAAGTTGCCCCAGAGTATTTGCAGTAGTATTTATTGTTTTCAATTTTCAATATGTTTGTTTGTTCATCTTGGTTTCCACAACCGAAGCTTCCACTTGCCCAAACTTTTTCATAAAAAAATGAAAGTCGGTTAAATTGGGAACTATTTCGTCCATGCGCTCTTTCGTCCATGCACACTTACAAAAGATTTCGTGTATACTTATATTCTATGAAAATATATATATATTGTCACTGACAGTTTTCAGGGATCGGTTATTTCTCATATTTGCATAGTCTACCGTACATAACGGAACTTTTTCATAGTTTTTATGTATGAAGTCCTTGTCTTCATTTTTTATCAGTTATATGAATGTTTAGATCATACCAAATATGGATAAGTAGTGATTTCACGGCCCACGAATGTTGAAAGGAGCAATGTTATAGCTAAATTCGTAAACTGAAACAGAGAATAAGAAATACGAAAGATTACGAAAATATATTTCATCTCATATTTGTATGTCGTTTATTTGTTATTATATTCTAGAGTATGTCAATATTTTCGTTTTCTTTTTTATTCTTCTATGAACAGTAATTATAAATACAGGTTGTATTTGAAAACTTTAAAATCTTTAGTATATTAATTCCTTTTTCAAATGTGTGTTGTATGTGAGTGTGTCAGACATTATATTCCTTTTCCTTTTCCTTGTACTTGCATGTACTTTGTTTCTCACACAGACACGAGTTCTTTCATTTCTTTTCCATTGCATTGCCATTATGTGACTATTCAGTTGAGTTGTAATTATCTGTTCCAAAAACAAGCTTTAAACCAAAGCAAGACATAGACAGTGGTGATGGACACGTGTGAAGTAAAGAATTATTCCATCGAATTGAACGATTATTAACTATACAGTTGTGGCAATCTCTTGGAGTTGTAATAGACGAATGTTATGGTGGACGAACTTTAAGAACAAACACAACTTTACTCAATGATGCATTTACTCAACGATGCAATGAAACCTCTGAATATTTAGAAGAACATGGCTGAAATCTGAAAAACTGTGATGCATTGGCAAACTCCAAATGCAAAAAAATCTTCATAAGAGTGAACCTCTTATTACAGAGTGTTATTACAAACTTTTAGTCTTAAGACTTAAGTTTAGGCAAGAATATTAGACACTTAGACCAAGAAAATGTTATTGATAGATCTATATGGTAATGAAAATTTTATAAGTACAAATAAGGAACATGTCGTAATAGCAAACGTGTCGATTTTAGTAATTAAATAGACTACAGTAATTATATTTGCGCCCATAGAGCACGTTGTTACTTTACTACGTTCTGTAATTGGTGGGTTTGGTAAAATCATTATGACCTCTCTATTAAGGCCCTTTCTTCAATAAGCCGCCCTCTCCAGTAAGACCCTTTTCAACTTACCTGAAGTAAATATACCTTCGTGGTGTAAGGCTCGGTAGAGGACTGAGGTTATATGATGAGTTTGTCACAACGTTGAAAACAATCTTTCCTTTTCATTACCAGCAATCTGAGTCTTTTTGCTCCCGCGATACTTACTTAAAACTTGGTTTTGAAACGAATAATATTGAATATGATATTGATAAAGGCTTTTAGTATAAATTTTTGATACGAAATGATGAGCTTTCCCGTGTTCTGATTGCAGGTTAGTGCAGCAGTAAATCTGACGCATTAAATAATGCTTTCTAAAAGAATGGGCTGGCAATGTTGATTTTAAACTTTTTTGAACAATTAAAAAACTGCCGAAAGAAGAACAAAAGTTTATTGTTTGTCTTTTAAAAGGTAAAAAGCCATGAAATATTCTGTATAAAAATGTTTTTGACAATTTAATATGTAGAAACTTTGGAACATTTTCGCGATTCGCCTGAAACTTTGTCTGTTTTGTAGCAAAAAGTTTTCTAGCAAAAAAAACCTGGCTGTGAAATTTAGATCATTTTAATTTGTATCGGTATCTATCCGAGATTCTTTACGGCAACCTTTTATTTTGAAATAGTTTGTTTCTGTCGTGCTTTATTAATTATGTGTTTTCGAAAGTTTTCAGTTTTTCCTGGATATAATAACCAGAGTCTTTAACAATATATTTTAAAAGTCAATTCACTATCGCCATTGATTTATTATTTTCAAGTTGGTTTTTATATTTTACAAGAAAATGACCATGCACCACCCCGGGTCAACTGCTAAATGCATAAAATAACTAATATACCTGGCAGATATTAAATTTTCTTATTTCCTAAACATTTTTATCATGGGGTTAAAAAGTATGCTTAATTTAATATAATTATTGTAGATTTCATAAGGATTGACATTGTTTTGTTTAAATATAATACATTTTACTTCACTTACCCCCCACAAAAACACGATTTCATCCATATTTTGCCGTCTTGTTTGCTTTTTGTCGCCGAGTCTCGCAAGTATCATCCAATTGTTGTACTTTTACATGATGATAGATGGCTAAAGAAGATTTCAACCAAGTTTCGTCAAGTTTTGAAGCAGTGCAGTGTATTTTATCTTCGATATTGTGTCCTTCGATATTTCGTCAAATATGCCGCCATTGCAATACCTCTCCGCTTCTCTTCCCGATAAATGCCACTTCTTCGTCTTCATATGTATTTAGATTACAGTATCCAAGAGTACTTCATTGTAGAATAGTCCCAATCGAAAAATTGAAAACATTAGTTGCACTTGAAAGGAAAAAACCTCCCATAACACGTCTAGGATCAGGATCAAAAACACAAATTTAAAAATAATTTGAAAGTCACGCGCAATCTTCGCGAAAACTCCTCGTGGGCTACTTGGCAGGGGGGGGGGGGCAAAATCCGAGGCCGAACTTTTGCACCATCATTTCAAGGGTATTCTATACAGATATGTACATTTCAGCTCTCAGACCTCAGTTTCTTTACTCTGTCTCTGACATTAAAAATCTAATTGTAACGTGCTTTTTATCACGCGGGAAAAATGATTATAATTTTTAATCATTTTTCTTACCATTTTACTGATTTTCAGTGTCCCCAAAGTCTTTACATTTAAAGACCTCTCTCACAATAACAGAATCTTGCCAAAAGACAAAACCAGCGCGTACCTTTTCTTACTTTTAGCCTTTCCAAATAGATCGGTTACTTCGACAGTCGAATTTCGAATAGACGTGAAAGACTGTTTTTACATCTATCAAAAGTATATTTTGACTTCCGATTTAGTATTTTATTACCAATCAGATTTTTAATGTCCGAGACAGAGTAAAGAAACTGAGGTCTGAGAGCTGAAACGTACATATCTGTATAGAAAACCCTTGAAATGATGGTGCAAAAGTCCGCCTGATTTTGTTGTAGTTAACGCTTAAAGGAATCCAGAAAATACTGCAAAAATACGCAAATATTTATTGTTTTGATCATAAATAAAAAAAATACAATAAATATAATATATTTACTTGGGTTGCTGTGGTGGCGAAACGTTTCGTGAAAATATCGTCGTCCCCCCTTGTCAAGTAGGCCACGAGGAGTTCTCGCGAAAATTGCGCGTGACTTTTAAATTATTTTTAATCTTGTGTTTTTTATTCTGATCCTAAATGTGTTATGGGAGGTTTTTTTCCTTTCAAGTTCAACTAATGTTTTCAATTTTTCGATTGGGACTATTCTACAATGAAGTACTCTTGGATAGTGTAATCTAAATACATATGAAGACGAAGAAGTGGCATTTATCGGGAAGAGAAGCGGCGAGGCATTGCAATGGGGGCATATTTGACGAAATATCGAAGGACACAATTTCGAAGATAAAATACACTGCACTGCTGCAAAACTTGACGAAACTTGGTTGAAATCTTCTTTAGCCATCTATCATTGTGTAAAAGTACAACAATTGGATTATACTTGCGAGACTCGGCGATAAAAAGCAAGTGAAATGAAATGTATTATATTTAAACAAAACAATGTCAATCCTTATCAAATCTACAATAATTATATTAAATTAAGCATAGTTTTTCGTCCCATGATAAAAATTTTTAGGAAATAAGAAAATTTAATAACTGTCAGGTATATTAGTTATTTCATGGCTTTAGCAGTTGACCTGGGGTGGTGCATGGTCATTTTCTTGTAAAATATTATACTTAGACAAATTTTTCCTTCCAATAACCACCCCTAAAAGCAACCTTCTAAACACTATAAGCACTTCAGAAAGCTATGTCGGCACTGCCGTTTCAGGGCGGGGTCATTTTCAGGACTTTCGTCCTGGATTCAGGTTTTGGCACATATGCCATGTTGACCACCATGGTCATTTTACCCTAAAACAGTTGAGATTGCATGTGGTAAATGAAACGCATACAAACTCATATACAGGTCCTAGACTACCCTTACGAAAAAAACACATGTGTTTCACATGTGTTTCACATGTGTTTCACATGTGATTCACATGTGGTCATATGTGATTTTCATGTGGTCACATGTGATTCACATATGATTCACATGTGATTTTCATTTGCTCATATGTGGTTTTCACAAGCTCACATGTGATTCACATGTGGTCATATGTGATTCTCATGTGGTTACACGTGATTTACATGTGATTCACATGTGACTTTAAGTGCTCATATGTGATTTCAGTATGTTCACATGTGATTCACATGTGATTCACATGTGGTTTTCATGTGCTCATATGTGATTTCGATATGCTCACATATGAATCACATGTGAACCACATGTGGGCATATCGAAATCAGATATGAGCACATGAAAATCACATGTGAAGCACATGTGAACCACATGTGAGCACGATATTACTAATAATCTACAAGTGGAAAGAAAGCCGATAGAAAAGTGCTAAACTGTTGAGCCAAACAAAACATTATAAAAGTGAAGATCATATCAGAATTAGTAAAGATGCTTCACATCTTTTAAGTCATGGGATGTGACATGATGGCAATTCAAGTTCTTTCTGGAAAACAAAATCCGGCTAATTAGGAGAATGATAATAATTATTTCAATAATATATATGAATATATCCATTGCCAAAATGTTCTATTAGAATCCTATAGAATATTCTACAGAATATTCTAAATCCTATAGAGTATTATTTTGGGTCATTTACTCTATTGAATATTCTAGTGAAGATTTACAGATCCTATAGAATGTTCTATTGCACAGTCATATGAAACATTCAATAACATATTCTATAGAATATTTCATTAATAATGAAACTTATGTAATATTCGATAGAATGTTTAATAGAATGTGAGCATGTAAAAACAATTGATTTAAACATGCATTTTGTTTAACTTCAACACAACACAGAACATATATTTACTGTCATAGCATAAAATTCAGTGTATTTTATTTAGTAGCAAGGACAAAATTATTTAGTAACATCTGTGTAACTCTACTAGCTGGGAGGCTTACAGGTGCTACACCTTGCCTAAGGGTGACCTGGAGGTAGTTGTGACTAAGGATAACCTCATTCGCCCACGTCGAAACTCCACAACCGGTTGCAGTTTTAAGTCAATGCCCAGGACCAAAAATATACAATATATACACATGTATTAACTAATTTACATAGAATTAATCTCTATCTATAGTGTTCGGTAATTGACAGATAATAGTGTTCACACTCATGGATTGATCTGTAATTAAGACAAACTTGTCTGAAATGTCACCTAACCTCACAATTTGCAATGCTGTTTCAATTTCTGAGACTTTCCAAATGTTACCACAGAGTCTACCACATTCACAATCTGTTCTTAGCCAGGAGGGTCGGTTTAAATAAACAAGTCTGGCAAAAGCAAAACACAACCCTTTCACAACAGCAAATACTTTCAGCTCCACAACTGTGCCATCCACAAGACCAACAATAGAGTTCTTTCTTCGAGAGCTACGGGTGTACTGTTGACAGTGTAGCACTTTACCACCAACAATGGCCTTTGTGAAAAACTCAGCTTGCTCAGCCTCATCAATTGGACCATACAAAGCATCATCATCAAGAAGAAACCTTTCCTCAATCGTAAAAGGCCGACAATAGGATGCACCTAAAAGTACTATCCCATTGTCAAATTGCTTTGCTTTTCTCAATGGTACAGTTCCCTTTAGCTGGGCTTCCATGAAAAATGTCATTGCACTTACTCCATTATGCTTAAAATTGTCAGAAAGAATACCAATGGCACGATATAAAAGAAAAGAATTTGCGATCTGCAAGGGTACAGCTTGCGTTCCATGGAAAAGCTTCAACAGGACAAGGTTAAAACCTTCAAAAACGTAAGTGGAATAGACAGACAATGGTCCCCAGTCAATCACTGTTTGAGTTAAATGATTTAACTGATGAACATTGTAAGACATATGAACATCACCATATAAATCCAGAAAATCCTGAACAAATTTAGATAAGGAAGAATGAGCCTTATTCAACTCCGATCGGGTGATGGAAAACTTCGTCAACAAAAAAACACCATGTGCAAGAAGAAGCATGTGCTGAAAGTATCTTAAAGGCAACACTCCATAGAGAATTACTGGACAGTAAAGGAGAATCCACCAATGCCATTCAGAACCCTTCCAAAATGCTCTTTGGGCAAGTGAGCGAGGGACCCTAGTGACTTCATGAGGTGGTGAAATTTGTTGGAGCTTAGCATCAAGCTCCGCTATACACCTACCTAAATACCAGGGTTCTTGGTGATTACAGGAATCAAACCAAAGATGCCCCAACTGCCGTGCAACGCCGAGGTCAATACAGTGGAGATTGTCAACTGGAAATCCTCTGACTGTATTGAAAAATGGCAACTCTAACAGCTTAGATGGGCCTTTTACACCATTTACAATTTCTTGCTGTGTGAATGCCATCATTGCATCACGGTTAATTTCTTCCTGGGTCCTAAGGTTATGCCCTTCTGAACTAGGCAGATACACTCGTGCATGCCCTTGACCTTTCTGGACCCTAATACCTGGGTTATAACACCAACTGCAACCACAATTAATCACCATTGAATTGATGGATATTTTGGAGAAGAGCTCTAGCAACAGTGTCACATGAGCAAATGCAAGCAAACACCTTTGAGCAAACTTCAACACCATCTCGCAGCCATGTCATGCCAACAGATCCCAGCTTCCTCATTTCACTAGTAAATGGTTCCAAAAATTCTAGAATGTTTGGTTTACTGGATCCAAACCATAGGCCTATTAAGAAAATATTCTGCTTCCGCTTTTGGGGAGGAAGTTCATTTAGCATTCCTTGCAATGGCCATATACTAAAATTGGAAGACTTGAAAACAGGGACACCATCACAACTAAAGGATAAGCTCATTGCATCTCTGTCAGATGTAAGAATTCCATCGCCAAGAGATTTGTACATTTGCCCATCGTAAATATCACTAATTACATCATCATCTTTTTCTCGATTAAAACGGTATTCTAAATCCTTAGAAATATCATGCTTCTGAACGAAATCATTCAATTGTTTTTCAATTGGTAGATACAAAAGAAATTGCCTTGTTCAAGGAGTTCTTGGCGTACATATTCTTTTTCACAAATTTCACAATTTAAGCTGTCACTTGTTTTCAGAAGTGTTTGACAACTTGGGCAGAAGAATTTATATTCAAGTCCTTCTTGAAAACCATTAAAGTACTTGTCAAACAAATATTTTGTTCTAGGCAAACGTGATCCAATTGGGAGTATCATGCTCAACAATTTAAGCAAGTTACCGACAGCAGTATTGGTTAAGTTGTTTCCAATTGCAAATGCCATTATGAGCAGGAGACACTGACCAAGAGTGATGGGTGCATTCTCATACAGTGGTTCATCTGCCAGTTTATCAGCCTCAGACTGGTAAAATTCATCACCCTAAATCAAATTGTCAAGATACCAATATTTAGTATTTAAACAGAGTTTCACGAATATGTAACACAAATTATGTGATCTGTGTAGAACAACTGATGAGGAAAGCAAAATTGGGTTTGTTAACTTACAGAAGGTCATTTTAGGTGTGTTGAAATTTAAAGCTTTATGAAAGGAGGTGATAAAGTTATGGTTTATGCATTTTTCACCATTCAAATTCAAAACAAACCTCTCTTTGTAATTAAGGTTTTCTTTGACTCAGACTGGATGTGTGGTATTTCAATGTTTTAATTTTGTATCTGATGACTGGTACAAATTGCCTGGCAACTAGGCTAACTTAATCTTATAGGTTAATTATCCCATTCCCAAGATAGAATAGGCATGCTACAGGGTCTTAAGGAATAAAAATAGGGTTTGGTATTAATAAGCATTTTAGTTTGATTTGGTGTGACCGTCTGACTTGCTCAGCGATGGTTGACAGGTTTATTCCTACTTTTTTGTATCATGCTGTTTGTTTTCCCCATGCATGCATTCTTGCATAATCCTTATTTTTAACCCTTGTATATAATATATGTGATTATAATTTTTTGTTTACTCTCAGTTTTCATTAAATCAATCTGATTGGTTTTTACTTTGTCATGTTATGTTTATTTACTTGTAGAAAAGCACATGTGCTTTCTACCAACCCCATTTGCTCGAAACATAGAAATCTGTTATATATCGTTTAGGTAGTGAGTGGAACATTTACTGCATTTTTATGCTATTGTCTGCTCCAGACACTGGCCATATGTTAAGGTTTGTGATTTAACAATAATCATCTCTTGAAAATTATAAACTTGCTTTCCAGCATGTTTATAGCATGAAAGTAGGCCGTCCAAAAGACGGCTGGATGGCCAGCTCAGACACTGGACATGTTACGAGGAAGGACCACCAACATGCATAAACACAGATCATATGCTGACCATGGTTAGCAGGTATATTGATGTATGTATTGATATACCCCATGTAAAAAAGTAATGTCTGCTTGGCAATCAGCTTGTTCCTGATTGAGAGCTTGGTTTTAGTTGTAAACCAGCAAATAAAATTTTGACCATTAAAAAGTCAATACGGTAATAATATTTGTCATGCCCTTTTATTTTATAATTATTTCAAGAGGCTGTTTATAGATACTTACGATTTCGTCTTCATCACCACTACCATCTTGAGGCTGGGCATATCCATCAGGATTTTCGCCATTATAAATATCATCATTGCAATCATCACCTAAAAAAACATTAATTTATTTAATAATTGTTGAATTGAATGAGGACTGGTTGAGGCCGTGGTGTAATAAGATTCCTACCTGAAAGATCTTGATCTTCATTACCAGAACATCGTGAATGTAGCTCTTCATGCTGTTCAGCTGACGAAGTTTGATCGTCATCATTTTGTTCTGAGGACGCAACGTCTGTATCACAATGAAGACGACGCCATTTAGTCGTTCTTGGTATTCTGGCGTTAAAACTTTCATCCTCTGGATTTAGGCTGTATAGTTTATAAGGCCCCTTTTTCTTCCAACAGTGTCAGCGACAGACTCAACAGCATCCGCCATGTTTGGTTTTGAAGTGTGAACTGACTCCGACCGGAGAAACAGCCCAAAACCCACGCGTGACGTGTGTGGTGACGTCACGCGTTGTTGATGTTCATGCATTGCGCGCGTGACTTGAAAATTTCAAAAAAATTGTATTCGACAGATGAGAACTCAGTTTTGCTTTGTAGCACAAACCAAAAAAATTAAATTCGTTTTCTCGCTATTTGAGTGATCTATTATTGTGCCAATCAAAATGAAATACGTGCTGATTCACTGGATTGAATCCAACGAGACAAGCATCTTGGCCGAAGAATATGTTAAGGACAAAAGCATGCTTAAGGACCCAGAGAAGGAAGGCATGGTTATGTTTGGCGATGCGGCAATGAAGGCGCCTAAGGCCGGCTGGAAATCATATTTAGCAAGAGTTCTAGCAGCAAGTGGTAAGGATCTCTACATATCTTCATTAAATCTATAGGTAGTCCGTAATGATACAGTTTTAACAATGAGATTTAATCATTCAATACAAATACAGACACGCTCCCCGGCGATATATATTGTTGCCAGTTGAATATTAATGACACGTTTGTGACTATAAAATAGGGTCATATACTGTCTATAAATATGTCTGTCGTAAAACCAAGTGAAGTTTTAGCATTTAGGCTTCTAATAGCAAAAATATTGATATTCTATGCAATTCCATGCTATTCTTTTGCCATAATGGCTTCGTCAGCCACATGTTTGTTGCCTCGTCCTAGTCTTTTGCTCGGATTTCTCAATCTGACGTCATCGAGAATAATGACTACACTATGCTGTATATACTTCTCCCAAATACCAGACATACTAGTAAAATATTTGTGCTTATTTCACTGCAGATAGCAAAACTAATCTGATGAAAAGCGAATTGGATTTCCTTAATAATGGAGATTTGGAGACTGGCAATGATTCCACAGTCGTAAGATTTTCGGCTAAAAGGCTGCAGTTGGAAGAGACTAGTGCAGGCAATAAGAAACCAGCAAAGATTATGAAGGTTTGCAAAATCTTTGATACCATTATCAATTAAACTTTATATATGCATGTTGTCTAAGATGATGAAGTTGACCAGTGTTATGTTTGATATATTCATCAGAAAGCAGCAAAATTTTCCACTCACTACCTAAATGATAGAACAGATTTGACTTTTAGAGCTAAGGCCCTTCACACTTATTCACGACAAAGGGCCTAAACTCGAAACGTTGAATCTGTTGTATAGTTTGGGTAGTGGGCAATTCCATGACATAGTTCAAATTATGTAAAAATATAATTTGCAATTTTAATAAATAAAGTTATTATTGTTATAGACAATGAAATCATATTTTAAATTAAAAAATATTGATTTTGAAAATTTTGTCATGTTTGAAGACAAACTTATATGACAAATTTGTAATAAAAGGCTTTGTCCATTCTGTGTAACATCAGTCACAGTCACTTAAATGCCGGCAACAGTAAAAACATTAATTTAATTTAATTAAACTTTTGCATCAGATAGAGGATATAATTATCTTAAGTTTATAAGAAAAATGCGAGTTAGCAAGCAACAGCCAAAAATATATGATGTGTTTTTCTTAGAAAATCCTTCAAATGTAACGTCAGTCACGTGGAATTGCCCTAGTGAGTAGAAAATTGTGCTGCTTTCTGATGCTATTATCAGCTACCAACACAGAACACTGGCCACGTATTGAAGTTTGTTATGTTTGAAATATCATTTTATCTGAAGTTACCATAAGCAATTGAAAAGCCTTGTGTTTCTCGCCATCATCTACCTAAGATAGAATTGATTAGTAATTGTCAGGGCCACTTTCATTGCACTGTAGCTGCTGGAGACTAATTGTTATGGTCTTTGGTAGAAACCACAAGGCTTACATTGGCATACTGGTAACTCAACAGATTTAATTTGTAATCTATAGAAAGATTAATTGAAATGAAATCTGCTAATGATAGCTCCACAACAATGGACCTAAGCCATTCATTTAGATGAGCTGCCTTTCATAGAATAAACTTTGAAGGATTTTTATTGCACTAATCACTTGGTGGAAATTTTGATCTGGAATATTTGGTGATAAGAATATTTGGAATATCCACTTGGATTATCTACCTAACCAAATATTCCAGATTAACCTTTCATAGAACTCTAAAGACTAATTATATGTTTTATAATCTTTTCATAGAAAAATAAAGATGTTAAAAACTTGCAGAGAGGAAAGCCTATAAACAAGTACTTAGCAGGATTGGCACCCTGTTGAGTCTGACGAGTCCAGTGAAGAACATATTGACAAGTATATGTATGACTCGATGAGCTTCCAGGTGAAACACCTAGTGTACCGGTACCAGCTTCTTCAGACAAACTATTACAGGAGGAAGTAAAGAAACTACAAAGTGAAGTTTCAAGACTTCATAAAAGTGAGTCCTGTAATAAAACATTTTCTTGTAGTTGTAGTTGCCTCTGATCTTTTGCAGCATGATTAACTTTGCTGCAGATAAGGTGATAAAACTTTGCTGAGAATAAGGTTTCACTGATGAAATCAATAAATCATTACCATCATGTTTACTTTAGGATTGCCTGGTTTGATAAAGGAGGCAGTTTTGGCAGCCCTTACTGAAACCAACAAAAGAATGATATTAACCAACCGAAGTTCTTTGTTGTTTCTAACCCCAAAACGCCTAGCCCCCGACCATCTCCTCTTGCCACAAGACCATCTCCTCTTGCCACAAGACCATCTACTCAATCTGCAAGATCGTCGGCTACCCCAAGCAGCTGTTCCTCAGAGGAGCAGGATGTTGAAGAAATGGAAGGGTCAAATTCACCAAAGTTAATGGTATGTTTGAGTTTGTACATTGTGTAAAGCGCATTACAGTATTTGTCACCAAAGTCTCCCTTTGATCCTAACTATGTCAATAATATCTATTAACCCATTCCCGGTGCGAGTAATAAAATAATCTGGCTTTAGACAGAGTAAAATATATAAAGTGGCTAACACTGCTGTTGTCATTGCATTGGGTTAAGTGGTTAACATTTTGTTCTGATAACCAAATGCCATGTAACCTAATCTGTAAAACTGTAATAATTTAAATTAGCCCTACCGGCTGGGAATTAATGTCCTCCCAAAATTTAAGCTGACTAGATGTGATTCATAGATTGCTTGCCTTTCAATAATAATTGTGTTTCTCTTATATTTAATTTTACTTCCTAGGATTATATTGACTCAGTCCAAATGGGTGAGGTTATAAGGTCACCTAATTTCAAAAAATGACGGTAAACCTCATGACTGCTGTTTTTGAAAGAAAGGTTTTAGCAGAATCCTCTGTGACAGGAAAAAGCAAAGAGGACGGCCTGCATTAGATCGCACCAAGGTTGAACTGATTATAGGTTAGTAATTGTGTTTTCTTCTTTTACCAATTGATGGTATGTATATACACATGCTACCTTTGTAACTTTGATACAGCTTGTTAGCTTGGCATGTTTCCAAAGTTGTTTTAGTATGTAGCACAATAATGCTAGTAGTCTCCTTTCAATGCAACCAAATTTTACAAGTGCTCTCAAAGAATGATAACACTGAGAAGATAAATTGTCTGGCATTAGCAACAGTATACTGTAGGATTTTCTTCCATATCTTAAAAGACTTGAAATGTAGTCTATGAAACAAATGTTCTGAAACAACTCTTAAGTGGAGGCTAGAGTTTCTGATTGTGTCTTAACTTACAAAATTGTCATTGTACATTGCAATGGCTATCTTGAAAATTTGGTTGTCTGATTATTTCAAATAACAATGCTAAAAAATATCATTTACAAATGGTCATTTTGTTTTACTTGCAACAATTCAATAATTGGCGGCAGTTGCAAAGCTTACAAATCATGTTGAGTGCAAGTTGGTAATGGTAATTCCTGGTTGTTGATAAGGGTGTCATTAGCACTGTTGGGACTGGTAACTGAAACTTGATCAATGTGGTATCTATTATTTGAAATCAATGTGAAAAAATTGTAATCAATTTGAGAATAAATTTTGTTCCTAAATAAACCCCTTTACTTTGGTCCTTCATTTACATTGGAATTTACCAACCAAATTGGTCATACCGTATTAACAATAGTGTTTTATTGTTCTAGCTTTTGTCATAAAAAGGTTTCCAGAGGTCACTGATGCCATCGTCAAATCAATGATGGCACAGAAATGTAAAGACTTAAGAAATTCAATGGATGGTAGTAGAAAGAGACAGGAGATGCAGGCAATTAATAATTAAGAGAAATTGAAGGATATTTAAGAATTTTCTCTCATATATCATATATTTGCTCTCATGTATATTAACAGCTTATTAAAAAAGGTTGCCCTTTGAGAAATTTAAACTCTAAGCGTGCAAAGCTTAATGGGAGAACCAGATTCAGGCTTGGAAGTTGAATATTGCAGCTATTTGAATGAATTGCCCGTGAGGAGATATTTTAATTATTACTACCATATGTCTCTAAGAAATGGTGCCCATATGTGATTTCTAAACAGATGAAACGATGCTCCCATTATTTTTGCGCGCTTATGACAACCGAGTTTAGGTATTAGTGTTTAAGGTTTGCAAAGGATAATCTTTTGAATTAGCTGTATATGGGTTTCCAGTTAATGTATGATTTTCCATTTTATCATGAGTAATATATTTGCAGATATCATTTTACTGACGTACAAGTGTTTTATGTGTGCATCCATTATTATGTATGTGTGACTGGTAGTATGAAGTATTACTTCGGTATAATATGAAGTATTACTTATTTGGTCACATGTGAACCACATGTGAATCACATGTGGTTGTTCCAAATTCATCTGTTTTGAAGACACATGTGAATCACATGTGATTCACATGTGATTGGAACATGTGGTTTTCATGTGGTAATATCACATATAAAACACATGGGAATGTGATATTACCACATGTGAATCACATGTTACCACATGTGAACCACATGTGACATTACCACATGAAAACCACATGTTCCAATTTCACATGTGAACCACATGTGGTTTCACATGTGGTTTCTACATGTGGTTTTTTCGTAAGGGTATAGATCATATCTTTAACCCGTTAAATAATTAACACTTATTTAATGACGCCGAGGGAAACAGTGTGTATACTGTTTTCCCGAGGTTTCAGTAAATAAGTGATTTGTTATATACCAAGTGTCAAATGACAAAAAAATGTTCATTTAAATCTTAAAATTTTGATTAAAATATAGAAAATAGTTCCACAAAGCGTACCTGTATCTGCTCATGCGTATTTGCATAATTGTATCATGTCAATGCATGAGGTCAATGTCGGTTATAACGCCATGTTACGAGTCACGAATATTTCTCTTTGATCTTGACCCTAATCCCGACCCAATCCCTAACCATATTGTGTGCGTAACATGGACTTAGAACCTCAATGTCACTCAATGAGTGTACCCGATACCCCGCATATAATCGCAGCGCCTATAAGCGAATTTTCTTCAATAAAATTGGAGTGAAAATTGACGTTTTATAGGCGCCATAACGAGCCATATACGCTCCGTAAACATATTGTACTTCATTCAGCGACACTGACTTGGCCCTAGTGTGTCAAATTTATTTTATTGTTGTGCCAAACTTTGACTATTTTGTCAAGTATTTTTCAATGTTTACATACAGCCAGAATCAAACTATAATATTGAGTGCTAAATTATAATATATTTATCGATGTTAGTATGGTCATAAACATAAACAAAGATTTGGTAGACAATTATTGCAGCAATATAATCGGCGTTTCTTTTGCAAAACATTCACATACATTTTTTTGGTAATACATTCCAAATTAGTTGGGTTCATGAAGTCAATGCAATTTATTTGTGAGTTTAGTAGGGTTGAATTCGTTTGCGACTTTATTATGTCTAAATTTTGTAATATAAAGATTCCGTCTCTGTCATGTTTAAGAGTTAGATCAACAAAATATCATATTTTCCAATCTACTGTAGCACAACTTACTAGAATAATCATCACTGACACTGTGCATGCTTGCATGGTAATGCCAATGACCTGCTCCTGTCAATTTATATCGTATTCTTTTTTGACAGTCTTGTATAGACTTTTATAAAGCCAGCTTTTAGTTCAAATTAGCCTGTAATAGTTGTTTTCCTCAAAATTATAGAGTGGCCAAACACTGGCCAAGTCTAGTTTACTCCAAGTTGCTTTATGGATTTTATCCTGGATTTTATATGGCAAATGAAATACATAGCCTTGAATTATGTGCGTTTCTTCATATATAATCGCACGAAGTTTACGGCAAAAATATATCAGTTGTGTATATTTTCTATTAGCTGTAATCCGTGAATTAGATTGTATTTATTAATCTAGACAACTACGAACACTCAAATATCCTATAAAGGCAAGTACTAGACAAGTAGAATGTAGAATCTAAATAAGGTCGGAAGAAGTACGAAGAATTTTGGCACAAGAATAAAATAAATTTGACACACAAGGGGCAAATCAGTGTCACTGAACAAAGTACAATATGTTTACGGAATATATATGACCTTAAGACGAAAAATCTTACCTAAATATCGCTGAAATCGTAAGATTTTGCAAGTTTCCTCCTCGGTCTTCTCAGTTTGTTTACATCGTGAATACAAAAACCGGAAATGCACACGCGTTTACGTTCGCTCATTGGTCGACTAATTAGGCGAACATTATTGATGACCAATCAGAGTAAAGAAACTTGTAGCATAGCAACGTAATTTTCGGCAATCGTTTGAAGTTTAGTTGCCGCGACGTTGCGGGAAGGCGGCCTAAAAACTCTCGATTTTCACTTAAAAATTCGTTTTTCGGCTTGGCAACAACTCAAACCCTTTTCTCTACATCTGTTGGAGTATGAATATGTTTGTTGCCAGCTTCTACACGAATTTGCCATCAAACGTTTTTAGAGGCACTTTTTGATATCTTGGCCGGCCGACTATTTGTAAACCTTTTTCAAAATAGTTTTGTACATTATTTTGTACTCAAGAGTCGGGAAATACTACAGACAAATAAAGTTTTCAAACCAAGATAAATGAAACTTTTTAGAGGACTTTCACTTGTTAAAGTCAACAGGAGGAAAGCAGTCGAAAGACCGGGTCTAAACAGGTAAGTGTCTATTTTGCGTACTTGTTTTTGCGATTGTCATGCAGTATGTATAGTTTGTGGTGGATTTGAAAGTGCGTATATAGGTCATCCTGTGTGGTCAATACAACATTGATTAATCTTAACAAGTACTTGAGTATTAATTTAAATGCGTTATAGAATAAGAAACAACATATTATTTAATCTCAAAAACTTCATAGTATAAAAATACTGTTCAAAAAACAGTTGTGAGAAACGTTTTGTGATAGGTCTAGGATTGAATTGTAGAGTAAATCAAAGCTAAAAGAGTAAGTAATAACACAGCTACTTTATATAGTTGGGCAATTGATAATTTTACAGTTAAAAGTACAAACCTTATCACTATTTTGCCATTATCACTATGTTGCTCTTGAATGATTTTTATCTTATTTGGGTGAGGTTGGAGTGAGAATAATAATTTATATTATTTGGGTGGTTTGGGGAGGGTGGGTGGGAATTTCTTATACTGTCTGTAACTACACGGCCTAATGAAAAGCAACGAAAACCTTGTACAAATTTTATAGTTGACTAGCTACCGTGTTAAAAGATGTTTTTTAATAATAATAATAATAATAATAATAATGAGTTATCCCTGAGGCAACGGCCGTTCCGGGCGATCGCCCCGGGCGAGGGTACTAATTCCGCTCGGCTATTTATTACACACGGGGAAAAAGGAAGCTATGGAAAATGGGTTGAGTCTTTATGTAGCCCTACACGGATTATGTCTGTGATTATATATAGGGTTAGGGTTAGGATTGGGGTTAGGATTGGGGTTAGGATTAGGGTTAGGGTTAGGATTGGGGTTAGGATTAGGGTTGGGGTTAGGATTGGGGTTAGGATTAGGGTTGGGGTTAGGATTGGGGTTAGAATTAGGGTTAGGATTGGGGTTAGGATTAGGGTTGGGGTTAGGATTGGGGTTAGGATTGGGATTAGGGTTAGGATTGGGGTTAGGATTGGGGTTAGGATTAGGGTTGGGGTTAGGATTGGGGTTAGGATTGGGGTTAGGATTAGGTTTAGGATTGGGGTTAGTATTGGGATTAGGGTTAGGATTGGGGTTAGGATCAGGTTTAGGATTATGGTTAGAATTAGGGTTAGGGTTGGGGTTAAATATACATTTCGTGTAGGGCTACATAAAGACCCGGAAAATGTAAAGTTCATCAAGTTTTGCGGGCGCATAGCTATGTTTCATGGATGTGAAGGGTGGTCATCTCACTGATCTTTGAGTGGAACGAGCGAATTATAAAAAAACATGAGTATCAGTAAGTCTGAATTATAACTTATAAATCGCTTTTTGGGACTTCAGGAAAAGCTGCGTGCGGAACAAATTTATCGTTGATAATTACTTCATAAAAAAGGATAAATAGCGATAGATGACAATCTATGGCAAGTTTCTTATAATTATTGATATATTTTAATATAGTCCTAGAAAGGTTTTTTATTTCCATAGATTTTCATTTTAATCCAATTAAAGTATGCTATATTTTATGTTACCAAAAATTTCCAAATTAAAAGGAAAGCAAAATCATTCCACGAGAGAATTTGTATATTTTCATCTTATTTCATTTCAAAAATAATTTATCGGTAAAAGGTAGTTTTACTTTTATAAACTTTGCGAAACGATTTAGTGAACGGGAAGGTTGCATTTAATTAAACATTACTTTGAAGCTTATAAAATGCATAAAAACAGATATACCTACACGATATATCTCAGATTTCTCTGGCTAAAACAACTAATATTTTAATTATTTTTGCAGTTCTTGTAACCTGTTTAATTGTTTTGTGCTCCAAATTTATATTATTAATCGTGTTACCATGGCTACTGTGCTTCCTCTTCTTGAAACAAAATATCAATTTTTATTCTTTCAAACATTTTTAACCCAAAATAAATTTCCCAAAATATTATTGTTTTCTTCCACTCTTCTTTTCAAACTATTACAGTAATGATCAAAATTTTGATGGCACATTAAAATAAAGGAAAACAAAGTCATTTACGTCAAGTAAAACATTTTGTTACGGCGATAGCTTCTGAGTGTATCTTGAAGAGGGGTGTGAGCCAGGGATCCAATTCTGTTTTCGAAGCCAAAATTTGTTTTCAACCCAGATATCCGACTCGTCTACAAACTTTGCACAGCAGATTTTGTGATGAAAAAGCTAGCTTAGTAATAGTAATGTTTTGGAATGTAGTGTCTGTCAATGTTCAGCTAGGGCGAGGGGTTACTGCAAGCATTTATTTCTAGTCTGGATGTATCATTGTACTAGAAATACATGCATGCAGCAACCCCTCGCCACAGCTAAACAACGACTGTTTCCAACATTATACTAAGCTTTTTTGTTGCAAAATCTGCGATGCAAAATGCAGGAAAAAGGCCGTTGCACCAGCAGTCTTTCTTCTGGAAATGGGATTCCGTAAATCAGTGGCCGTGTTTGGTATCTTCGATTCAGGCATCATTGAAATGTTGCATCAGAAAACTGTTAGGAAACCGGGAAATATATATAGAGTTAGAAGTTAAGGGTTTTTCACTTTCACAGGGTTTCTTGAAAGATACGCAACGGAAATATATCTTAAGTAGTGGAAGCACTGTAGTCATAGCAACACTAACACAAAATAATACAAATTTTTTGGGTACAAAACAGGATACAAATCGGCCAAAAATAATTAGAATTCCCGAATTTATGATGTAGGTATGTTATTATTCGTTATATGAGGTTTAAACTAATGTATAATTCAACCTTCCGTTCAAATATAACGTTTCGAAATGTTCACAAAACTAAACTGCATTTTACCGATAAAAATTCCTTTTTGAAATGAAATCAGTTTAAAATATAAGCGTAAAAATGATTTCGTTCTCCTTTTAATTTAGACCTTTTTCATCGTATAAAATATACGATACCTTAACCGTAAATAAATGAAACTTCTTTGCTAAAGTTAAAGCGATAAGATCCGTCCAACAGTTCTTACAATAAAGTCCAAAAAGCGACCTTTAATTCAGACTCTCAAGTTTTTCTATAATCTCACTCACTCCACTCCTGGCAAACTGCCATACTTTTGATCAGTGAGATGACCACCCACCAACCTTGAACCACGCGCCCGCGAATATTGATGAACTTTAGATCTCCCATGGATTTCCTTTTTTCCGGGTGTGATAAATAACCGAGCGGAATTAGTACCCTCGCCCCGGGCTCGGGGATTATCTGTAATGGTATATGGTGTTATGTCATATGGACATATGGACCCCTGTGCGGTCTTGTATAAGTTTCACTGTTGTTTTTATCTTGGTTTTGTTGCACACAAGCCAGTAACTAAGTGAATAAATGCTTGAGACTTAAATGTCTTAATTGTTAGCTACACGATCTGGTGATTTGGCCTAATGACTTACTGCTGCATGTACGTGTCAATATTTCAAGAAGGGAATGATTTCTTAGGTTTTAACTGGATCTTTAAGTCATATTTAGTTTGGTTAGCATTTTGGAACTTCTGACTGTTGACTGTTGACTGTTGACTGTTGACTGTTGACTGTTGTCTGCTGTCTGCTGTCTGCTGTCTGCTGTCTGCTGTCTGCTGTCTGCTGTCTGCTGTCTGCTGTCTGCTGTCTGCTGTCTGCTGTCTGCTGTCTGCTGTCTGCTGTCTGCTGTCTGCTGTCTGCTGTCTGCTGTCTGCTGTCTGTCTGCTGTCTGCTGTCTGCTGTCTGCTGTCTGCTGTCTGCTGTCTGCTGTCTGCTGTCTGCTGTCTGCTGTCTGCTGTCTGCTGTCTGCTGTCTGCTGTCTGCTGTCTGCTGTCTGCTGTCTGCTGTCTGTTGTCTGTTGTCTGTTGTCTGTTGTCTGTTGTCTGTTGTCTGTTGACGTTGTTTATCAATCTCAGCGCGAAAAATCATTTTGGCAAGATAAGACAACCCACGTTGGTTATACACAAAGCAGGACGATAGGTAAGTGAAAATAGAGCGATTCTATAAGACAAGGAAGACTCATATTTTTGTTGGCGGTTGAATTTTGTATAAAACTACCTGAAAAATACAAATTCTTAATGCATCTTTGTTACATTCTACGTTCGTAATATTTCAGTTGCTTGAGCAAACAATATGCGAATGAATGCAGGCGCTGACAAGGTCTGCCAGATGGTGAAGGCAGATGAGGCAAGGTGTTCAGAAGGTTGGGAGGTCATATGATGCAAATGGTGAAGATGGCGTGAGGTGTTAAGAATTTCAGGAGGCAATGTGATTAAGGTTTTGTCACATGGTGAATATGCATGTGTAATGTGTTAAGAAGGTCAGGAGGTAATGTGATGTAAGGTTTACTCAGATGGTGAAGATGGCGTAAGATGTTCAGAATGTCAGGAGACAATGTGATGTAAGGTTTTGTTACATGGTTCAGATGCATGAGTAATGTGTAATGTGTAATGTGTAATGTGTAATGTGTGATGTGTAATGCGTAATGCGTAATGCGTAATGCGTAATGCGTAATGCGTAATGTGTAATGTGTAATGCGTAATGCGCAATGCGTAATGCGTAATGTGTAATGTGTAATGCGTAATGTGTAACGCGTAATGCGTAATGCGTAATGCGTAATGCGTAATGGGTAATGTGTAATGCGTAATGCGTAATGCGTAATGTGTAACGTGTAACGCGTAATGCGTAATGCGTAATGCGTAATGCGTAATGCGTAATGCGTAATGCGTAATGCGTAATGCGTAATGTGTAATGTGTAATGCGTAATGCTTAGTGTTTAGAAGGTCGGGAGGTCATGTGATATACAGTTATGTCAGATGGTAAAGATGAGTAAAGTGTTCAAAAGGTCGCGATGTTGCCATTTGGTGTAAAATTTGTCAGATGGTCTAAGGTGTTGAAACCGTCAAGTGTTAGTCATGTGCCGTAGTGTCTATGAGATGGTCTTCAGATAAGGGTTGTCGGATGATGGAAATGGTTCCCTACTTCTTTGCTACCCAACTCCACACAGCTTCCCACTCCCCATTAGCCTAACTCCATAGCTACACCATTTCCTTGATGTACCACTCCCTGGCTGCCCCATTCCTTGGCTACCTCAATCCTGGGCTGCCCTACTCTCTGATCACCCCATTCCTAGATTGCCTGCTCCATATCTTTAAAAATAGCCTTACTGAAAACACCTTTCGGCAACACATGACTTGCGATAGTAACTTATAGTATATATAATTAGTAACATTGGCTACTATCAAAACGACATAAGTACAAATATGATTAGTAACGTATAAATCCACAATGATGCTACTTGTTTCATTGCATAGTTTAAAGCTAATTCTTACAATATTAGAGACTCAGTTGGCAGATATAGTAAAAACTGGAATGCCAACATGGCAAATCATTCCATTTTCCAGCCGCATCATTATTGTGCCACCATGCTTTGTACAACATTTGCACGCAATCACCATCACCTGATGGTTCTTCAATGTACCAGTTTTCATAGGATACCTCGTCGCCGTCCACTGTGTAGAACTTTTGGCCCATCTTATGCACCCCAATCCATGCTGAGAAAATGTTGCGATTTTTTATAGCCTGATATATATGGTCGTTGTTTTCCGAGCTAGTCGGCACAGCCAAGTTACCACCACGTTCGCCACAATACTTTTGTGCTTCAGCCCAATTGGCAGTTTTATCACTAATATGGTAACAACTTCCATCAAACTTCTTCCAATCGCTGGGGCAATTGTTATCCGCTATTAAAAGTGAATACAAAATGTTTTTTGTCTTTAAGAGGAAATTGAAAAGATTTTTAACCAGTCGGCTGCCTGCGTTGCCGTAAGCCCTGGCGCAAACCAAACCGGAAGTGTTTACTTCGTGAATTGACCGCTGGAAATGCGATGAAGCGAAGAAAATTATTCATTAACCGAGTGATATTTTTGCAACATGGCTTCTTTCAAAGGGTGAATAAACTTGAATACGATTTGTACGAAGGTAGAAGTCTAGAAGAAAGCTGCAGTTTTTGTGTGCATTAATGGAATGAGGAAAAAAAACTATTAAACATATATAATTATGCGGATTTAACTAGACAGGTACTTGGCAATTATTTTCATGTATAAAGTTAGGTTTAAACCGAACTAGCCAGGGGCGTAGAAATCTCATCAGTTTTTGGAGGGGGAAGGGGGAGAGGGGTTATGGCAACGCAGACAGCCGGAAAGCCCTGGGAACTGGCATGGAATAATATGGAAAATTATCAAATCCGATAACACACACACATGGACATAATTCTTCATGTCATGCTCAATCTCGCTCATTAATTGTTAATTATTAACAGTACGTTATAAGCCAATCCGAAGGCACGTATTGAGTCCAGTGTACAATAAGGTATATTATTACACCATACGCTTTTTCGCATTACATCTTCCTCTTTACAGTTTTCAATAACTCTATTGAGCACACCAAATCATAAAACCCCTACAACTGTATATACCTACCTAATAACAACAAAGTTATATCTCTAATACAAACAATTAAGCCAAATAGCAAATTATACGTGCCTCAATTTAAAGAGGTTTTAGTGAAAAGAATAGGTTACTTACACAGGATATCGGGGCAATGTAAATTGTCTGTATAGGGACGGAGCAGCAGTATTAAAAAGTGCCGTAATAGAGATGTTCAACTGCATAAGCTCACGAAAGAGAATTATTATTGATTTAATAAAATATTAAACAAAACAAAAAATAATTGAACCATTAATATGGCAATAAAAAGCAACGTTGCTCTCATACTTATCAACAGATACCTTTTATACTATCCTCCAAAACCAGGCAGCTTGCATTGTACTCCTACAGAAAATAACATTAACATTCTATATTTGTTTTTATGACAAAATGACTGATAGCAACAGGAAAATATTCAAACAAAGCCACATTTTGAGAACCGTATTAATTGTACTGGGGTAAAAATAGGTCTGTAGAAATTACGATCCTTATTTGCACAAACAAAAGCTACACTCATGAATGTGGCATTTTCAGACAAAAATTGGGGTGTTTTTAGAGGGTTTTTTTGAGGAAATTGTAGGTAAAATGATATTTTGTGAATTTTTTATGCTTCAAACACTCTAGTCAAATATTTCATACTGCTGAAGCATTTAGTTACATTATTTTGAGGCTATAACACTGTTTCATAAACTTTGCTGACTGTGTCTTGAAATCATTTAGTACCTTACCGGCAGTGATATTCGGGAAAAAGCAGTAAGTATGTCGTGCAACTGCTGTCGCAATTAAATTTCAACCAGGTTGCTAAAATGCTTGGGAATTTACCAGAACATGCAAAATATTGAAAAGTTGTAAGATATTTGGAACACGATTTTGTACAGAAATGCTAGGAATGATACACTCCTGGTTTTTTTGGCAATACGTACCTACCTAATATGACCACATTTTGTGATTGGCTTTTTGAAACAAAAGTTATCACTGTTTCTGACTCGTGTCTTGAAATATAATTTCTATAGTTTATTGTCTTCAATTGTTATTATCAACCAATAACAAAGCCTGTTCATATAGGTATGGGCGACCCTTTTCTTGTAGTCCTGCCTGAGGTTACCACAGTAACTGCTACCGAATTGTAGCACACTGTGCTATGCACCAGATTATATCTTTCCTTGTTTCCATACGTCAGACAGCTTAAAATCTCAGATCAGAATTCATTTAATCAGTCACCTAGATGACTGTTAATTGTAATTTAATCGAAAATAAAATGACTCCTCCGCTACAGTCAGTTCATACCTTTCGCGGATCAGTCAGATAAACATGATCGTAAGAAGTGTTTAGCACCAATAACTTCGCTGATGTATTATACGCCACGTCATGTAACATTTCACAATTTGGGTCATTCTCTAAGCTCAATGTATTTTTGTAGTTGATTGATCTACAACATGGCTCACTAGCACATTCCATTACGCAATCGATCCATTGAGAAACAACTTTAGTCAATACAACTGTAGTATTAAGTCTGAAACCTAGAGTATATAATGAGAATCGATACTGGGTAAATGAGGATTGTGGTGGTCTAGCTAGTACTGTAGGAGTAGGAGTAGTATTATAGGAGCCGATCAACCCCCTTTGTTGGGGTGGAGCAGGGTGGAGCACGGTGGAGCACGAAAGTTTACTTGAACCACATATGGGAGCAGGGTGGAGCAAGGTAGAGCAGGGTGCAGCAGGGTGGAGCAGGATGGAGCATGGGGGAGGGACACATCATTAAAAATTCAAACATCATTAGCATATGGTACATTAACATAATGTAGCGGGGGGGGCAACATCATTAAAAATTCATTAACATAATATGAGAGCGTGCAACATCATTAACATAATGTAGGGATGAGCATTACGCAATTAGCATAAACATTAATTATTCAACCCAGATTTCGCTGAGTTCAGCGTTTTTCGTTTTTCCCAAACTTGATAATTCCATAAACATACTTTATACCAATCTATCGAATGCTTATATTACAAATGTACCTCTTCTACAAAGTTTTCAAGCGTTTATTTAGTAAAGCCTATATATAGGCGAGATTTACAAACATTGTCGTTTTGGCGTCAGAAACATAAATATTTTGATGCTTTTGTTGCTAATGTAAAATATAGTTACAATAGCTTAATTCATTAAGGGATTAAGTCAAAAGGCTTGTTTGGACGAAACAATCATTAAGCTAAACCATCACAATAGCTAAGCGTCCGTATAAAGTTCCCAAGCGTCGTCACAGTATAGAGACGACCAGTAGGACCACTCGGCGATGCAACATGTACCCGGCTTTTTATGCAAAAATATGCAGTTTACTGGCCAGAAAAGTTAGTCCAGCTTGCTTATTGGCCAGAAAAAAGCAATTGACTGGCTGCCAATGCGTAATGAGCGGCCAAGGCCAATACTGTGGCGTCGTCGGTTCCAAACACAGTGCGTTTCTACAACGAGTAAATATATTCTTGTATCTAATATCACCTTATACGAAACGGCTTAGACAACTAATATAGCGACGCTAAACCTAGTCCCCGAGCCACGGCGCGAAGCGCCGTGCGAGGGTACTATTCCGCTCGGAGATTTACGAGCATAGTGGAGTGCAAAGTCGTCCGCCATTTTTTTTTGTCATGGACGTTGGACGGTTTTTTAAGTTATGCGCATACGCGATTACTGACAGAAAAAATAAAATTGGTTCCTCGAGAGCTGCTGAGTTTGAAACAAAAATCGGTTTATTGAGCCTGATTTCAAAATATTTAATGAAAAAAATAAATCATTAATTTCAAGAAGGATATATTATTGACATTTTTCAAGGTAAGCGATAACAAATACACTTTTTTTCTCCCCGAAGCAGCGTTTTTCTCGCTGTTGAAATATACATGTAAACTTTTCCGTACGGCTCAAGTGATTATATACTTATAGTTTGTAAATTATTTGCTTTATCCTCATTTATAATATTATTTGCAGTAAAAATATAGCTTAGATATATTTTTAAAGCCATTCCATTTTGTATATGAGCCATTCCAAAGTAATTTTCTCACGAATTTGTTTGTTTTTGTTTTTCTTCGATATATTTTTGACACTCGTGAGTATTGTTTTTGCCGGCATGTTTATAACCGGCCATTAAATAAAGCGCTGCATGAATTTTTGTACTGTATATTAACCTTTTAAAACGGCCTCATAACTTTCTGTCTGTGTTTTTCCCTTTGAAATTTCTATTAATTCGCCTTCGGCTCAGTGACTATACTCTATAGGCTTGTAATTGCCTCGCCTTCGGTGACTAACTGGCGAGGGGATTCTGCATGAATGTATTTCTAGTAAAATATTATTGCCTTATGCGAAGTAATAACAAGCGGAAAAATAGCTTTCTAAAACGAGAAGATCTTAAAGTTTAATCGGCATAGTTAAGGTCTTATAGAGAAATACAAATATATGTTTGCCAAGCGAATGTATAAACATAGTTCTTAAAGGGATTTAAACCTTACAAAGTTTCAAGCGTTTTAGATGTAGTAGAGAATGAAGAGCAGTAATTTTTAAGCGAGATTTACGATTTGTAAACACAATTTGTAAATCGTCAACGGCGATTTGAATAAATTGAGAATATATAATTATAGGACGGGAAAATATTGTACAATGTACACACAGCACACACACAGAATTCATTTTAAAACACATTTATTGCTTAAAATTTCTTTTACAGGGTGTCTTAAATGTCATCTTGGGAATATTCACTGTCCGAGTCATTTTCGTCCTTTTATGTGTCTTGGTCGGCTTCCAATGTTCAACTGATGGGAGAATGCTTCACTTGTGTATTTTATTTGAATCATAAAAGTGGCTTCGATTTGTACGGACATCTAATATTTCATCACAATAACAATGTGAACAACACCCAATCGCATGTGTGAAATCATCTTTGTAAAGTGTACAATCACAAATCATACAGTGACATCCGGTAAAACTCGAATAAAAATCTGTCCATGCACAGATAGGGCATGTACCCAATTGATATATCTGTAAACAATTTTCACAATTGTTACATTTTGTATCTTCAGACGAATCCTCAGTATCTTCATCTTGCCGTGACTCCATCCGTGCTAATATTGCGAGGACCAGCCCGTTGGTGATTAGACCTTTATCAATTTCCAATGCCGTAAGACCTTTGAGAAATATACTCAATCCATAAGGCTCTGGAATATATGGATGAAAAGGCCTCGTGCAATATTTTAGAATGTTTACAATATCAGTTCCATGTATATCCTGTCCTCTGTAGACGATTTCTCCTTTTGTTTTCCACGTCAAAATGTCCGTAGATGTGAGAATGGAGTGAAGGATTTCTTCAGCGGCATAACTATTTTCATTGTCAAGATATTGAAGAATGGCTTGAAGTCGCCACTGCTCAGGAGATGGTCTTTTGGTGATATCCATGTTTGGAATGAGGATATGAATTTATGTTGATCATTTTATACCAATTCTGCAAGTCCTTCTAAGATTGGAGACAGTACCAATCCTAGGAAACCATTTCCACGCTGAACAAGTATATTCCTTTTTGTTTTAACACTTTTATTTTTGTTAGTTAGATCAATAATATCGTGTTCAAAAGGTCTAAGTTTGTCCATTCTGTGTTTAGGAAGTGTGAGGTCCATAAAATTTTCTACGGAATGAGATGTAGATCTGTTCATGAGATGTAGATCTCAACAGAGCTTGTTGTTGAGCTGGATGAGAAATACATAAGAGCTCTACAAACGATCTGTGCTTGGGAAGGTTAGTCATATCTGCTCGTTACTCAACAACGTAATGAAGACCTTATTGAGAGACGTGTATATATAAGAATAAGGCGATAAGGAAGATAAAGAAAGAGTTAAGGAAGATAAAGACAGGGAAGATAAATATAAGGAAGATAAATATGAGGAAGATAAGGAAGATAAAGATCAGGAAGATAAGGAAGATAAAGATAAAGTTAAAGTTAAGGAAGATAAAAATAAGGAAGATAGATAGGAGGAAGATAAGGAAGATAAGAAAGATAAAGATGAAGAAGATGAGGAAGATAAAGATAAAGAAGATAAGGAAGATAAAAATAAGGAAGATAAATATGAGGAATAAAAGGAAGATAAATATGAGGAAGATAAGGAAGATAAATATACGAAAGATAAAGATAAGGAAAATAATGAAGATAAAGATAAGGAAGATAAAGATAAGGAAGATAAGGAATATAAAGATAAGGGAAATAAGGAAGATAAAGATAAGGAATATAGATATGAGGAAGATAAGGAAGATAAATTGAGTGCATTAACAGATTTATTATCAGATACACCTTGACGTTCGTTGTGTAAACATGTCGTTTGTATGCGACATATGCTCTCTAAAGTGTTTTCGACACGTGGTAACCTTAAACGCCATATTTCCAACATTCATGGAGAAGTTCATATTGAACCAGTTAAAATCATAAGAGGATCTACAGTTCTGCAACACCCATTTACTTGTATCGTAGCAGGATGTACACAAAGTGGCAAGACTGTATGGATGAAAAGTCTATTGGAGAATGCCCAGAAAACCATAAGTCCACCTCCTCAGCGTATCATCTGGTGTTATGGTCAATGGCAACCATCCTATTTCGATATGATGAGAACGATGCCTGGAATAGAATTCAATGAAGGAATACCTGAAGATGTCGACAAAGCAGATTACCTAGATGTTTCTCAACGCACTTTGATCGTACTAGATGATCTTATGGCACAATCTGGCAAGGACAGACGTATAGCTGATCTTTTCACAAAAGGGAGTCATCACAGAAATTTGTCCGTCATCTACATTGTCCAAAATATATTTCATCAGGGTAAAGAGATGAGAGATATTAGTCTCAACGCCCATTATATCGTGTTGTTTAAGTCACCAAGAGATAAGCAACAAATCTCTATGCTTTCAAGACAAATTCATCCTGGCAGAGTGCGAGAGTTTATGAGGAGTTATGAAGAAGCCACGAGTCGTCCTCATGGGTATTTGATGTTGGATTTAAAACCTACAACGGATGATCAACAACGACTCAAAACAAATGTATTACCAGGCAAGGTCTTAGTCGAATATGTACGGAAACAGTCCTATCGTCAACCACCCCTTGTAAATGCAATGTATAACACCGAGCAGCGAATGCAAGACATTAAAGCACCACAGCTTACCGCGGTTGAAAAAAGCAAGGTGTATTCTGACCAACTAAATCGATTTCTAACTTTTAAAAACAAGATGGATATTCCAATCCATCATCCTGCAATTGTTGTAACCCCACATATCGTCGAACCACCAACCGCTCCTGAACCTATGGAGATAACACAACCAACCACTCCTAGATCTATCGAGATGATACAACCTGTACCTGCTACTCCTAAACCTGGCTTTCTCACACCACCACCAACACAAGGAGAACTCTTTCCACAATTGGGTAGACTCGGCTGATTGGAGACCTAAAGATTTAGCAATGATGACTCCAGAGCAACGACAAGGTTACGAACAAAGACTGCTTCACGAGAGACCAAAATATATTCCTATGAAAGCTGAGGATATTGCAAGATCATCACCCGAAGACAGACAAGAATATGAGAACTCTTTAAAGATACCTAAACGATATGCTCTTAGGAGCAGACCTCACTAACGTTGTAAAATAAATTTTAAGCAATAAATGTGTTTTAAAATGAATTCTGTGCGTGTGCTGTGTGTACATTTTACAATATTTTCCCGTCCTATAATTATATATTCTCAATTTATTCAAATCGCTGTTGACGATTTACAAATGACTTACAAACCGCATATAATTGTGTTTACATACAATGTTTGTATATACTCGTAAATCTCGCTTAAAAATTACTGCTTTTCATCCTCTACTACATCTAAAACGCTTGAAACTTTGTAAGGTTTAAATCCCTTTAAGAACTATGTTTATACATTCGCTTGGCAAACATATATTTGTATTTCTCTATAAGACCTTAGCTATGCCGATTAAACTTTAAGATCTTCTCATTTTAGAAAGCTATATTTCCGCTTGTTATTACTTCGCATAAGGCAAAAATATTTTACTAGGTTAAGCGTCGCTATATTAGTTGTCTAAGCCGTTTCGTATAAGGTGATATTAGATGCGAGAATATATTTACTCGTTGTAGAAACGGACTGTGTTTGAAACACGACGCTTGGGAACTTTATACGGACGCTTAGCTATTGTGACGGTTCAGCTTAATGATTGTTTCGCCCAAACAAGTCTTTTGACTTAATCCCTTAATAGTTAAGCTATTTTATCTATAGTTTACATTAGCAACAAATCCATCAAAATATTTATGTTTCTAACGCCAAAACGACAATGTTTGTAAATCTCGCTTGTATATAGGCTTTACTAAATAAACGCTTGAAAACTTTGTAGAAGAGGTGCATTTGTAATATAAGCATTCGATAGATTGGTATAAAGTATGTTTATGGAATTATCAAGTTGTTAATTGCGTAATGCTCAGCCCCACATTATGTTAATGATGTTGCACACTCTCATATTATGTTAATGAATTTTTAATGATGTTGCCCCCCCTCTACATTATGTTAATGTACCATATGCTAATGATGTTTGAATTTTTAATGATGCCCTGCCCCTTGCTCCACCCTGCTCCACCCTACTCCACCCTGCTCCACCCCAAAAAAGGGGGTTGATTGGCCCCTATAATACTACTTGCGGATATATTTCGACACTGTTTTAGTCGGAATTAAAGAAACGTGGTCATTTCCAGCGAAAGTCCTTCGTCTATGTTCTAGTACCCATGCTCCTTACCTTCAAAAGTTGAATTGAAACAAAAACCCAAATCTTCACTTCCTTGGTCTTGCGCAATTACCAAAATTATGCGCGGAATGATTAAATGCAAGAAATTACATTTCAGATACATTCTTGCTTGTTCAATCAACACAACTCCACAAATTATTTCAACTGTAAACTTTCGCTGAAATGAATACAACAACATATTTCCATTATGTTATTGCTTGCATAGCCCTTCAAGTTATTTTATTGAAAATATTTGATGTTGTATATTAGGCGCTATACAGTACATGCTGTTAATGAACTGAATACCGAGCATATTGGCTTTTTGCTGTTTCATGGTTTTCAGCTTTTTGTTATATACTTCATGTTGAGTTATATCACTTGCACTCCAAACACGAGGAAGTGTCAGCGGACAGCAGTGAAATTATCCAGCGCGGCAGACGGTTAATCCGCGGCTGAACACCCGAAAGGCGGGCGAGGCGAAGGAGGAGAAAGTCCGTCTGCCGGGTTTGGCAGCATATCTTAGCATTCGCCCCTATCATGCATGAACTATTAGAGCAAACTGTTGGGTTGCTTATGTAAACACACAAAGGAATGAACGCAATTATTGTGAAAATATAATCATAGCAATAGAGCAAGAGGATAATTCCCGAGCCAACAAAGTTTTTCTTGCATAAGGCCGCAGGGTGGCACCAATTTCGTCCGGCTAAATATGTATCGTACACTAACGTACTCGTCAAGGAAAGGATAAATTTGTATGACAAAAAGTTGGTAAACGGTTTTCCTATTCGAAATACCTCATGTGGATAGCTAGCTACATGTGATAGCTACATGTTGATAGCCAGCCATAAATTATGTTTTATTAATGATGATCCCCGAGCTACGGCGCGAAGCGCCGTGCGAGGGTACTAATTCCGCTCGGAGATTTGTAAACATAGCCGAGTGCAAAGTTCTCCTCCATTTTTTTGTCATGGACGTTGGACGGTTATTTAAGTTATGCGCATGCGCCAGTTCAAGCCGGGAGATACTGGTAACTAGCAACATCATGATTGGCTAAGACAAACATTTTGTTTTTATATGTATACGTGTCAGAAAAATAACTACAAATTTGGCATTTTGCAAACTTTTTTCAAAATTGTACTCTGGAGTCGGGACATATTAATAATACAGACAAATATTAAGTCTCCAAAACAAGATAAATGAAATTTTTTTAGAGGACTTTGACTTACTAAAGTCAACAGGAAGAGAAATCAGTCAAAAGACCGAGAAAAGACAAAGTTTTCGAGTTTTAAAGCGTTTTAAACGGTAAGTATTTTTTTTGCATACTTGCTTTTGCAGTTTTGCCGTGAATTGGCATGCACTATAGTTTGTGGTTTTCAAAATGGGTAGATCATCCTGTGTGGTCAATACAACATTGATTAATCTTGCGTTATAGTAATTGCGTTACTAGAAATACACTCATGCAGAATCCCCTCGCCTATTCGAACTCAGGAATTATACTTCCCAACATTTATTATAACATGAAGTATTCAGTCAATCATTGTAACCATAGCACCATAGCAACACACAATTTTTTTTACTTTTCGTACAAAATGATAAAATAGTAATATATATAAATATTTGTACTTTGTAGATATGTTATTACGTACTCTTTTAGCTTTGGTTGCTGTAAAATTTAACCTTAGACATTTCACAAAAACGTCAAAAATTTTCAGAAAACTTCAACTGTTTTTTGACAGTATATTTTTTTAAATTTATCTTTAAATAAAGTTTTTGACATTACGTTGTTTCTTCAAAATTCAAATTTAAACTTGCTAAAATACCTTTTAGGTTTAATCGATATTATAATAAACTCACAGAGTGACATACGCTTTTGCAAATCCACAAACTAAAATATGCAAAATAGACACTTATCCCGGCGTTCAAAACACTTCAAAAGTGTCCTTTTTTCAGCCATTCGACTCCTTCTCGTTTATCTTGTTTTGAAGACTCTATTTATCGGTATGTTTTTCCAATAGCCCGAGTATTAAAAATAATTTTTGATGCATAACAAAATCTTTATCCGTAAATCTTTTTAAAAATGTTTATCCGTATGTTTCTCTCGAACTGAACTCGCGCATGCGTATAACGTAGAAAACCCTGAACCGTCCATGGCATCGCGGCGGACGACTTTGGATTCCGCTATGTTTTCACATACCCGGGTGTAAATATCCGAGCGGAATTAGTACCCTCGCACGGCGCTTCGTGCCGGCTCGGGGATAAAATAAAAATAACATGTTTAATCTCAAAACTTCATAGTATAAAAATACTGTTCAAAAAGCATTTGAAGTTTTATGACAATTTCGAAACGTTTTGTGAGACGTCTAAGATAGTTGGCAATTGATAATTTTACAGTTAAAAGTACAAACCTTATCACTATTTTGCCATTTTGTACAAAAAAATAAAAGAAATATACGTGTTACCATGGTTACAGTGATCAACTCAGTACTTCATGTTACAACAGCTTTTGGGAGTATAATTGCTTGGTTCTAATGGGCGAGGGGGTTCTGCATGCATGTATTTCTAGAATTTTAGGAAATTATGTCTAGAGAAGCAATTAAAATGGAGTGTAGTAAGTAAAAATATCAATGTGTGTTTATAAGAGGTCTATCATATTTTTACGCAAATAACCTCACACGAATACCTTGCTATGGCTATTAAAACTTATTGTTTTCTCTTATTAGGCGCCGCGCACCCGATCTTGGCCGGAATGTAATATTGAACGTTTCAATTTAAGCTGTGACTTATCCCGACACAAATTCTCTTGCCACTGTGCTGTGTACGAAAGATCTTGATTAAAATTACGACAGAATCGTCAGAAAGATGGTCAATCTATGATTATAAATTCAATTTCCCCAACTAATTCGTTTGTACGATTTATCGACGTATCGCTTCCAAAGATCACTATGTATACCGAAATTAAGGCGAAATTAAAACTTAACTTGTGATATCATTGTAATATCTATTGTCCGTTGGAATATTCTATCCATTGCCAGTCATCTCCATTACGTAACTATGATACATTAGATTTTTAATAACCAGCTCATTCAAATTAAACTTAACCAGCTCGTGTCAAATTTGTAATGCTTGTACATGCTTAATCTATCTCAGAGCTATCATTAGGAAAACATGATCTAAAGAACAGCTGCTAAACCACTCTGCCATCTGAACAATATCATTTATGACGTAGATCGTGTAGGACTCTTGGACGTCCAAGTATATAGTTAAATTTATACTTTACCGAGTTGATGCTATAGCTATAGCGCCGGCACTGTGGAGCCAAATGTCCATAGTACAAGTTGGGCGTCCAAATATGACTGACTGAATTGCATGGTTTCGTCTCTTCCAGATCGAAGGAGTCATGAAACCGGTCAAATTCTATGACATGTCATCGTGGAACGGGACAAATTCCCGTGTGGTTCCAAATCAGTCTGACGGTCTCGTGTACATGCACGTAGTCTCAAATTTTAGTTTCCACAAATAGCATGTCTATAACATATAGCTCCTTATATACACTCACTTGTGTATATTTAAAGTGTATATGCATCAGTTCATTTTAGGTAAGCAAGTTTACTGCGAAAAGTTGAACATTTGCTTACGCTAAAATCGTCTGTTGTTAAATACTAGCTTATTAATGTAATCCTTAATATTGCCGCTATATTTGATGATGAGCAGGACAAACTGAACGTTAACATGCTCATACGTAATTACGGCTTTCCTTTGTTTGGCCAAATAAGTAAAATAGGAATAAATTTAACAGAAATCGATTACAAATAGATAGATTGCGCAGAAACTACATAAAGAAAACTTACCAAAAACTTTCGAGTCAAGACGCATCAATTCTCTTCGTCAACGGCTTTCTGCATCAACCAACGTTCCTATATAAACCAACGCTAAGAAAATGAAATAACAGTAAAATGTTTGCAAACAGATGGCATATTAGCAAACGGGTACTTCGTATACAGCTAATTAGTTGCTTGGCAACCCAGCGACTTTAAAACAGTAAACTCTAAGGGAACTGGAACCCCTTTAATTAACTTTTAAGTAAAGTTAAAAACTTTGTAACTGACTCTAACCCTAACCCTAAAACCTACCCTAACCACTAACCCAAAACCTAACCCTAAACCTAACCCTAACCAAATTGATGAAGAAAAATCAAGAAAAGCGAATATGAAAATCTTTGAAACTCGGGAAAATTGCGTAACGTCAATTCGATAGATGGAAACAAGTAAAAACCGCAATGGACAGCTATGCAGCTGTTCTTTTTGGCGGCCATGTTCTTGGCAAGTGTCGTAAAGAGAGGCATGCACCACCCCGAACATAAAAATTTCAAGATGGCGGCCTTGATTTCAGCCTTTTCAGGAAGTAGAAAGCAGTAGAGACGCTTTTCTATTATCTTGATTAAAGTTTATTGTTACCGAATGATTTACTACAACTTCAAATAATGTGTGCGCATAAGATATAAGTTAAAGCAAATCTTCTTAATACAGCTAATTAGTTGCTTGGCAACCCAGCGACATTAAAACAGTAAACTCTAAGGGGACTGGAACGATAATTTGGCCGCCATCTTTGAAGCCACTCATGATGGCCGCAATGGACGTATGGAGCCAAAAAACACCGCTTGGAAAACATGCATTTACTCACGTTTTACAGTAGTTACAGAATGACTAAAACCTCAATACCTGGGCTTTAGTACAAAACAAGTTTTGGGTCCGTCGAAATGTTTTAAAGAAGCTTCTTTCGGAGTTGAAGAGCTACGTTTGCCTCGACATGTTCAAACATTTGCCATTTTTACGAATAGAAAACTGGTACCCCTCGAATTTTCACTGGAACTGAGTGTAGAATAACGAGATCTATCAAGAAAACGAGGAACAGTTATTTTAAATAGAAACACTGGAAACTTGTTATTGCACTACGGTGCTTCAACAAGCTTGTTTTGGGGCAAAAATGAGAAAGAAAACGGATTTTTCTTGCTCATTTTTGCTCAAAAACAAGCTTTTGATTCAATTTTCCGCTCCTCGAAACTCTCCCTAGTTATTTTGAACTGAAGTGCATTTCCCCCGCGTGGTTACTGCTCTTAGCTTCAAATTGGCTTCATCCAATCACGGGACTTGATTGGAGTTAGTATTCCAGTTTATGTAGTTCACTGCTTTAAAATGTCCTCTTGCGTGTGTTTTCTCCGATGACGATTTTAGATCTCGGAACAAGAATTTTTCTTAACTACAAAACAATTTCGTACCAGTGCTTCTGCGCTTGTTTAATATGCGAAATATTCTTCCGCCTAAAGGTGCGATTTAATATGGCTTCGACTATATAGCACCCTTGCCTTGCTTCCGCTGCACTGGTAGGCAAATTCCAATTATACAAAAGATTATGTTCTTCATAGTAATTTGACAATGCACATCACAAAAACGAAGCTCTTTTGGGAGCTTTAAAAAGATTGTCTGCTGGGAAAAACGTAAGCAAGGCAAGGGGTCTATACTAATTATAGCGAGAAACGCGTTTGCAAACCTGTTTTTTTCGCAAATACGAAACATTTCCAAAAGCTATACACTAACTTGCTGGTTCGATCTAGAAGGCGACATGCTTATGATTTAGAGCGAAAATTGTATAGACTGCGCTTAAACATCGCCGAGTAAATACTACACGCTTAAATTACAATATTGTCAACAACTTATTCAATATGAATGTAGATATATATATATATATATATATATATAGATAGATAGATAGATAGATAGATAGATAGATAGATAGTTTTGTTTGTGTTTACTACATTTTGTTTATTTTTTGCATCACCTAAGATCTTGGTGTAGAAATATTTACGATGTTCACTAGAATGGAATCTGTGCCTTCTGTAACAACCCTTGGCATCGCCATGAAGACTGTAAGAAGGTAACAGACATTAAGGAACGTAAGAAACTATTATTAAAATATGGTAGATGCTTTAATTGTTTGAGAAAGGGACATTTAGCTAGGGATTGCAAATCTTCAGTTAAGTGTAGTGCATGGAAAGGCGAGCATCACAAAGCATTGTGTGGTGCCGAGAAAGAGGGGAATAGCTCCGTAGATAAAAGTAATGAAGTAGATAGTAATAATTAGCATGTTGTAACGGGTGCTAGGGTCGTCTTACATGCAGAAGGCACAGGCGCAGGCACTTGGTAAAAGTAAGCGTAGAGTTCGCGTGTTGTTTGACACTGGCAGCTACAAGTCGTTTATCACTGCGCGTGCGGCTATACTTCGCTGGGATCATAAGCCCTCCGAAAAGAGTGGGTAGCGTTAAACATCTTTGGCCAAAAAGCAGTAGGCTCTAACCTTAGAGAGGTTGTGCATGTTGACTTAGCTCCTGTGAGGGAGGTAAAATGTTTAGTTTGGAAGCGATTGTTGTGCCTGAAATTTCACAGGTCCAAAACGAGCACTTGAAAATCGCACGTAATGATTACCCACATCTGGCGAATATATGGTTGTCAGAAGGAAGAGAGGTTAGAGATAGATATCCTAATAGGCACAGACTATTTGTGGCGCTTTCAGACAGGCAAAATTGTGCGCGGTAAGGTAGACGAGCCAGTGGCTTTGGATACAAATTTAGGATGGGTCGCGAGTGGTCCAATGAAACATAGCCCGACAGTGGATGGCACGCAAGACGTAGGTGTAAATTTTGTTGGTAAATATAGCTTACAAACTGACCAACTTGATGAAAACGTAAAACGAATGTGGGATTTGGAAACTTTAGGGATGGCAGTGTTTATCGTTGTAGTCATTTAGGACATGCCATTGAAAATAATCTACTCAGCATTGCAAAACCAAACAAGCTACCTAATTCGCAGAAAGTGTTGCCATATGTGTTTGTTGCAGACGATGCATTCGGTTTAAAAACACACATAATGAAGCCATTTCCCACTCAAAAGTCGCCACTTCAGGAGCGTGTATTTAATTACCGATTATCACGGGTACGGCGAGTTATTGAATACACATTTGGAATAGCAGCCAGTAGGTTCCGAGTATTCCGTAGACCAATAATTGCAAATGTGAAAAAGGTGATATTGGTAACAAAAGCTGTTGTTGCTCTCCATAGCTTCCTGGTGACCATTAACTCAACTGGAGGATATAAGTACTGTCCTAGGAACCACATCGACCAACATGGACCCTTCAGGGTTTACAGCTGGAGAATGGAGACAAGATGCAAATACTGCTATGGGCCTACAGCCAATTTCCCAAACTTGTTCCAATAACTATTCTAATAATATACATGAAAATATTTCTCAATTCTGATTGGCTGAGAGCAGTGCAGTTTTGAGGAAATACAGTGCAGAAAAAAGGAAATATAGTGCAAATTTTTAATTTTTTTTTAATTTGCACAATAATCATTTTTGACTAGAAAAAACCTCTTCCTGTTACATTTTTTTTTCATGTTATTTACATAAAGTATTCCGATTGGAAAGATTCTCTTTGTGTTAAATTTTTTCATGTATATACATGTATATATATATTATTAATAAGTAATAGCATGATTTCTCGTGCAATTTGAAAAAACATGCACTCGTGAGTTTTTCAAAGACCTCAAATAGCACTCGTCCTTCGGACTCGTGCAATTTTGATAGTATTAAACTGTGTACTTCGCTATTGTAGTGGCATGCAAGACCTGTATTTTACTACTAATTATACTTGTATATAAATGTAAAAGTATCAATTTAATAATTTCCAATACATACAGTATTCATAAAATGTCAATGCATTTAAGACATATACTTTGTTAATAATTACTTGTTTAATAATAATATATATATAATTATATATTATATAATGCAAAAGCTCACTTCCCTTGTGGTCGTTTGAGCACTCTGGCCCCGAGACACTTCACGCATGTCTGGATGCGCATGTGTCTGAGTATTGTACCACATGCGCTTGGTGAATATATACAAATGTACGAATGTACATTTATTAATTAATTTGCATATTTATTTGTCAATAATTAACATAAAATGTTATGAAAGTTATAATAAAAAATCCAACATGTTAAACACATTTTGCTATAAAAGTACAAACATGATGTATGAAGCTATTTAATAGCTATTCCTCAAATTCCAGGTACGTCAAATAAGAGCTGGCTTATTTTAATCATGGCCAGTCTCTTTTTTCTCAATGGGAGAGCACTAATGATTGGCACAAGGCTTTTGCAGTAGAGGGACACTTCATCATCATTCCCCTCCTGCTCAAACGATTTATTTAAAGCCTTATCAGTAGCATCCAGCTGCCTTAAGATTGCTGAGTTGATTAGGTCTTGTCGCGCTTTAAAGCCATGGCGACTGCCAGATGGAGGAAATAATGTATCACTGGCTCTCCGTTTGGGTGGAATGCTAGTAGGCTGTGATGGAATGCTAGTAGACTGTGGTACTGGTGGTGGATTAACTGACGTAGTAGGGAACATATCGCTTTGGGTGGGTTGATTAACTGTTTTTTCATGCAGGCATTCTTTTAGGCTATCTTTTTTAGGCAAAGTTCTTTAGCTGTCTTTGCAAGAACTCAACTGAAAGAGATCAGAAATATGCATAGGGCACATTTATTCATTTTGGAAAATTTTTTTTGTTTATCTAATGTAACCCAAATGTTTTACAAAAGAATATATATAAAACAATATTTCAAATATTTCATCAAATATCTAGACATGAATGTTTATTTAAATTAAATATTGTTTTTGTTTACACCACAAGTCAACAGTGGACAGGGGTTATTTGATAGTACAGTTCAAAATTTGCCTATTTGGCAAGAAAAAATCCGAAATGTTTTTTAATATCCATATATTTGAAGAAGGTCATTTAGGCTAAAGGTTTTCCCTTCACGAGTGAAATCACTTAGACTTTTTACGCTTATACTATATTAATTAAATACTTGGTTTAATTATCTTAATAACATTGCCATTGAAGAGCCAGCGTATTGAATATAAACAACTCTTTGTCGAATTTTACAAGACATACAATGGTCGGTTCGTCCTTGTTAATTGTAGTCTGGACCTCTTCGATGTCTTCATCTTGGTTATGCTCATTCTCGATGTTTTCAAGCTTTCTCAATATAAAAAATGTCAAAATTCCCAGGTTGTTGTGATTCCGCCATCTTGCTGAAAAAATGAACAATGGACAATGAACAATGGCAAGCTGCACGTGCAATCTGATTGGCTTGCGCTTTTTTTCGTTGCAAAAAAGTAGAACTTGGTCGAACTCGTTTTTTCGCGGGGAAGTGCGCATGCATGTCAGCTAAAAAACGAAAAATATCGCTAGTGGAAAACAGGCGCTCTTTAGTATTGACGGCTAGTGTTTTTATAGCGATATCGCTATAAGAATTTTGCAGAATTTTGCAGGTTCATATCTTCGGTTCAATGCATGCTATGTAGATGACAATACCACCGTTCGATTCAGCGTTTTACGATCTCTTTAGCCAAGTAAATTGTGTTTGTTTACAACGCTATGCGGCCGCTTTATCCCCTTTCAAACACCTCTGGGGCCGTTGTATAAAAAAGTAGTTAAAGTTAACTATAGTTAGTGCGAAAGTTAACCAATCAGAACCGCGAATTTTACAGTTAACTACTATTTAACTACAAAACGGGTAGTTAAAATGTAGTTAAGACTTTTATACAACCGGCCCCAGAACTTTGTATTGTTTACAAATTAACAATAATACAAACTAATTAAATATTCATTTCGCTTTCCTACCTTTGGTTTACACGCTACAAACTCCTAAGTATGACCATTGGATAGCTCTTGAAAATCCTGTTCGAAAGGATGTATTTAAATATCCATACGAAATAAACTAGCCATTTTATGACAATTCTCGTGAAAATGCCGTCTTTATTGTGAAAGCCGGTTTTGTCGGCGCACGCTCGGACAACTTCGGAACCTAAAATCTCCGCGACTTTGCATCCGGGCGTATTGAAAGTACCGGCAATCGATTCCTCGTGATGTCATTGCCTAGATGGCGGATTTTCATTGGTTTATAGCAATCAACACTGACCTTATATGGCATTTCGTAATTTATTGCGCGTGCGGGAATCAAATTTCAACGATCTCGGCATTTTGTATGCGACTTTCAAAAAATAAAAAAAAATACTTCTACTTCTTCAAATGCAATGAAACTTTCCAATAATATTCCTTTTTACATGAGCTACAATTTTGGAATTAACATTTGCTCGAAAATAATAAATCTTGCTCTGGCAATTCCGATTTATTTCAACAATAATTGTAAAATTTTCAGATAATTTATGAACATGTATGCAAACTAATTTTGATATGTAATATGAACCGGGACAAACTTAATATCATTTTAAAGAGGAAGTCATAAGCTATCGAATGACGCGTGTCCTGCAGCCAGAGAATAAACACGTCTGGAGATATTTACATTTGAAACAACTGATCGTAAATACCGTGCGTCCCACGGACAACAATAAAATCTTTCTCCGGTCGTTGTCGCTTCCTTGCGGTCGCCATATTTGATTGCGTAAAATACAATGCACGTCACGCGTTTCAAGAAAATTAGTACTGCGCGTGCGCACGGCGGAATGGAAAATGTCCGTTCATATAGGCTCATGTTTTGGCAGGGTAAATGTCAAGATTTTGTTGGCATCTCACTCGATTGAATAATAATTGAAGGCCCTGCGATTCCGCTGCAGCGTTCTAACCAACTGAGCTACAGAGTCCAGTCAGGTCGAGCTCTAACCACAAGTTCATGTATATATACTAGGGTACTGCCATGGGCGGGGGTTAACCCAAACTTTAGGCAAATCATTCAAATGGTCATAACAGGTCAGGTTTTACTCTAAACCATGACAAACCATATATCAGATGAAAGCTAATGAAGCATAGATTCTAAATATATAATTTATATTATCATTATATACAATGTAACCTGACACCGGCCACCACATGCTGCGAGTCACCTATCTCTCTTTGAGAAAAGATTGCAGAGAGGGTATTACATCAAATTGTCTATTTTTAGTGCCAAATGAAAGATTACAGATGTCTTTCTTGGATGAGCATTGAACTTTTCTCTATCATAAAAACTATAGACACAGCGGCCAGTCAAAGTTCATAGGTAAAAATCTAGTCACACTTTGGTTCATAACTTCCCTAAAATCAGACATTTCCAAAATCTCTATGCTTATCCAAGAAAGCACTTCTAGTTCAACAACCTCTGAAAATTTCATGAAAATTGAGCAAATACATAATGAGTTATCTTTTCTCAACCGCTAAAAACAAGCGTTTTGAGAAAATGAGCTTTGAAGTTGCGGCATCTTATAAAAAGTGAAATTTCGAGTGTTTTGACTGTGAAAGTCTAATGTTCTGGTGCATAATAGTTTATGATATTGGTTAAAACCCTCCTGCTTCATATGTCACACCCTCAGCATCACGAAGAGCTTCTTCTCTTCGTGTCAGCAGAAGCGCTTGTCCTTGGCGGCATTTCTTTTCTTTCTTGGTTGCCTGTAGGTCAGACTTTTGCAATCTTTTTTGGTCACGAACAAGTGAAGCTCGCCTCGTATGGTGACCAGCAGGTGTTGAAAGTCTTGTCATTACCCTTTCCCTGCTAGCAGCACCACTATGAAAATGACAAACAGCTGACGCAACAGCACAACGAACAACTTTGACCCCATGATGTTTATGTTTGGGACATCGAGCCCACATGTTCCCCTTTCGGTTACACTAGACGAAGTTACCAGAAAACTTTCTTCATGGCAGGAATTAGAAGACACTGATATCTCACTTTTCAATCCATGTCTTCTTGTTGATCTCTCTTTTAAAGCAATATTACCTAAAAGTTCAAAGAAAATTTATTATTTGAAATGAAGTGTTGATGTCAATGACATATTTGTTATAAACAGATATTCCATTCCAAAGCACAGTACTACTGCACATGTTTATTTCGAAAGTAAATACAACAATTATGGCATCCCCTTTGGAAATGTAAGTAATTATAGCATGGACAGCTTTACATATAATTATAAATAGTTAATGATACCAACAGATCAAAACATAATTATATAAATATTTGAGGAAAGTCAAAATAAATATTATAAAAAATCACCAATATTGGCAATAAATACCTTCTTCACACCCATGAACCTTGGATAAAACAGAGGACAAATGTTTCACACTTATAAGCCTGTATTCGTCTTCTTTAAAGTCGCAAATAGCAGCGGCTGGCTGTTCAGCATTACGTTGTAATTTCATCTTCTTCCTCGAAGAACTGACACATGTGGGATCAATATCAACATCGTTTTGCGATGTCTCACTAGTCTCAACCGCTTCCTCAATGCTTTGATCTGTAGCTTTAGAATATCTTTGCTCACCAGTGAAACCTTTTCCTTTCCTTGTCTTCCTATAAGCGTTTTTTTTCTTCTGACCAACCATCTTCAACTAAAATGTCTCAGAATGGCTTCCTCACAAAATCTTTGTCATGCTTGGAAATCATAAAATCAAACTTATTCGTCAGCGGTTTGACGTTCTCTGACTAGGTATAATTCATGTTGGCTTCCTAGTATGGCCTAACATTCTCTCAAAGCAATCTAGGCCAATTGGGATGACCTGGGATGGGTAAAACAACGAATAAACAAAAAATGCTAGCTTCCGTTTCCATGGTAACCTGATCATGACTATTTTAAAACACAGAATAAACATGGAAAACTTCAAATAAATTTAAAGTGCACATAGCAATGGTAAATCTGATGGTTGAAATGTCATTTTCCGTAAAAAAAATAAATTTCAAAAAGTTTGAACATTTTGGGTTAACCCCCGCCTTAATTAAGTTGTGCGTAAATATCAAGATTTTGTTGGCATCTCACTCGATTGAATAATAATTGAAGGGTTTTGTAGATGGAAAATTATTGAGTGTAAATTATATACATTTATTAGACCTAACCAGGAACAGCTGCGAAAAATGCAACTATAGGTCCCTGGCAGGAATCGAATCTGCGGCCCTGCGATTCCGGTGCAGCGCTCTAACCAACTGAGCTACAGAGTCCAGTTGTCGAGCTCTAACCACAAGTTCATGTATATATACTAGGGTACTGCCATGTTAAGTTGTGAGTAAATATCAAGATTTTGTTTGCATCTCACTCGATTATTATTCAATCGCAGGCTCGATTCCTGCCAGGGACCTATAGTTGCATTTTTCGCAGCCTTTTTCCTGGTTAGGTCCAATAAATGTATATCATTTACACTCAATAATTTTGAAGGACTTTTTAGATATTCTAAATCTTTCGCTCTGTTCTATTTTCAATGCATCGATTGAAGAAGCTTTTTTTTTCAACAATATGGAAATCAGCTGACGTCATACCCTCCCCCAAACCAACTCCAGTTAAGGATGCCGCCACCGATCTGAGACCAATTTCATTAACGCCCGTATTGAGCAAGATTGAGGAGTCTTTTATTTATAGGTGGTTGTTAGATAGAATAGACTCGAATAAATTTGGTGTTATAAAGAACTCGTGTACCACCGACGCCTTAATGCTTATGATTCACCGTTGGTTTCAAGCTCTGGATGGGACTGGATCATTAGTTCGAGAGTGCTTATTAGATTTTTCAAAGGCATTCGAGAAAATTGACCATAATGTACTTATAAATAATATGGATATTCATCCTGTATTGGTCAATTGGATTATTGCATTTTTATCTGGTCGCCATCAACGTGTGAAATTGGGGGGATGTACATCAAGTTGGATCAGTGTGAAGGCGGGAGTACCTCAGGGGACTAGGCTTGGGCCATTATTGTTCCTGATTATGATTAACGATTTCAAACCAACCAATGATATCATAAAATTTGTTGATGATTCTTCAAGTTTTGAAGTCGTTTTACAGAATACAGGGTCCAAACTGGAACAAACTTTATCTAAAACCAGCGAGTGGGTCGACTATAACTACAAGGAATTAAATGGCAAAAAAAACAAAGGAATTAAGGATTACATTCTCAGACTATGAGTTCGATTTTGGTAATCAGTTAACGATTAACAACAACGAGCCTGTTAGAGTTGTCAATAAGGCAAAACGTTTGGGTATTACCATCTCAGATGAATTAACATGGAATGATCACATTCACGATATCTGTTCTAAAGCTAATAAACGCTTATATTTCCTAAGAATCCTACAACGAGCGGGTTTTGACGATGTGGATTTAGTAAAAGTTTTTTGCTGTTACATTCAGCCAGTTTTGGAATATGCTTGCCCTATATGGCAGTCTTGTAGGGGAATATTTATGTGAACAGGTTGAATCAGTTCAAAAACGATCCCTCCGTATTATATGCAAGAATTTGTCATATTCAGAAAACAGGAAGACTACTGCGTTAATGACACTAAAGAATCGAAGAGAAACATTATGTCGTAAATATTTTAATCGGATAAACATGCCAAGTAATCGCCTTTTTAATTTTTAACCATCTAGTCGTGAACATCAATATAATTTACGTAATGACTGCCTTCCGTCTATTAAAGCCAAAACTGAGCGTTTTAGAAATAGTTTCATTCCATACGCAATAAGAACATATTCGCAGTTTTAGATTAAAATTTTAATAATTTTTATACTCTTCTTATAGCATAATTTTAACAAAGTTTTATATATATGATTATGTAGCTATGCATAATGTAAGAACGTGTAATTCAATCCTTGATTGCTAAACGTTTAATTATTATTACAAATCGAAATATTAATACAACAATAGATTGCTGACCAACCGCACCTCAGCGCTCAAATTACTTTGACAAGTTTTCCTTGTTGTCTGTTGACCCATACAGACGAGCACAATTTGTACTTTGGCAATTTTTTCTATGACAAGTACACTTGTTCAAAACCTAGCATGCTAGCTCTGGAATAAGTGTACTTGTCATAGAAAAAATTGGCAAAATTGCGTATACAGACAAGCAAATCAAATTTATCATATAAAAACTTGTCATAGAAAATTTGCTCGTCTGTAAGAGGTTTAACTCCCGGTCGCGTTTGACCACCAACTCTCATCGACTCTCACTCGGCACTTAAATAAAATAACTATAATCAGACTAGTGTTTTGCACTTTCTATAACAATTTGCTAGGATCGGTAAGGACCGGACTCACTTACAACACCACCTGGGTCTAAGTCGGGTTAAGTTGGCGTAAGGCAGTCTAAACTGAGTCGTTGCAAGGTATGCTAAGTGGGTCTAATGCGGGATTATAGGTAGTCTAAGGTCGTTGTATGGTGGTCTAAATGGGTCACAGTCGACGTCGGGTTAAGTTGGCGTAAGGTGGTCTAAAGTCGTTGTAAGGTATGCTAATTAAGTCTATAGCAGTGTAGTTTAAATGGGTGTAAATGTTAATGTTTTACGTTATACTGGTTTGTAGATCCAAAATATGATAATTATATACGGATCCAAAATATCCCTGGAAGACCAAATACCTACCTACCAAACAGCCGATTACAAAACTTCCGAATACGAAACAGCCAAATACGAAACAGCCGAATAAAAAACTGCCGAATACAAAACAGCCGAATACAAAACAGCCGAATACGAAACAGCCGAATACGAAACAGCCGAATACAAAACAGCCGAATACGAAACAGCCGAATACGAAACAGCCGAATACAAAACAGCCGAATACGAAACAGCCGAATACAAAACTGCCGAATACGAAACAGCCGAATAGGAAACAGCCGAAGACGAAATAGCCGAATACAAAACTGCCGAATACGAAACAGCCGAATAGGAAACAGCCGAATACGAAATAGCCGAATACAAAACTACCGAATACGAAACAGCCGAATAGGAAACAGCCGAATACGAAACAGCCTAATACAAAACAGCCGAATACGAAACAGCCGAATACAAAACTGCCGATTACGAAACAGCCGAATAGGAAACAGCCGAATACAAAACTGCCGAATACGAAACAGCCGAATAGGTAACAGCCGCAGACGAAATAGCCGAATAGGAAACAGCCGAATACGAAATTAATATATCTTTTCATTTTCGAAATATTGGTGTTGGCTTGATATGTCAATCACACATATCTGAATGGGCAGTAATACTTCGAGGTTTTTATATTAATTTTTACGACAACTCATTATGCAGTGGGATGTAGAAAATTGTGTAATTCACTTATCAAGCCAACCTCAATATTTCGAGACTGAAAAGAGATGTGGAAAAATGTTACAGAATGTTATAATTACATTTTATAAGTTCCTTCTAATAAAAGTATATCGTAAAATTTGGTATTCGGTACTGATTTAAATTTGGAAGCAACTGTCGTGACCAAGTCGTGCTTCCCGATGTTAGACAGTCTGGTTCTTTCTCGATTGTCTGATAAAATAAGGCCTCGTTTACATGAGACCGGGACGAAGTCAGAACGGGATGAAAATTTAAATTGTCAGTAGGTTTACATGAGACCGGTACGAAAAGCATTACACACTTTATTGCGTATATCAAATGGCTATCTGTAAAACAAGGAACGGGGAATCAAGGAACGGAACGAGGAACGGAACGAGGAAAGGAATCTGGGAATTGTAAAAGCCGGAATCTGTAAAACCCGGAACTGTAAAAGCCGGAATCTGTAAAACCCGGAATTGTAAAAGCCGGAATCTGTAAAACCCGGAATTGTAAAAGCCGGAATCTGTAAAACCCGGAATTGTAAAAGCCGAAATCTGTAAAACCCGGAATTGTAAAAGCCGGAATCTGTAAAACCCGGAACTGTAAAAGCCGGAATCTGTAAAACCCGGAATTGTAAAACCCGGAATCTGTAAAACCCGGAACTGTCATTTAACAAAAACGCTATATTTTAGAACACTGTGGTTGCTACGGACTACTTTTGAAAATCTGACTTCCTTCGCGTCACGAGATTTGCACGCCGTCGATTTAACCCTAGGACCTGCAAAACATCATATTTCCCATCTCAGATAATCAAAGAACAAAACTGTGTTCACATTTTTTGACAGCTATTGTATTTGCTTTGATATAAAGCAGACAAGTTGACTCACACAAATTTTGTATACACGTTAGAACGGATGCCTATAACTCGAAAAGTATGGCGTTAAACGAAAAACGCGAGCAAAGTTTTGCTCCTTAACTATTGTTCTACATTGTGGCAAAGTTTGGAAGGAATCGGATAAAACGTGCACGGTGCATTTCTCTTTTTGTGTAAAAGGCCAAAAGAGATTTCGCGGGGGTTTTCCGCTCCCTGTTGTGTTTCTCCGCCCTATGTTCTCACTTCAAACTGTAAGCCAATCAGATCGAACCTCATCAAAGTACTTTTGGCAAGGTGCTCTGGACAAGGTGGTTCTGCGTCATTTATTGATTATCTAGTTATGCCTCTTTGATTTCAAAGGCATTGCACTCGCGTATAACTATACAAGCTTTAATTTAACGTTCTAAAAATTGCTCACTAAAAGCCATTTGCCAGTACCTGGTGTTACTATATAGTGTATCGCTCCTTTTTCTGTTATAATATGGCTGGGACCTTCGCCATTCCTAAACTCACTCTACGGAAAACGAGTTCCAATATTGACGTTCCTACTTTTAACTGGAGCGATGTTACAATAACGGAAAATTTAGACACTGGATCATTTGGTACCGTGTGTTCTGGCCGCTACACGAGGCGTATACACATGCATGCATGTGCATGAATTTTATGAATCAGACAATCACTAGTTTATAAAGATTATGTATATATATACGTTTAAATATTTAATGTTATATTATTTTATGATAGTTTGTACAGTAGTTTATAGACTATATATAGTTTATAAAGTTTAACAGTTGATCTATATAATAGACTATAATCTTTATTTACGGACTGATTACGGTTTTCCTGCTCTGATAAAGTCTGTAGTCCGCAGTAATTCTGTAGTCTTGACAACATGTAACAAGAAAAAAAATATCTTCAACTGTAGTTATATATACTTGATATTTCGGCTTTTCTAGGATTGTCACTACTATGATGCCAAAACGTGCGTGAATATCTGTACAATATTGTATAACAAAACAGGTAGAACCAGGGGCGGATCTAGGAATTTTCGTACGTTAGTCAAAAAATTTTGGTTCCACTACCCCAGGGGGGAGCGTATTTTTTCGGTGGGAAGGGGGGGGCGCGCTATTGTTTTTAGCTAGGCAATAAAATGAGTGTTTCAGCATGCATAGGAAACACAATTTGCCATATATTATGCTTATAGATATCGTATTACAAACAGCGTAACACCAAACCATGCGGTCAAAGACTCAAAATTTCGACATAACAATTTGTGTAGTATTAATATTTGGTTCGGTCGATAAAAATACATCCGCAATACCTTGGCTAATACAAATATTACAACAAATGCCAATATAACGACTATAATCACTATATAATAATATAAATGACCTTTTGACCAACCGCAAATATATGCTAATTCAGCCTAGCGGCTTTTACCGGCGTGAAATAGACACACTTTGAACTTAGTAATACTCAGTAATAGTATTAGTATCAGACTATAAACCAATATAAATAGAATCTCTTTTAATACCTTATCGCTGTACACTTCTTATTTTGTTGACGAGCAACTCTGGGTATGAAAATATCTGCGCCAAAATCTCTCGACAGACTGATATCGGTGTCATTGATAGCATCTTGGACAAATCTTGTATTCAAAGCGTGCATTATACTCGATCCTCAAACCAATTTGAACCTTTGCGGTCAAGTAGCAATCAGAAAGACTTTATTTTCATTTCGTATTGACTGAAGACTGCTGAATACCCCAAGGAGCGCTGCTGAATACCCCAAGGAGCGCTGCTGAATACCCCAAGGAGCGCTGCTGAATACCCCAAGGAGCGAATTAGTCAAACAAATCGAGCCAATGAGAAAGGAGAAAATTTCCTTAACAAACCAATCAGAAAGCTCGAATATTGCCCAAATGAGTCAGACCCCCGCAAACTTTAGTCAAAATTCAAATGGACCAATCAAGTGGCTAGAATCCGCCTCAGATTAGTCAAAACTCACGCAGATAACCGCTATTTTGACTTTTTTACTGCATGCTCGGCCCCTGCACGAAATTGATAACTGGAGTATTTTTTAATATTAAGTACTTCACTGTCGGCTGCCGCTGCATGAAATATTACAACTGGACTATGTATTTTTATATCTGCGCAATTTTTACCTTAGTCGCGTGACTAGTTTGACAATTTAAGCGAATTTTCAGTGAAGCAATTATATGCTTGCAATGATTCAGTAAGAAATATGAGAAAACCAGACATTTTATGCGATTTACAGTGATTACTTAATAAATTATATAATATATATATTTGGTATATATACAGGTATATAATATATATATTTGTGTATCTTAACTCAAACCTAAAATACCCAAAATTATATCAAAAATAACGTAAAATTTCACACTTGTAATCGGTTGTATTCCGGCTTTGACTTTGCGGTAAATTCACTGATGGTAAATTACACACCGTTGCCGTTGGCTTTGCCACAAAGATCGAAAAGGCCGGGTTTCGTGGAAATTTGCAAACTCCATGCCTACGTATAGCCGCTAAATAATCCTCATGTTTGTTTTTAGCATTTTTAGAAAATTACCATCGTATCGGCAGGAAAATAAGCGCATTAGAGTATTTTGCAGGAGTACACGTTGAATCGACAAAATATACAAAATAGAAGCAAAAATATACACACAATGAGACACGCCATTACGTACAGATTCCGGCTTTTGCAGATTCCGGGTTTTACAATTCCGGGTTTTACAGATTCCGGCTTTTACAATTCCGGGTTTTACAGATTCCGGCTTTTACAATTCCGGGTTTTACAGATTCCGGCTTTTACAGTTCCGGGTTTTACAGATTCCGGCTTTTAAAATTCCGGGTTTTACAGATTCCGGCTTTTACAGTTCCGGGTTTTACAGATTCCGGCTTTTACAATTCCGGGTTTTACAGATTCCGGCTTTTACAATTCCGGGTTTTACAGATTCCGGCTTTTACAATTCCGGGTTTTACAGATTCCGGCTTTTACAGTTCCGGGTTTTACAGATTCCGGCTTTTACAATTCCGGGGTTCCGGGTTTTACAGATTCCGGCTTTTACAGTTCCGGGTTTTACAGATTCCGGCTTTTACAGTTCCGGGTTTTACAGATTCCGGCTTTTACAATTCCGGGTTTTACAGATTCCGGCTTTTACAATTCCCAGATTCCTTTCCTCGTTCCGTTCCTCGTTCCGTTCCTTGATTCCCCGTTCCTGGTTTTACAGATAGCCTATATCAAATGTGCATTCCGCAATTGATGCTGTTAATTTTGTCCACCGTTGTTTATTATCAGCGTTGTATCAAAATTCAGACCGGTCTGAAAATAATTTGTGTTTACATTCATCCCGCTCTGAATTCGTCCCGGTCTGAAGATAGTCGGTTCGGTCCAGCGAGTGGGATGACTTCAGACAGGTCTGAGCGATTTTTCGTCCCGGTCTCATGTAAACATCTATTATAAATAATACTATGACCGAAACGAAATCGTCCCGGTTTGACTTCGTCCCGGTTCATGTAAACGGGGCCTAAGAAAACGTAAAATTCGTTTCATATGCAATTCAATGATACCACTACGTAGTATTCTGGGGGTTACAGGTAGTCCGAGTTCAAGCTGCTTTAGTTAATATGCTTTCTTGAGGCGTGCATTTTCATATTATACTAGCATCACAAACAAATTACTTTCTATCAAAATTTAAAAAAGATCATATTCAACATTGTGATTCGCTCATCATACACCATCAGTCCTCTACCGAGCCTTACACCACGAAGGTTTATTTACTTCAGGCAAATTGGAGGGGGACTTACTGGAGAAGGCGTGTTATTGGAGAGAGGGCCTTAATAGAGAGGGGGCCTTAATGGAGGGGAGGTCTTAATCTCCGAGCCGGCGCGAAGCGCCGTGCGAGGGTACTAATTCCGCTCGGAGATTTACACCCGGGTATGTGAAAACATTGTGGAATACAAAGTCGTCCGCCCTGTTTTTTTGTCATGGACTCGACCTTTTTGTAAGTTATGCGCATGCGCAAGTTCAAGCCGAGAGAAGACTTAATTTTGCAAACTTTTTTCAAAAATAGTTTTGCACTCATTTTATAAGTAAGTCTCTATGTAAGTAAGTTTCCAAAACAAGATTATTTAGAGGACAAATTAACAAGAGGAAAAACAGTCGAAAGACCGAAAAAGGAGCGTTTTAAACAGGCAAGTGTCTATTTTGCATGCTTGCTTTGCCGATTTTTTAACATAGCATGCAGGTTTAATCTTCTTGTGAATTTGAAAATGTGTAGATCATTCTGTGTGGTCAATACAACATTGATTGATCTTTAAGAGTATTTTAGTATTGATTCAAATATGTTATAGACAAATAAAATAACATTAAATCTCAAAAACTTCATTGCAAAAGCAAGTGCGAAGTATAAAAATACTCCTCGAAAAGCAGTTGAAGTTTTTTGAAAATTTCGAAACGTTTTGTGAACGTCTAAGGTTGAATGTTACAGTAAATCAAAGCTAAAAGAGTACATAATAGCATACCCACTTTATAGAGTTGGGCAATTGATAATTTTATAGTTAAAAACAAAATAATATTTTGTGCAAATTAAAATATAAACTAGTGATCCAAGGATAGTGCAAAGTTTTAAAAGACAAATGCTATGTTACATGGTTTATAGTGCGTACGTAATTGTTGTGCATCCATGTTGTGTTGGGTTGTGTTGATATTTGCATATTACGTATTTACACGAGCAATTTTTCCTTTACTATTTTTATTTGCCCTTGAAAATTGATGAAATGTGACAAGCTTTTGAAAAGCTAGCATGCCAGTTTTTCAACAAGTACACTTGTCAATGAAAAGCTTGTAATATTTCATCATTCGTAATTCTAAATTCGCGATGAGTGATTTATGTTTTTGCCAATAATGATATTATAGTAAGCAGATAAAATTGTCCTTTGTTTACGGTTGCAATATTTGATTAGTTTTATTCAACTAATTACAAATATGTCAATTCAACTTCGATTATTTCAAATTTTATTTATTTATTATTTCATCGTCAATCGTGTATATAAAATTTCGAGAGTACGGTTGTACACAGACTACTAAAATAAAGGCTAAGCAAAACTAGAAAGTATATAGAATGCATCATACATCATAGTTATATATACAGACGCATCCTCACCAAAATGCCATTCGCATTTGTAAACAACTGCATAACAAATGTCAAATTTCAAAATTATACAGTTCATACTACACTCTACTACTCTAGTGACTCTACAAATTACACTCTACGAATCTACGGACAGTTAAAAACTTTGCACTAAAAATGGTCAATATATTCTCAACTTCTTTGTTACATGTAATATGAAAGTATTTATTTAAAAGTATACGCACGACAGTATTTCAGTAATATTCGTAATAATTCGTTCAGTGATAAGACGTATGTATCAGCATGTATACCTAGATAAATTATTTACTGGTATTATTATGAAAATGCAATTGTCTAGATTTATCACTGATCTATAAAATTTTTATAGCTTTATCGACATATTCAAACATTGTTGTTCATGAAAAAATTACCATGTTCGCGACTCACTCCTACATACGGCCGCCATATATATATGCTATATTTGCACCGAAATATTTCATGTCTCGAACACGTGCTCAGTTGAATTTTTCGCAAAAATTGAGATTCCGGGGGTGCTTGCCATACATATATGCAATCCAAATTGTACGCTGCTTGGAATTATATTGACCATTCAGCTAACTTTCACATTCATGAGAATAACGGCAAACACTGATATATTACTAAACTACGCTAATTTTGATAAAAACATTCTAAGGATATCATTCAAGCAGAGCCGTTTTGCAATTGCACATCAGGAGTAATTTGGACACCCCCCCCCGGAAGGTTTACACTATGACTGTATGACTGACTGATGTGAATTTTCGCCACCCATCACAATACTGCATGCACTAAAAAGTATACAATGTTGCGTGTTACCATGGTTACATTCGTGGACTCAGTACTTCATGTTACAATAACTTTTGTTTGGTTCAAATGGGCGAGGGGATTCTGCATGCATGTATTTCTAGTAGAGTATAGTAGGGGCCTTAATAGAGAGGGGTCATAATGATTTACCAAACCCACCAATTACAGCACGTAGTAAACTAACGTGCTCTATTTAGTTAAAAATGGCGTTCTATTTAACGGGTTAAAGAGATGATCTACGTGGTACTATTGTTTTATTATCTCTTATTTTTATTACGAACCACTGTAACAAAGGAACTGTTCCAATACATGCACTCACTAAATTAACTCGAATGGACGCAAATATAATTAGTGTATTTGAACATTAAAATCGACACGTGCGCTATTACGACATGTATTTTATCTCTATACTTACAAAATTTCATTATCGTATAGATCTACAAATAACATTTTCTTGCTGTACCTGTCTAATATTCTTGCCCCTTGTCAGTGTAATTATTAACACAATAGCGCTCTAGCGAAACAAGTCCAAATTTTGGAACAGAATTAAGACTGAAAGTTTGTAATCACACTCTGTTTGTAATAACACGTTCACAGTTTTTTGAGATTTCAGCCATGTTCTTCTAAATGTTCAGAGGTTTCATCGCATCGTTGAGTAAATGCATCATTGAGTAAATTTGTGTTTGTTCTTAAAGTTCGTCCACCATAACATTCGTCTATTACAACTCCAAGAGATTATTCTCTGCAACAATTTGTAAGTGGACAAGCACATATTTCTGCCTACCATGCCACAACCGTATAGTTCATACTCGTTCAGATGGAATAATTATTTACTTCACACGCGGCCACCACCACTGCTTATGTCTTGCTTTTAGACGACCGGCCAAGCTTGAAAAAAGTGTCTAGAAAACACTGTCGATGGCATTTTTTGTTACAAGCATGAAAATACGCAAAATGTCTCAGGATAGTGTTTACTTTGAGGGTGAGAGTGGTTGCCAACCGTATTTTTTTATCTATGTGCTAAAATTTGAAGGTTTTTTCTAAAACATTTCGAAGGATGGGATTTTTTTCGAATGCTGTGTTTTATATCAGTGTTTTATTTTAATTGGCTGACTATCTAATTAACATTTGTAAAATTTGGATAATCTTCTTTCGTATAATTCAAAATGATATGCTAATAAGAAACATGGCGCAAATACATCAAAACACGACCTTTCAAAAAGAAGCCACAACAATATGTTTTTGTTGTGTTACAGACAGGCAACAATCACATATGTTTAGATTACATACGAATCGGTACTACACGCCCGGTTGCCACCCGTGTAACACAATATACTTCTGTTGAGCCAGTCGAGTTTTGGAATGTAAATGGTTGAAAAACAGCATGTTGGCGCAAACACGTAGTTTCACTATAACACATAGACCTTCAAAATCGGTAAATATTCGAAATAAAACGCAATAATTTACGAATTTAAGCCTTTGGGTAACCACTCGTTCTAATAAATCCATCTTTATAATGAAACTTGCCTCCACACAGGTATTTTAACAAGTGCCAGTAATACCATGTTTCTCATTAGCATGTCACTTTGAGTTATGACAATTAAGAAAAGGAGAAATTTGCACATGCTAATTAGGCAGTGAACCAATTACAATAAATCCATGATATCGAAAACTGCTTTTAAATGGAATCCCATCTATCGAAATGTCGTTATAAAAATCTTCCAATTTCGCTACATAAATAGAATAATTACGGAGGGCAACCACTTTCACCGTCAAAGTGAACACACTCCGATGACATTTAGTGTGGTTTCCTGCTTGTAACAAAAAATGCCATCGACAGTCACTTTTTTCGAGGCTGGCTGGCCGTCTATTTGGTTTAAAGCTTGTTTTGGAACAGATAATTACAACTCAACTGAATAGTCACATAATGGCAATGTAATGGAAAAGAAATGAGAGAAATCGTGTCTGTGTGAGAAACAAAGTACGTGTACAGGGAAAAGGAAGATAAGAATCGACTGAGACACTCACATACAACACACATTGGAGAAAGGAAGTTTAACAGGTAACAGAAGATACACATATTACAAAATATATTTTGAGAATAATAGCAATATATAGCAACATCTTAACCCATTAAGAACAATTTTAATTTAATATACTCAAATTTTCAAATACAACCTGTATTTATAATTATTGTTGATAGAAGAATCAAAAGACATAGACACGGACTTTAAAACATAACATAACATAACATAACATAACATAACATAACATAACATAAAAATTGACATACTCTGGAATATAAAAACAAAAAACGACATACAAACATGACATGAAATATATTTTCGTAATATTTCTCATTTCTCTTTCTCTGTTTCAATTTACGCATTTAGTTATAACATTGCTCCTTTCAACATTCGTGGACCGTGAAATCACTACTTACCCATATTTGGTAAAATCTAAACATTCATGCAACGGATCAAACTTGCACAGAAGGACTTCATTCATACATAATGACAACTCACGTTCTTACAACGAAGAAAGGATCAGCTCTAAAAATTCCCGTTATGTATGGTAGATTGTGTAAATATAAGAAATAACCGGTTCCTGCGAACTGTCAGTGACAAAATATAAATTTTCACAGAATATAAGTACACACGAAACCTTTGTGAGAGTGCATGGACGAAAGAGTTCCCACTTGTACTGTAATCAATATAACAGGCTTTAATTTTTTCTGACGTATACTCATCTCTCGGCTTCACTAGCGCATGCGTATAGCTTAAAAAACCGTCCACAAGCACTTGAATCAGGCTACGTTTTCATCTGGATTCTTAAATATTTGAAAATTATATCGCGATCATTGCCGTTGCGCCTTGATAGCGGTTTACCATCCATATAATTAGCGCTATAAATACAAGTGAGTTTTGACGCGAAATGCTCCTTTTCATGTGTTTAAATAAGGCATATTAAAAATAATAGAGAAAAGTATGTCTATATGCATGGGTCTTTATATATTAATGACACTATATTAATAATGGTACTATATTAACAACAGAATGTAGTAGTGTTGATGAGATTGTGGCTCTTGAGGAAAAGTACGATTTCGATGAGTTTCCTAACCAAATTGCTTTTGAGCGAAAAGTCGGTATCTTAGGAACATACCTCCATTGGGGAGAGGAAAACGAGTCGCTCAACAAACGCCGCAAAACCAAATCGCCAACGCTGACTGATGGGGAAAGAAAAACTGCCCCCCCCCATTAACAGCATGTTCATGAAAGGAAGGCAATAAGGTCCTTCCCCCATATCCACCGGAAGTGGCGCCACATGAATATTAATGAGTTGTGGCGCAACAAGATTTCCCGCCAAAAGGCATGCTAATGAGGTGTGAGTGTACATAGTAAAGTATAATGATTTGATGATGTGATTTGATGAATGCTATGAGTATTTCCCCAACGGAAGAGGTGGTGTTCGCGGCGAACGATTTAATTGTGGGCGAAGCATCAGAGGTGGAAAAACGTGTGTGATTTGATGAATGCTATATTTTTCGAAGCTGTTGCCTGCGAAGTCGGAAAGCTTTGTAAAGAAAAGTGTTTAGGTTGTGAAGTGAATCACCCTAGTCAAAGAAGACACGAGTGTCTTATGTTATCGAAGGAAGAAGGATGATTAATGCATGGCTTGGAGGCTGTGGAGCGTGCGTTAGAGCGGGCTTTTACGAGTTTCAGCATATTTTGAACTATCTTACGTATTGGAGCGATGATCAGTGAGACAATAAAACACTTTTATAAGTTAACATATATGAAGTTACATTGTATGCATTTTAAAGTTATTGTAAATTTGATGATTTTTCACAGAGTGTGTTGTTTAAGTGACTTTTCAGTTTAAGAACATTAAGATAATGTACTAAACTGTTCTCGAAGTTTATTTTCGAAATAGTTCTGAAGTGCTTTTTTGTGGTCTGTTTCATGGGATTTGAATTTCTCGTCTGTTCCTAATATAGCAGGTGTATTGAGGTGGAAAGCTAAAATCGGTTTGAGGTTTCCGTGTAGATAAATCACATAGGGCATGTAGTAGCGGTTGAATGTGTTTATCCCGATATATGTACAGTAACGTTTTGACAAACTTAGGATCAGGATCTTCTTGCAAGATTTCGATAATGTTAGTGAACTCGTGCCAAACTAAGTGTTGGCTGTTGACTTATTTGATAGCAGCCACACCATAAATTTGCCATCCTTCCTGTTCGGTCATCACTAAACAGTCTTGTTGATTTACTTTAAAGCCGCAACAGAATTCGCGGCGTATGTTTTGAATTTCGCATGCTACGGCATTGGTATATATTATTTCCAGTAGGCGAAACACTTTGTTTGAACATTTCATCGTCAAAGCTAGTGTACAACTGTATCCTTTTACCTTTGACAGTTTCAAAATATACTTTTGCAAAGCAGGATCAGACAATTTTTCTGAATGAACCCATGCATTCACTAAAAAATAATTTTTAAGAATGTTCCTAAAATATTAAGAACATTTATTATCACGTGCACTTCACGTGCGACAATGGTCTTAACCTTAATTTTTTACCATGGCCTAGCCTTTACAGACCTTGGATTTTGGAAGCTCACCTTGATCCTGTGCAACTTTGGCGAAATTCGTAATTCGTAATATAAATAAGAGTTCCTCGGGTCATCTTACGAGAAGTAAATTTCTGCAGGGATGGATAGGAGACATCAGTATAATGAGAGGCATAGGAGATACATAGTAAGGCATAGGGAAGCTGACGAAGAGAAGAACTCGACAGGCTCAGAGATTTTTATAACTATATGATTGAAAATAATTTCGAGCTTGTCATGTTATACGAGATGCAGAGAAGATACAGAGAAAATCCAGAAGACACAAATGACCTAGAAGACATTCTACGGGGACATCCTACGGAGACATTATACTAAAAATAGTTACTATGGTTACCCCTTGCAATACTTCATGTTAATAAACAATTGTTTAGAGATGGACTTGGCAGTTAAAATTGCTGAATGTGAAACCGTGGCCGAGCTTAATGCTTTGGAAAGCATGTATATTTTGACTGAGGCTGAGAAAAGATTGGTTTACGCGAAGAAGCTGGAATTGATCACCCGTTCGCTTGAGTGGGGAAAACGAGCAGTTGGGACTTGCCATGAGCATTTCTGATTCTTGGACGCCTGAACAAAGACGACGGTTTTTACAGGACTGGCAAGACGATGAGCCTTTGTTTCAGCTTGGCCGTGGGGAGAAGAGATCTTTCGATGAAGTGAACGATGGCGCTGAGACAATTATGGCTAATGAGGTTAGTGAAAACGACTTTACCCTGACAGATGTCAAGCAAGTCCGTGTGAAAGGTATGGCCTACGTGTTCGATTTCCAACAAGAAATTTTGTCTTACTGTCGATCTGATGTGGATATCCTTCGTCGTTGCTGTCTTGAATTTCGCGAACTGTTTCGTGATGTTACAGATATCGACCCGTTTGAGAAATGTCTAACTATTGCTCGGCCTGCAATCTTGTGTTTCGAACGAATTTCCACCAAGAAGATACCATCGCAGTCATTCCCCCTCACGGTTATCGTCCCAAAGACAAGCAATCCCTTTTGGCATTGGTCATCTCCTCTTATTATCTGACTTTTGACCATTTTCTCAAAATAATATTTTTGTTACTTTGAGCCCCTTAACTATTGTACTTTAAGATTGCATGGTTTATTTTTCAAAAAAAAAAATTAAACAAGGCGAAAAGTACCCCATAGCAACGCCCTAGCAACGCATTTAGGTACAAAATTCGCTCAAAATTCGTCAAAAAATCGCTTCAAACAAGTTCATTTATGTTTCTCTTTTTGGTGTATGGAATTTAGAGTCTTCTCATTTAGCTGCATTGTGATTGGTTGCTTTGGGGAGCCATGACAACTCGATTTATTTGTCTGTCTTGTGATCGATCGCATTTGCATTATCTGTGAAATCGTCCACAAAAATCTTAGTTTTTTTTTACATTCCAAGTCGAAAAGTTGCTGTTCTAGTTTCCCAACGATTTCTTTTGTTATTTGGGTTGTAATTTGAAGTCAATAAATGGGAAATCCGCAGAACACAAGCAGAAAACGGGTTAGAAAGCCGCCTTCCAAAATGGCAAAGAAACTGGACCTTCGGGAGCGAAAATTGGTGCCCAGACAGCAAATTTTGGTGTTAATTCCGAAAATATAGACACCATAAGGGAAGGAACAGTGTTTATGGATTTAGCAATCTTATTTGGTGTCTTTGATAAAATTCTGAAATGTCCTGACTGTGGGGATGAAATGAAGTCCCATGTTGACATGAGGAAAAAACATGGATATGCTCATTATATTTCTTTACAGTGTGTGGCATGCGACTGGAAGTATTGTTTTAATACTTCTAAGAAGCAAGGACAGTCCTATGAAGTAAATGTCCGAGCAGTCTTGGCCTTTAGAGAAATTGGTAAAGGACACAGCGCCATAACAACTTTCAGCAAGTTCTGAACATGCCTGCTCCACCAAGACGTGCCAACTTCACAAAGATCCAAAATAAAAAGCTTTTACCTGTAGTGAAGCAGTGTGCCAATGATAGCATGGTGAACAATGCTATGCATGTCAAGGAAATTATTGAGAATGATGCTGGAGAATGTGGAATATCCATAGATGGCACATGGCAGAAGCGCGGTTATTCGTCTCACAATGGTGTCGTTACGGCAATTTCCCTCGACACAAAGAAGTGCCTTGATGTTGAAGTCCTGTCCGACAAGTGTCTCAAGTGGAGCAAAAAGCAGAATGATCCAAAGTATCAAGAATGGAAAGCCAACCACCAATGCAAGATCAACCATACGGGGAGTTCTGGCAGCATGGAGACAGCTGGTGCCTTAAGGATCTTTGAAAGATCATGCGCTACAAGGGGGCTGAAATACAAAAATATGCTTGGAGATGGTGATTCGTCCACTTATAGTGCTATTCTAGAAAGCAAACCCTATGGAGAGGACTGTATACCCAGCAAACTAGAATGTATCGGGCATGTCCAGAAGCGAGTCGGAAGCAGACTGCGGAGGCCAAAGAGTTCCAATAAAGGGAGAAAACTCTCAGATGGCAAAGGAATATCTGGCAAAGGTCGCCTAACTACTGGAAAGATGGATGTCCTACAAAATTATTATGGTTTGGCAATAAGAGAAAACCTTGATAATGTTGAAGAAATGGCTAAGACTGTAAAGGCGTCTCTTCTCCACGTTGCTTCAACAGAAGAGAACCCACAGCATCATCTTTGCCAGAAAGGAGAGGACAGTTGGTGTGGATATCAAAGAGATTCCAAAACATACAAACATAAGAATGGTATTCCAAAGCCCATTGTTGAGTTGGTTGAGCCTATATTTGATGATTTGGCTAACCCTGCTTTGTAGAGAAGTGCACCCATGGCTTAACCCAGAATCCAAATGAATGTTTAAACGGAATCATCTGGGACAGATGTTCAAAGACTACATATGTAGAGCAGGAAACTGTAGCTCTTGCCACCTATTTAGCAGTCCTAAGGTTTAATGATGGGGACATTTCATACCTTAAAGATTTGGGTATAACGCCTGGGTTCTTCACTTGTAAATGTGCCCAATACTGTGACGGAGCGAGGATCGAGCTGTCGCCCCAAAAGAGCTCAGAGAAAGTTAAATCAAGAAGGAAATCACTGAGACACCTCAGGAAGAAGTTTCTAGATAATGCTGAGGACAAGGAAGGGGTAACCTATGAAGCAGGTAGCTTCTAAACCTTTATATTGCGAGAAGAACATGAACGAAAAATTTAAAATTGGATTTTCTCATTTTTGCAATTTGACATGTGTAAGTGATCTTTATGACACTGTAATCTTGTTACTATTTATTGTAGCGGGTTGATATTTGGCATAATTACTAACTGTGACATCATCTATTATGTGACACTCTTCAATTTTCAATACTATTCATCTTAAATGAATTATAGGCGAATTTCCTTCAAAGGTACCGGATTAAAAGTTGCAATAATTTAAAAATTCCAAAATTTGGCTCTAAATTTTTTTTAAAGATATTTCAAGAAAATTGAAGAGTTTCACATAATAGATCACGTTCTAAACTTTTCAAAAATATATCATTCATTTTATTCTGATGACTGGTTCTTGAGATATCATGTTTACGACGCTAAGCAATTACGGTTTAATTAACGGCCGCCATATTGGACAATTAGTGTAATTAATGACTTTGTGAAAAATGTTTTGCATTGGTCATTTTCTGTCACCTGTCCCTTTCAGAAAATGATATTTTTGCATAAATCTACTTAAAAATGAAAAAAAAAATGTTTCAAATCCCACCTAATGGCTCTCGTATAAGGCTGAAAAGGAAGACCTCTAGATTCAAGGCCTTCGCGGTGGAATTTCGATGATAAGTAATCGATTTAGCAAGGCAAACAATGCCTATGTTCCTAATTACGATCCCACGTAAGAGACTTATTATGCGATGTATTTCGATGCAAATAATTTATATGGCTGGAGTATGTCGCAACCTCTTCCAACGGGTGAATTCGACTGGCTAACCGACCGAGAGATTGCAGAACTTGACATCACAGACGTTGCAGATGATAACGAGCAAGGTTACATAATTCTTAGAAGTGGACCTTCACTATCCCTCCGAATTACACGATCTTCACAATGATTAGAGATGTTGTCAACATACTGTCAGGAACTGTCAGAACGTTTGAATCTTCGTGGTGGCGCTGTGCCTAATTTAGTCCCGAATCTTCGAGACAAGACCAACTACGTGGTCCACTAACGCAACTTGAAGCAATACCTGGCACTTGGTATGAAGTTGACGAAGATCCATCGCGTTATAGCTACCTCATCCACAGGCGCTTTATTAATTGGAGCGGGCTTGGAAAATTAGGGAAGGGACGCACGGGCGGCATAAAAATGTGCGTAAGGCGAAGGGAAGCGCCTGCTGACTAATGTTCTCAAGATGGCAGAAGCTATTCACTACTTATTTGACTATAATCGTCCGGAGAAAGAGTTTGTTAATGATTATTATGAACGTAGGCTCTTACAAAAGGCTATGGAAGGTGGGAAAGTACTTTGTCCTAAATGTCACGTTTCTGATGGCAAAATAATTAGATTTGTTATACATATTTGTTGTTATTTTGCATATAATTTTCCTTTCAATTATACATATTCATAGTCAAATATGTACTCATACTACATACTGAATGACACATTAATGATGTCGACATCACTATCACTAAAGTCAATTGAACCCTTCGCATTTTTCGGTGTTGTCGCCCATCGACACTGAGGACAAAAACACTATGATTCAACGTTTCATATTTCGATTAATATGGATTATATTTCAGCAATAACTTTTAAAATATACCCATCTAAGATGGAAAACACGAAAATATATCGTTTTACGCTGTGATGGGCAATATTTCAGGCAGATTTTTTTGGATTCCCGATTGTCGACATTTATGCCCGATTTTCGACCATTAAACGGCAGGCCCTTCGTCTTTCCCCTGAAGCAAAATATCACCCGCCCGCGGGAAAAAGGGCCTGCAGAGGAGGTAGGCGTTATAGTACTCCAACAAAGTCCATGGCTAAAGTCTTATATCTACTGTAATACCGAGAAACGAAAGCACGCAGCAAACGACTTTGAGAAAGATTTTTATAAACTGATGAACAACTCTGTATTCGGTAAAACTATGGAGAATTTGAGGAAACGGGTAAACGTCAAGCTCGTCAAAGGCTAAACTATCCAAATTAATAGCATCCCGATCCTTCGACTCCCTCCGCATATTTTCTGAGGATTTAGCAGCAGTGAATATGAAGAAAACAAAGCTCTACCTAAACCGTCCAATTTACGTGGGATTCGCCATTCTCGATCTCTCCAAAGTACTCATGTACCAGTTTCATTACGAGTACATGAAACCTAAGTATAACTGCAACGCGAAGTTGTTGTACACAGACATGGACAGCCTCTGTTATGAGCTCAAGGCTAACGACATTTATCAAGACATGCTGCAGGACATAGAACTTTTTGACACTTCTGAATAAGCACAAGACCATCCATTGTACAGTCTAACGAACAAGAAAGTCCTTGGCAAGATGAAGGATGAAACGCATGGCATCCCCATCCAAGAGTTCGTTGCTCTGAGGCCAAAGATGTATTCTATTCTCTATATATCGAAGACGACAAGGCCAAAGGGATAAAGAAGTCAGTAACGAAACGAAAGCTTCGACATGCAAGTTACAAGGAATGTTTGTTTGAGAAGAGACAGACAATGGCTAGCATGAATCAAATTCGAAGTGAAAGCCATGAAATATACTCGATTAAATTGAATAAAATATGTCTTAGTCCTTATGGACATTACAAAACGAAATCATAAGAACGTTTTACATATGAGTGAATGAAAAAGGACTATCGTATTGTTTATAATAAACGTATTATTATTGTTGAATACAAAACACTTCCTTATGGATTTTAAATGTTGAATACCCATGTAAATGTTGTTAATACATATGGAAATAACGGTTGAAAGTTTTATACGTTTAAATACAAAGAACAGTTATATATGTTTAAAATACAGTTGAAATAAATCGTTTGAATGATCTAAGTGTATCTATTTTCGATTTTCAGTTTATGATAGTGATTTTCAGTTTATGATCTGTTTTGCATTCTTTTGATTAAGGTCCCACATCATCATTTCCTTTGCGTTTATACAATAAGTAAAGTTTCTCCCCTGAGGGGCTGGGGGCATCGTTAAACCAGTTAATGTTTCTAATATGACTTGCGTTAACAAAATCGAATGTAGCGTTTAATTGCCGATAAACGTTGTTGGTATCATATTTGCTGGTACCAAATGTCGTAGCAAATCCAAGATTGCCAAATTTTCCTCTTGTCTGTTCGAAAGCCAGTTGGTTATAACATCCCTCCAAGACATGTACTATGAACCATGGCGTGTGAGGGTGCTAGAGCTGTGCGGTTAACCGAAAGTTTCGGTCGGTTCGGTTCTTTTTTTAGCACCGGAACTCAGCACCGAATGCGCGCAAAGAACCGGTAGTTTCGGTTTTCCACGTTTTCCCAACTTTAAGGATTTTTGAAATAGATTATTGAACTAGAACTTATCAGTTCGCCAATTCTGCTCAAAATCCTAGTTCCCAAATGAGATAATAGTTCTGAGACCCTAATTTATTGAACTTATTGTAATATTTAAGATCTTTACGGCACCATAAATTACAAAAAGCAGATGCCCTAACCTCACGTGTAAGAACATTTGACTAAATTTAAGGAATTTTTACCGAGAATCCAAGGAATTCTTATAGGAAAGCACATGTGTAGGAAAGTATAAACAAAATGTCTGCCGAAGAAAACACATCAGTCAATCCGAAATCGGAGGATAAATCTCCCGTTTGGAAATATTTTAGAAAAGATGATAAGAAACAAAAGTTTGCAGTGTGTACGTTGTGTCGTAAGGCAATCAGTGCGGAATATGGTAATACTTCAAATCTACGAAAACATATACAAAGTAAGCACAAGATGGTCTTCGCTGAGCTATCCAAGTTAACTGCGCCTCGCGCTTCGAAAAGACCACAAACTACGCAAGGTGGAGACGCTGCCGAGGGGCCATCAACATCTAAACATAGAAAAATAGATTCATATTTGAAAGAACGAAAGTGGTTTCCAAATGACAAACGACAGAAAGATTGTACTGAGAAACTGGCACAAATGATATGCTTAGATCTACAACCAATAAGCGTTGTGGAAGACAAAGGTTTTAAAGACTTTGTCGGCTGCTTGCAGCCGTCATATAATATACCTGATCGGCGGGTCTTGCGAAATAACATCATACCTGAACTTTATGAAACCCAGAAGTCAAACCTTCAGCAAAAGTTGAATGAAACCAAATCATTTGCGATAACATTAGATCATTGGACATCAACAGCCCAAGACGCCTATATGGCAGTTACTGCCCACTTTCTTTCAGAGGACTTTACTATTAATGATTATTGCCTTAATGTGCGCCATATGCCTCAATCGCATGATGCAAAAAACATTTGTGATGAACTCTGCTCATGCCTTGAAGAATGGATTCCTGACTACGAGGAAAAGTTGGTGAAAATTTATACAGTTACTGACAATGCAGCTAATGTGAAGGCTGCTATGCGACGCCTCTCACCTGAAAATTTTAAGTCATTGTATTGCTTTGCACATACATTGCAATTGGTAGTGAATGATGCTGTGGAAGCATTTCCTGAATTTGGAAGAGTTATTAAAAAGGCAAAAGTGATTGTCAATCACTTTCACAAAAGTGCCAAGGATTCACATAAACTAACTGAAATACAAAAAACATTGAACATTAAGCAGCATAAACTGAAAAATGAAAGTCCAACACGATGGAATTCTTTGTACTACCTGATGGATAGAATTGTCGAACAGCGGCAGGCTATAACTGTTGTTTTAGCCTCAAACGACAAGGTCAACAACCTTCGAAATTATGAATGGAAGACTGCGGAGAGCTACGTGAAAGTTCTTAAGCCCTTTGAAGATGTTACCTCCATGATGTCAGCCTCCAGATATCCTACTTTGTCTATGGTTATTCCTGTATTAAATGTTCTAAAACACCAAATGGATGAAAGTGAAATGGATGACTTTGGGAAACGCGTTTGTGAAAACATAGAGAAACGGTGGCCTGACTATGAAAGTAATCTTGATTTAACTATTCCTGCTCTTTTGGATCCCAGGTTCAAGGAATATGCATTCACCAACGATGAAGCTAAGGAATCTGCAGTACAGGCAACAGTTGATATGATGTGTGATAACAGTGTTGATTCTGTCGAACCATTCTTGGATAAGTCTTCTGGACAATCTTCCACTCAAGCAGCTTCCACAAGCTCAGAAAAAGCATGTGTTAATGTTTGGGGGATATTCAAAAAAATGGTTGCCAAGAAGAAAGAGAGTAATACACAGAGTGATTCAAGGGAAGTTATTAAGCAAAATTTACAAAAGGAACTTTCCCTTTTTTTTAATGATGATCTGTTGGAACCAGAGAAATCCCCATTTGATTGGTGGAAGAGTAACAGAAGAAAATACCCAAATATTTCAAAGCTGGCTCAAACTTACCTTAGCATACCAGCCACATCTGTGTCAAGCGAGAGGTTATTTAGTAAAGCAGGATTGGTTATTACCAATAGACGGTCATGTCTTGAGCCAAACTTTGCTGAGCAGCTTGTGTTTCTTGGACACAATTTAAAACAATGACTGAAAGTCTATAATAGCTGAGAGCTCAGAGGGACTTGTGTTATCGATCTTTGTGCAATGTGCTGGTTACTGCACAATATGCAGTAGCAACTTGAAAACTATCTCTGTGATATTTTAGTTGTGCTGGTCCTTAGTCACTTATTGTTGTTTTTGATATTTTTTTGAAAAGAAAAATTTGTATTAAAATTTATTGAGCCAAATGCTTCGAAGTGTTTTTGTTTTGAAAGAACCGAAACCGTACCGAGGTTCTTTTACCCCCAAAAAACCGAAACCGGAACCGAGATGAAATTTGTGGAACCGCACAGCTCTAGAGGGTGCCCTTAGTGAGCTCTTACATCTTAGCTTAAATACTTGTGATATAAAGCAGAATCTAACAGTCAGTAAGAAGGGAAAGCTTAAGTGGAAAGGCAGCTTGAACACTTTGTTGCAAATGGCGAAAAAGTTCATTAACTGTGGTGGAGATACGGCGATGCAACGGATAACTTTCATTGGGGCAAGTTGCGAGACTACCTTAATGGAAGATGAAAATTCGAATGCGTTGGCGGTAATCTATTATTACAACAAAGCATTGAAAGGTTCTGGTCAGCAAGTGCAACAATATGGAATTGGTCAAGTAAGTGTATAGGTGTGGGTGTAGGTGTAGATGTACATGTGTAGGTATAAGTATAAGTGTATATGTGTAGGTAAATAGGTATGGGTATAGGTATATAGGTGTAGGTGTGTATATGTGTAGGAGTGTATATATGTAGGAGTGTATATGTGTAGGGGTGTATATGTGTGGGGGGTAATTATAAGGACGTGCAGCTACGTTCAACTTACATTCACAAACTGCCGTTCGGTGTGCCAGCTGGAGTTGACGTCTTCCCTCTGTCAACCCTAGAAAATATCATCACAAACCTCTACGACAGTACGTGTAAAAACTCAAAGTCCTGCATCGCCTACAAAGGGGGACACCTCTGTGGTGTAGAAGCGTACAGGCTGATATTTACATGTGAACGCATAAAAAAGTTTCCCTTAGGGTTGCTAGATTTCCACAAGCTAGTAAATATTCATTAAAACACTTACATATTTCACCTAAAAGCTCCGGTTGTAAAATACTGCGCTTGATACATCCTAAGATCGACGGCTCTAATGCATTAAAAAACCAAAAAAATACACGGGCTATCATTTCTGTATTTCATTATGTTAAAAGGTAGTGAGCTGGTTTTGGGCTTTTGGCTTTGGGATAACTGCATTTGGAAAAAGGTTTATACATAAATTACGCAGACGTCCGACTGGCATTTTGACCAAAGATAACTCAAGAATTCTGATCCGTGTTAGACCGGCCAAACACTATAAATACGGGTGCAACAGTTCAATAAATCAATAAAATCATAGTACGAGATGGCTTTCCAATGTCGTGTTTGCCAAAAGGAATTTACAAAAAGAGCGAATTCATGAAGGCACAGGCGAATAAGGCACTCAGATGGCAAGACGTACAGGTGCGAAGCCTGCAGAAAAGAATTCAATACCAAAAGGAATCTAAAAAGACACGTGGTTGTTGCTGGGTTAATTGGAGATCAATTTAGACAATTGGAGGCAGAAAGGTATGCCTAATTCGTATAATGTCGACTATCGTAATTTAAGAATATGAATATATTAAGTGTAGAAGAACATTATATTTTGTGCCCACTGAAGAGATTTCGCCACCGTCAAAGCCTCGATGTGCACGTGAAAACAAATATTTGAACCTCTATTACTGCCTGGCAAAATCTAACCTCTGGTACAGAAATTTTAAGATCTGGTTAATGGTTATAATGAGATAATTGAATGGTTATAACAATATGAAAATAACATGGTCATATCCATATAATTAGCACTATAAATACAAGTGAGTTTTGATGCGAAATGCTGTTTTTGATGTGTTTAAATCAGGCATATTAAAAATAATAGAGAAAAGTATGTCTATGCATGGGTCATGCTATATTAATAACAGAATATAGTACTGTTGATGAGATTGTGGCTCTTGAGAAAAAGTACGATTTCGATGAGTTTCCTAAGCAAATTGCTTTTGAGCGAAAAGTCGATATCTTAGGAACATACCTCCATTGGGGAGAGGAAAATGAGTCGCTCAACAAACGCCGTAAAACCAAATCAACAACACAGCAACTCCCTGGAAACCTAAGGATTTTCGAAGAAGGCCACAGCTTCCAAACTATCTGAAACCACCAGATGAGTATACCACCACCACCATCCAAAACCACACCGTCATTCATTCAACAACGACTGATGGGGAAAGAAAAACAGTTTCCCCCATTAACAGCATATTCATGAAAGGAAGGCAATAAGATCCTTCCTTCGTGAACACTCACACCAGAGAGCTTCCAAAAAGGACGACGACATTGCATTAAAAAACAAAACAAAAAACACGATGTATAATTTCCGTATTTCATTACGTAAAAAAGTAGTGAGCTAGTTTTGGGCTTTGGCATAACTGGTTTTGGAAAAAAGGTTTATACATAAATTACACAGACGTACGACTGGTGTTTTGACCAATGATAACTCAAGAATGCGGATCCGTGTTAGGCCGGCCAAACACTATAAATAGGGTGCAACAGTTCAGTAAATCAATAAGATCATAATACAAGATGGCTTTCCAATGTAGTGTTTGCCAAAAGGAATTTACAAAAAGAGCTAATTTATGAAGGAACAGGCGAATAAGGCACTCAGATGGCAAGACGTACAGGTGCGAAGCCTGCAGAAAAGAATCCAATACCAAAAGGAATCTAAAAAGAAACGTGGTTGTTGCTGGGTTAATTGGAGATAAATTTAGACAATTGGAGGCAGAAAGGTATGCCTAACTCGTATAATGTCAATTGGCATGTTTTGCGCCCACTGAAGAGATTTCGCTACCGTCAAAGCCTCGATGTGCACGTGAAAACACATATTAGAACCTCTATTACTGCCTGGCAAAATCTAACCTCTGGTACAGAAATTTTAAGATCTGGTTAATGGTTATAATGAGATAATTGAATGGTTATAACAATATGAAAATAACATGGTCATATCCATATAATTAGCACTATAAATACAAGTGAGTTTTGATGCGAAATGCTGTTTTTGATGTGTTTAAATCAGGCATATTAAAAATAATAGAGAAAAGTATGTCTATGCATGGGTCATGCTATATTAATAACAGAATATAGTAATGTTGATGAGATTGTGGCTCTTGAGAAAAAGTACGATTTCGATGAGTTTCTTAAGGAAATTGCTTTTGAGTGTAAAGTCGATATCTTAGGAACATACCTCCATTGGGGAGAGGAAAATGAGTCGCTCAACAAACGCCGTAAAACCAAATCAACAACACAGCAACTCCCTGGAAACCTAAGGATTTTCGAAGAAGGCCACAGCTTCCAAATTATCTGAAACCACCAGATGAGTATACCACCACCACCATCCAAAACCACACCGTCATTCATTCAACAACGACTGATGGGGAAAGAAAAACAGTTTCCCCCATTAACAGCATGTTCATGAAAGGAAGGCAATAAGATCCTTCCTTCGTGAACACTCACACCAGAGAGCTTCCAAAAAGGACGACGACATTGCATTAAAAAAAACACCAAAAAACACGATGTATAATTTCCGTATTTCATTACGTTAAAAAGTAGTGAGCTAGTTTTGGGCTTTTGGGGTTTGGCATAACTGGTTTTGGAAAAAAGGTTTATACATAAATTACACAGACGTCCGACTGGTGTTTTGACCAATGATAACTCAAGAATGCGGATCCGTGTGAGACCGGCCAAACACTATAAATAGGGTGCAACAGTTCAGTAAATCAATAAGATCATAATACAACATGGCTTTCCAATGTAGTGTTTGCCAAAAGGAATTTACAAAAAGAGCTAATTTATGAAGGAACAGGCGAATAAGGCACTCAGATGGCAAGACGTAGGTGCGAAGCCTGCAGAAAAGAATCCAATACCAAAAGGAATCTAAAAAGACACGTGGTTGTTGCTGGGTTAATTGGAGAAAAATTTAGACAATTGGAGGCAGAATGGTATGCCTAATTCGTATAATGTAGATTATAGCCAATTTATATGCAAAAATATAAATTTAAGTTAATGGAGCAATGCTCACGGTAATTGGCAAATGGCAATTTCAATGCTATATAACTCAGGGGTCTGATTACAGTTTCATGTTATCACAACTAAAATATGCGGCTGATGGTGATGAAAGGTCACCTGGTTTATATCATGTCTGAAATATCAAAGGTTACTTTGTATTCATCATTTGTGCACGTGCACGGCAGATGACACAAAATTCCTACAACCAATCAGAATGTTACCTGCTTAATTTGACATAATTGTAACCAATCATAAACCAGGAAAATGAATACAATAGATAAAGCATGCTCGCAAGAGATCACTTTGTTCTAAAGTTCCAACGAGGCACACTACAGGTTACAAAGCTGCGAAACTTTTATTCATCTATTGCTTATAAATAATTCATCGCTATGCCTCCAGTTCGACGCGTAAGAATACGAAATGCAAATGAAGGAAGTGCGTCAAGCAATAACGTTTCCAACATCAGACATAATGTAGTTAATACCATTACAAGTCTTCGAAGACAGTGCGCCGAGAAAGGACTACCAACACATGGACGTCGAAATGCGTTAGTTGCTCGCTTACAACACCACGCCACAACTAACGTGAATTTACGCGTGTCTACAAACGAAGACTCGCAACCAGCGCCTACGGAATCACTAACCTTGCCTATGGAATCGCAACAACTTCTTTCAGAAGCGCAGCAGGCACAAATTCAGTCGATAGCCTCTCGTTGTATTGAACAAGCTGCGGCCGAGATAGCGTCCAACGCAGCCCGGGCTGCCGTCCAAGCAATGTTAAACTCGACGTCTTGTGCTAGTGGAAGCAACGCGGCCAACAGCATTCCAGTCATCCTAGACGAACGCGAAGTGCGCGAAGGCAATATTCCCACACTAACTGCAAATCAGTCGACCAACGCCACAGTACAGCGAATTCCCTACGGAAATGGCTTCCACGAGGTTCCTGCGACATACGTCAAGCAAATCCAGTCGGGTGAGTTTTGACTTAGCTAAACTTCTACCTAAAAACATGTCGATGGGCAACCAATCCGATGAGCCCATAATCTTAACGCTTGAGAACACGGTGATTAAGGCCAAAAAGGCATCTCAGCCAACCGCTAGAATCACCGATATTGAACAGTGGACAACCGCGTACACCTCGTATATGAGCGTTATGACCCATCAGTTTCCCGGTCGGGCCCAAGAACTTATCCAATATATGAGTTTGATACGCCATGCTGCCCAAACTCACCGGGGCCTGGGTTGGTGTATATACGACCACAAATTCCGATGTAAAGCCGCACTTAACCCTAGTCTCGACTGGTCCATTCTTGATCAACAATTTTGGCTGATGATATTTACCACAGCACCGGATATGCTTGCACGACAATATCCAATTTTTGCCAATGGACCCCAAAACCGGGCTTCCTCAGGGGGCGAACGAGGAGGCTCTTGTCATGAATTCAACCGAATGGGTCTGTGTTCCCGGCAGTCATGCCAATACCGCCACCTATGTAACAGGTGCAATCAACCACACCCAGGGTATCTCTGCCCTCCTTCAAATCCACACAAGCTGAGGATAATGAGCAAATCTCAAAACGAGGTCACAAAACTTCAAGATCAAAACGTGACTGAAGTAATACCATTACCTACCCCTGTTTCTGTTCACAACCTAGAAGTAGCTCTGTCTGGTCATCCAGACAAAAATTTTGTTTCAGAGCTTTGTAACGTTTTTACTCATGGTGTGCACATAGGTTTTCAGGGGCAACGCACCCCCAGGTTTTCAAAAAATTTGCCGACTGCTTTTGCCCATCCGGAAACTGTTCCTCGAATTTAGCAACTGAAGTTTCTCTTGGCCGCATGGCTGGCCCTTTTGACTCTCCCCCCTTTCAGAATTTTCAGGTTTCACCAATTGGCTTGGTACCTAAAAAGAATTCAAGCAAATTCCGCACAATTTTTCATTTGTCTTATCCGAAATCAGGCTCAACCAGCATAAATCATAGCATTTCGAAAGAAGATTTTAGTCTCCAGTATATCACAATAGATGATGCTATCAAGGGTATTCAGCGTTTTGGCTCAGGCTGCTTCCTGGCCAAAACCGACATTGAATCGGCTTTTAGGCTAGTCCCAATCCATCCAGATGACTATGAGCTGTTAGGCATGTGCTGGGAGGGGAAGTATTATTATGATAAGGTTCTACCATTTGGGTTACGGAGTGCCCCATCCATCTTTAACCGACTTTCAGATGCACTTGAATGGATCCTACTCCATAACTGTAACATCTCATTTGTATGTCATATTCTTGATGATTTCCTTCTCATTGAGCCCCCAGCAGTTACACCACCTTTGGACGGGGTTTGTCAACAAAGTTTAACAAAAATGTTATCTACCTTTGAAAGCATTAAGATCCCAATAGCTCCAGGGAAAACACAAGGCCCCTCGCAAGTACTTGAGTTTTTAGGCATCCTATTAGACACTGTAAACATGAAAGCCAGTCTACCTCGAGACAAAATTGAGAGGCTGCATGCCATCTTTGAGCAATTTCAACATAGACGGTCCTGTACTCTAAAAGAATTGCAGTCTTTAATAGGCACCTAAACTTTGCATGTAAAGTAGTGCCCCTGGGCGGCTCCTTCTTACAACGCATGATTGCTCTAACTAGAAACATCAAGAAACCACATCACCACATTAAGCTAAATTCTGGTTTCTTCCAAGATCTTGAAATGTGGAAGAAGTTTATTTCCAACTGGAATGGGGCAAATTTCTTTCTGTCTTCAGAGTGGCATGACTCTGATACTTTAGTGCTACATACTGATGCCTCTGGCACATTGGGGTTTGGGGTATTTTTGGGAAGAAGTGGTTTCAGGAGCATGGAAACCAAATCAAAGACTAGGCCAGCCTGGTATAAGTATATCTTGGCAGGAGTTCTTTGCAATAGTTGTAGCATGTCATATCTGGGGTGACCTCCTTCGGGACCACCGGGTTAGGTTTCATTGCGATAATGAGGCTGTGGTGACCATTATTAATACTAAACGTTCCTGAATCCCCAGGGTTATGGACTTACTGCGTCATCTAACACTCCTAACCTTGCGGCACAATATATACATCCACGCTGTGCATATTCCTGGTAAACACAATGACATAGCCGATGCAATTTCTCGTTTTCAATTTCAGAGGTTTCGACAATTGGCTCCGGATGCAGATACCAGTCCCTGCCAAATTCCAGAAACTGTAATGACTCTCTGAATGAGGACATCCAACATTATATAAATTTATCTCTAGCATCTGCAACACAACAAACTTATAGTTATGGAGAAAACGCTTTATAACATTCATCCAGTTATACAAGAGAAAAATATTGACCAGTGTATACCAGCTGACGAAGTGCTGTTGACAGAATTTGTCGCATTTCTTGCAAAATCTATCAAATATCCTTCCATAAAAACATATTTAGCAGCAGTTCGTCACTACCACATTCGGCATGGTTTCCAGTTAAATTTGCACAAAATGTTACGCCTGCAACTTGTGTTACGAGGAATTAAACGCTCCCATGGCGACAAAATTAGAGTCCGCCTCCCAATCACAATCCACCATTTGCGGCTTTTAGAATGTTACTTGGCATACCCAACACACCAAGTTTTGATTCCTGATGATCTGGGCAGCCATGACATTAGCCTTTTTTGGGTTTCTCCGTCTTGGAGAGTTAACATGCAACTGTAAATTCAATCCGAACATACATCTTACCCGAGATAGCGTCCTCTTTGCACCTAGACTTGGCACAAAGGTCCAGATTCCATGACTGTCCATATTAAGGAGTCCAAGACTGACCCATTTCGCCTGGGTCATACTATAACAGTTGGGGCCACTAATTCTGATATTTGTCCAGTACAAGCTTTACAAAACTATCTGTCACTACAACCACCCACAACTGGTCCTCTGTTTATCCATGCATCAGGTAAACCTCTCACAAAACAAAATTTAACCACTGAAACTAGGAAGCTGCTCACTAAATCTGGCTTCGAGGCTTTGAATTATGCTGGTCATAGCTATAGAATAGGTGCAGCAACGACTGCAGCGGAAGCAAAATTACCGTCATGGCTTATTAAAACCTTAGGACGGTGGTCATCTGACTGCTATGAACGTTATATCCAGACACCTACTTCTACGTTATCAGGAGTATCAGCCATGCTGGCCAAAACTTAATTCTATTGCAAAAGAGAGAATAATATTATATCTAAGAATATATGTGTGTGCGCATATATATACATATATGCATATTTATATTATACATGCCAATTTGCATATTTATGTGTGGGCTTTTTTCGTCTATGGGGAATACACTTTGTGTATTTGTGGGGTTGAAGTGCTCCCAATGATCACCTTCAGGCCCATAGACTCAGGTTACCTTAATGTACAGATAATCAGTCGAATCGTAGGGACTGGCCAAGGGGATTATGACCTCGTGGCTCAGGTTGATGTTAGAGGGGGTCGCTACCCTTCTGGCAGGGCTCTATTGGGGATTATGACCCCTATAGGGCATTCAGTCTCTCCTAGTGGGGCTTATAGATCCCCCACAGGAGGAAAGCATAAGGACTTAATGAGTCTTTTGGGATGTACACAGCTTTACAACAGTACAGTATGTTAAACCGGAGTACTTCACCCCCATGACCCATTCTCCCACACAAAAATTCGTATCACTTGTGTTTGATTTTAGTCGTAGTATTCTCCCAAGAGCAATTGAATCATTAAAGCCAATTTATATGCAAAAATATAAATTTAAGTTAATGGAGCAATGCTCACGGTAATTGGCAAATGGCAATTTCAATGCTATATAACTCAGGGGTCTGATTACAGTTTCATGTTATCACAACTAAAATATGCGGCTGATGGTGATGAAAGGTCACCTGGTTTATATCATGTCTGAAATATCAAAGGTTACTTTGTATTCATCATTTGTGCACGTGCACGGCAGATGACACAAAATTCCTACAACTAATCAGAATGTTACCTGCTTAATTTGACATAATTGTAACCAATCATAAACCAGGAAAATGAATACAATAGATAAAGCATGCTCGCAAGAGATCACTTTGTTCTAAAGTTCCAACGAGGCACACTACAGGTTACAAAGCTGCGAAACTTTTACCCACCCACCCACCACGTCTAGTCAGAGGATATGCACAGGTACTAAAGAGAACACTGGAAGCACCTACGTCACGGTATATCCTAGAAACAATGCGAACATTGGAGGGCACTGCTATCGTACCTCAGGACATATTAAAATCTTATTTGTAAAATATGAACTGGTATTTTGTTGAATTTATTTTATGCTTTGTAGTAACAAATAAAATGGTCATGCGGGGTTGAAGTGCTCCCAATGATCACCTTCAGGCCCATAGACTCAGGTTACCTTAATGTACAGATAATCAGTCGAATCGTAGGGACTGGCCAAGGGGATTATGACCTCGTGGCTCAGGTTGATGTTAGAGGGGGTCGCTACCCTTCTGGCAGGGCTCTATTGGGGATTATGACCCCTATAGGGCATTCAGTCTCTCCTAGTGGGGCTTATAGATCCCCCACAGGAGGAAAGCATAAGGCCTTAATGAGTCTTTTGGGATGTACACAGCTTTACAACAGTACAGTATGTTAAACCGGAGTACTTCACCCCCATGACCCATTCTCCCACACAAAAATTCGTATCACTTGTGTTTGATTTTAGTCGTAGTATTCTCCCAAGAGCAATTGAATCATTAACGTAATTTAAGAATACGAATATATTCAGTGTAGAACAATTGGCATATTTCGAGCCCACTGAAGAGATTTCGCCACCGTCAAAGTCTCGATGTGCACTAGAGAAAAGTATGTCTATGGATGGGTCGTGCTATATTAATAACAGAATGTAGTAGTGTTGATGAGATTGTGGCTCTTGAGGAAAAGTACGATTTCGATGAGTTTCCTAAGGAAATTGCTTTTGAGCGAAAAGTCGGTATCTTAGGAACATACCTCCATTGGGGGGAGGAAAACGAGTCGCTCAACAAACGCCGCAAAACGAAATCACCAACACAGCAACTCCCCTGAAAACCTCAGGATTTTCGAAAATAGCCACAGCCTCCGAACCACCAGATGAGTATACCACCACCACCATCCAAAACCACACCGTCATTCATCCAACAACGACTGGTGGGGAAGGAAAAACAGTTCCCCCCATTAACAGCATGTTCATGAAAGGAAGGCAATAAGATCCTTCCTTCATGAACACTCAGACCAGAGAGCCTCCAAAAAGAACGATGACATTGCATTAAAAAAACAAAATAAATACACGGTGTATCATTTCTGTATTTCATTATGTTAAAAAGTAGTGAGCTAGTTTTGGGCTTTTAGGTTTGGGACAACTGGTTTTGGAAAAAAAGTTTATACATAAATTACGCAGACGTCCGACTGGCGTTTTGACCAATGATAACTCAAGAATTCGGATCCGTGTTAGGCCGGCCAAACACTATAAATAGGGTGCAACATTTCAATAAATCAATAAAATCATAGTACAAGATGGCTTTCCAATGTCGTGTTTGCCAAAAGGAATTTACAAAAAGAGCGAATTTATGAAGGCACAGGCGAATAAGGCACTCAGATGGCAAGACGTACAGGTGCGAAGCCTGCAGAAAAGAATTCAATACCAAAAGGAATCTAAAAAGACACGCTGTTGTTGCTGGGTTAATTGGAGATAAATTTAGACAATTGGAGGCAGAAAGGTATGCCTAATTCGTATAATGTCAATTGGCATATTTTGCGCCCACTGAAGAGATTTCGCTACCGTCAAAGCCTCGATGTGCACGTGAAAACACATATTAGAACCTCTATTACTGCCTGGCAAAATCTAACCTCTGGTACAGAAATATTGAGATCTGGTTAATGGTTATAATGAGATAATTGAATGGTTATAACAATATGAAAATAACATGGTCATATCCATATAATTAGCACTATAAATACAAGTGAGTTTTGACGCGAAATGCTGTTTTTGATGTGTTTAAATCAGGCATATTACAAATAATAGAGAAAAGTATGTCTATGCATGGGTCATGCTATATTAATAACAGAATGTAGTAATGTTGATGAGATTGTGCCTCTTGAGAAAACGTACGATTTCGATGAGTTTCCTAAGCAAATTGCTTTTGAGCAAAAATGAGTCGCTCAACAAACGCCGTAAAACCAAATCACCAACACAGCAACTCCCTGGCAACCTAAGGATTTTCGAAGAAGGCCACAGCTTCCTAACCATCTGAAACCACCAGATGAGTATACCACCACCACCATCCAAAACCACACAGGCTGTAAGGGCGAGGGAGAATTACAGAAAACGGAAAGAAAAGCTTGCCAAGAATAAGGCGTTTTACGAATTTGTATTTGGCGAAGACGTAGAACTAATACTCAAGTTTGAGACCAATTTTCAACAAGTTCTGGGGAATCCCGAGGACCTGGCTTTCAAGGAAGCGATCCAGAATTTCAACACTTCTGTTCTCGATATTTGAACAGATATCCAAACCGGCTCTTCTAAAAGCCACCAAATTTACAAAATAATACAAGTCGATTTCGATTTTAAACTAAATAAAATAATAAATTACATAAAAATCATACTCTTTTAAAGCGTCACGGCATATCATAGTCTAATCTCACGCGTGCCTTTTCTCAGCGAAATACAAAACATCTCGCTCGAAGTAAGTTGAAAATGATCCACTTAATTCAGGAGTCTTTTTCTACCAATCCACCTATGTTTCGGTATACAGTTAAGCCGATTTTCCATTAACACATTATTTCGTACAAAGCGACTATTCGCTACTGTCCTTGAACTTTCGGCTGAAACCACCTTAGACAAAGGAAATAAGCCCCTGATTGAAAACCGTCTTTAAGGCGATAAGGGAGCAGTTTGAAAGTCACGAAAAGAGTCATCGCAAAGCATATTTAGAATATTTGAAGAATGAACTTTCAGATGAACAACCTTAATCATTGTACATGCAAGTAGCGAGTTGATTATAAGAGTAAATTATTTAAGCTGGCTTTCTTATTGGAAAGAAACATTTAAATACACCCTTTCCACAATTACATCATTTAGCCTGGAAGGCATCACCGCTGCAAATTTCGAAACCGTCGACGGTCGGGCACCTCCGAGATGGTCGGACACCTCCGAGATGGTCGGACACCTCATTTTTCTGCGCCCTCAAGTACTTGTGCTCGGCGGAAACTCTCCCGAAAACACTTTGATTCGCATTGATTCGCATTACTCCTAATATTCCACTAATGTACCTATTAGCCTACCTTTCCACGTGTTTAGAAGTCAAAATGGCTGAATATACTGGGGAAGCTTGCGATATTGACAATAGTGAAAAAAACGTCATCGAAAGTTACAGGTTATCATGCTTTTTATCGAAGCGTTGCTGTAAGCATAAAAACCATCTATTAAATTCTAAATATTTGTATGTTTGAGCATTGCAAAACAATGATATAAGTAATGGCTGTGATGCCAATTTTTAAAGATTGTATTTATATTCAAGTCAAATTTATATAAAAAATGTTTAGGGTCTTATCAAAGAAAAACTACCAGAAGCAGATATTAGTGTGATGAGCAAAACCGCATCTTCTATGTGGAAGAGATGTTCTCCATACGTACGACAGGTATTAAATTGCGGTATTGAAGCAAATAACTCGACTAACTTATATTATTATTTATTACCCTCGTTTTCTGAATATTGGCCTCAGGTTGGTTAGATGCTTTCAGACAAAAGCTTTCCAGTAAAACAAAGCAAGGATAAAATGACCCTATAATAGTATATGCCTGTATAATAGTATATGCCTGTATAATAGTATATGCCTATATGGTAGTTTATGCCTACAGTATACTTCGACAACAATTTAATTTCCTGATTATCCCCTTTGATGTGAAATCAGCACAACTGCACAAATTTGTCAATCTTCAAAAACACACTGACTTGCTTGATAGATGACAAGTTTATAGTACTACATTTGTCGGCTGGGTGGAAATTTGGGGTGAAATTTGGGTTGTTAAGTAAACATAATTATTTCGGATATCAGTTCTTTTGGATATAAATTTGTCATGCAAATTTGCTGAAATTTAGGCTATAAGGGCTTTTGTGATTGCAAAACAATTTTTACAACTTGATTACAATCATTAACAAACTATCATTATATCATGTCTTTACAAAATTATTGTTGGTGGGGATAGTTTTCCCTCCCGTGGGCCACAGGGTGCAAGTTCATTGAGAACCATAGGCGTACAAGGTGGCGGGGGCAGCCCCCCCAATTTTGACAGAAATGGTAAAGTTGGGCAATTTCTACTCAAGAGTTGGGCAATTTGGTTGTATGTTATGATGTCTTGTCACAGAATAAATTTTAATCTGAGTAATTTACAGGGGTTTTTATAACAAGTTAATTACAGTTATTAGTTAAAATTATAACTTTCCCTTTCATCTCGCTCCTTTAGGCAAACCTGAAAGGCCTGCATTTTGTTTTTAACATCTTTTGTCCCCCGAGTGAAAATTCCTTAAAAAGGCACTGCATGATACTTTACACTATGAAATGCAACTATAAAGAGCGTGTTGTTTCTTCTAAGATGTATTTGTTAGACATTTAATAATGTCAGGCAATTTCTGTCTTCATTGGGCAAAGTAGTGACTGCCCCCCCAATTTTTTTCCGCCCCTACGCCTATGCTGATAACCATGGGGATGCATGCTGCCAAGTCGAGAGAGGCATTTGTTTATCCAATTTTTCATTTCTGCAATTAATATTTGTATTATCTCTAAAAACTTCTTGAGTTTGAGTAGTGGTTTTTGTCTTTAAAGGACTGGAAAAAGAAAGGACAACTACTAAGGGAAGATATAGATTGTGGAATTGTATCATACAAGTGCAGAACATGTCAAAAGTTATTTCCAAGAGCAAAAGATGCTACATACCATGAGAAAAATTGCAAAGAGTGCATGTGTATGGAATGCAGCAAGACCTTTCCCAATCAACTTGCATTAAAGAGACATTCTCTAGCCATTCATCAGGAAAGACACAAGTGTGGAATATGCAATAAATTGTTTGCAGCACAGTCTTCATTAAAAAGGCACTTGAACTTACATAGTGAAAATCAAGAGAAGAGCTTTGTATGTCAACATTGCAATGCCAAGTTCACAACAAAATTGTGATACTCAAGGTCATCCTTACACTCACTCTTTAACTGTCGCAGAAATTCCCGATAAGCTGCCCCTGGTAACAGACCATTGTTAAACATCTCGAAAATATTGTTTTTTACTGCTGTTGGTATGTCCTTAAAAGTTAAAGAATGTAATGATTGAATGGAATGGTTGTGATTCCACTCAATGCTGATTGTAGAATGAAAATCTGCTGAGTGTGCATTTTTGCCAATCTTGACAACAAGGGAAAATGGACAGTTCGTGTTCTTGAATCTTTTGCTTGGTTTCATTGCCAAAATATCTTCAGGGCACTTTGTGCCCTCATACCTCGTATTGTGTTGACATCTGAAGTACTTCGTCAAACTATATTCGCCTCTTGTATTTGGAAATTTCTTTGTTTTTGAAATTCGAAGTGTCTCGGCGTTTTTAATTTCGTAACTTTTTAAAAAATTAGCGATATCATCTTCGTCTTTGAGACTGGTTTTGATCGTTGCTTTGAACCGAACGTCATTTCCTTTAACGCTAACTACTTCATACTTCTGACTTTCAATTGGGATGACGTTTTCAACTGCATTTAACAGCTCTTTGGTATTTTCCTGACCGAAAAAAGCAGCTTTAAGATCGGAAATAGTAGAATCTAAAAGATCCTCCATTTTGCACGTGTAAACAAAGAAATAGCCGTACTGCCTTAGGCACATTAGTGGAATATTAGGAGTAATAAGGAGTAATGCGACGTAATGCGAATCTTAAGTGTTTTCGGGAGAGTTTCCGCCGAGCACAAGTACTTGAGGGCGCAGAAAAATGAGGTGTCCGACCATCTCGGAGGTGCCCGACCGTCGACGGTTTCGAAATTTGCATCACCGCTATGGACACATGCATAAATTAACACATGGATTAACATTTGAAACAATTTATTTCCCAAAGTACAACCATTTTACACAAATAAACAACGAAAACTGAACAGTATACTTAATAAATGTTTAATTATGGTAAAAACTCATACAAATGTATTACGCACAATGTCTTAACTTAGGGATCAACAATCCAATAAGAAAGATAATTCAAAATGGCTTGGTAATCAGAAAAGCTCAAATCCCTCAGAAAATTAAGAGTCGCCTCATGATTTCGCCTGAAGTTTTTAAAATGTTCCGCTACGTATTCAAAATAATCCAGTTTCATCACACGAATAGCCTCAATAAACTCCTTCCAGAGTATTCCCCGTTCAATCACCCGCTCTACGGCCTCTAGCCCGTACAGTATCCAGCTATCTTCTTCCGATAACATTATACATTCATGTCTTCGTTGACTTGGATGATCCACCTCGCAACCACGATACTTTTCTTTGCAAAGCTCTCCAACCTCGCAAGCAACAGCCTCTGCAAATATCGCATTCATCAAATGACATAAGTTTTTCACTTCTGACGATGCAACTTCGTCCACGTTTAAACTGCTTGCCCAGAATAATTGTTCGTTTGCTTGGAAAAAACTCATGACTAACGTTCAGACCGGCAAAGCTATTAAGTTGTAAAAACTATGTCCTCTGTTTATACTCACGGATAACCTGAAAATCAATCACATCTCAGTATACATATGTCTTCGGAGACGTTCGATCCCCTGAGTAGCTACGCATTAATATTCTGTAAATACACTTCTTGTAGGTACGCTGTACATATTTGTACGCACGCACACATACGCACGCCCTTACTTATATCCTATAAAAACAAGGTCACAATTGTGTTAATCGTTCATGATGATGGCTTGCAAAACCGATATCGTGGCTATAATGGACATGGATGGCTTCCTAGTGGGGGAAAAGGTTTTACTGTAAAGAACTCGGGTTAATCAAAATCGGAAATACCAAAGCCAAATCCTACTTCTTTGACATTGGACTGCGTTGGGATGAACTTACCCTGAAAGATAAGAAGAGATGCAGTTTCATTCGGAAAAAGATACACAAACCTCCGTTTGGTGTACCGATTGGCACCCAGAGGAGGTTGGACAGCTGTCACGTGAATTTCTCGACCAATGAAATCGCGCTATTTTTCCATCGTGTTTGTCAAAATTCTTGGTCGTGTAATTTGCGTTGCACGCAGAAACACTTGAAAAATACATATTAATATTTTAAAAAATCTATAAAAAAGCAAGCGTGACTTTCATATTATATAAGGACTTGCGATATCTGCGAAAACCTTTGAGGTAAGTGTCATTTTTAAACTTATTTTGAGCATCAAAGTTTGTCGTGTCTTCGTTACGTGATGACTCAAGGCCGCGTCTGTTTACAACTTTCAAAATAAAATATCTAGAATTCCCATGGTTCGATTTTTCTATTTTTTGCAAAAAAGTCAAGATAAATGTATAAACTAAAAATCTGCTGGAGGGGTCCCAGAGGTCCCCCGGCAGTTTTCGAGATATTCGACATTGAAGTGACAATACTCATTTCAACTTTTGCCAAAATGGCACCTTATTGCGCCTGACGACATTGCCCCACCAAAGCTTGTTTTTCCCAATGAATCTTGAAACTTCTTTAATATAAAGAGCGTTATTCTTTAGAGTAAGCGTTAAAGTACTTTTGAATGAATTTTAGGAGATTTAGGAGTTATTTGCGTGTTGTTTAGAGATTTTATATCTGGGCTAATGTCTGGCTCTGTGCCTCTGTCTGCAATTGTTGTCTGACGGCCCACTCGACTCGCAAATATCGAATATTTTGTCATTGTTATTCAATTTTTTTACTGGAATGCATCCATGCTATTTCAATAACTATTGATCTACCTATGTGAGCAGTAGTTTGTATGGTATTAAATAAACGTTACGTTATTTTGATCTTTTATGTAGGCTGTACGTCGTCATATTGTATTAATCCGATGCCATTTTTGTCAAGTGTCAACAATCTTTGAAGTTGAACATCTCGAATTTCCACAATTCACGCAGTGATTGCCCTCGTATTTTTCTGAAGAAGTGGACTTTACTGTTTAAAATAAGTGCCGAGTTTTAGAAGAAAATTTGTTGTTTCTTTACAGATTTGTATTTTGGTTTGAATTCTATCATTGTATTGTTAATTTGCCTTCTTGGTGGATATTTGCTTTCTTTAATATTTCTTCATGTATGTAGAGCATGAGCGGAGATATTATTATATTTTATGCATGTGCTATGTATTTTCAATAAAAATGGAACTGTATATTACTGTAAAGTTTGTTTTGTCTACATTTCACCAGTAATTTCTGTTGCAAAAGATCAATCTGGCCAATAAATATTTAGTTAACTGTCTGTACTACACTCCTCACTAGTTGCACTATGCACATTACAAATGCTTGGATCAGGCAGTGCCAATGGGTCAGCTTATGAAATCATTTACTTAAGTATATAAAATGCAATACGTGCAACACTGAACAAAGTGTCCACAAATACATATAGAATTTTCAACACAACATTTATATTGACCACAAGACCAGTTGATCACACGCAGCCTTTGAGATTTCTGCACAAATAAATCCATTAAACGGACTCAAAGAGCCTTGTTATACATCGATACACAAACACTAAACACATCCACGATGATGGCATTGAGTCTCTGGATCAATAGCGTCCATTTTCGCAGAATTTGCTATGGCCAGAGATGTTGACTTCACGGCCGTCAACGCATAAATGAGGCCGCACGTGGAAACATACGCTCATTACCCATGATGCTTTGCGGCCTGCTGTCCAACCTCCTCTGATTGGCACCAAAGCATTTCAAATTTCGAACTTGCAGACAATTGTAGAGAATTTCTACCGTGAAATACAGGTAGATTCAAGCTCTACAATTGCCTACAAAGGCGGACACTACGAAAGGGACTTGCTGGCAAGTCTCAGTATTCCTGCCGTAAATTTGGAGTGCTTTGGCTGTCCCAAAGCCGAAAAACTCTTCGACCAGCTGGTCTGGTTGGAAACCTGTGAGAACCATTTGGAAGCCAACGCTTATCAACATTGTGCCAAAGTGGAAGTTGAGGCCTTCTCGATGTCGCTGCAGCAACTTTAAAGACAAACACAAAACGGTTCTTCTAAGAACCAACACATTTACAAAAGAATGCAAACGAAACATCGTTTATTTTTAAACATTTGCTCTGCATTTAAAACCGTGCAGTGAATTTTGTTTTGGCCCAAAGTATGACAGCAAAACCACATTATCCATACAGCCCTTGTACATACACATCATTATTCCACATTATTATTTATAATGCATAAATACGCTCATTATTATTCATCGTGCATTTACTCAGGAATCACTCTGAATACTAATTACTTCCGTACCTGGATTGGGGGGGGGGCTAACCTACTCACAAACTCCGAACCACCAGATGAGTATACCACCACCACCATCCAAAACCACACCGTCATTCATCCAACAACGACTGGTGGGGAAAGGAAAACAGTTTCCTCCATTAACAGCATGTTCATGAAAGGAAGGCAATAAGATCCTTCCTTCATGAACACTCACACCAGAGAGCCTCCAAAAAGAACGATGACATTGCATTAAAAAACAAAAAAATACACGGTGTATCATTCTGTATTTCATTATGTTAAAAAGTAGTGAGCTAGTTTTGGGCTTTTGGGTTTGGGACAACTGCTTTTGGAAAAAAAGTTTACACATAAATTACGCAGATGTCCGACTGGCGTTTTGACCAATGACAACTCAAGAATTCTGATCCGTGTTAGACCGGCCAAACACTGTAAATACGGGTGCAACAGTTCAATAAATCAATAAGATCATAATACAAGATGGCTTTCCAATGTAGTGTTTGCCAAAAGGAATTTACAAAAAGAGCTCATTTATGAAGGAACAGGCGAATAAGGCACTCAGATGGCAAGACGTACAGGTGCGAAGCCTGCAGAAAAGAATTCAATACCAAAAGGAATCTAAAAAGACACGTGGTTGTTGCTGGGTTAATTGGAGATAAATTTAGACAATTGGAGGCAGAATGGTATGCCTAATTCGTATAATGTCGATTATCGTAATTTAAGAATACGAATATATTCAATTTAGAAGAACAATTGGCATATTTCGAGCCCACTGAAGAGATTTCGCCACCGTCAAAGTCTCGATGTGCACTAGAGAAAAGTATGTCTATGCATGGGTCATGCTATATTAATAACAGAATATAGTAATGTTGATGAGATTGTGGCTCTTGAGAAAAAGTACGATTTCGATGACTTTCCTAAGCAAATTGCTTTTGAGCGAAAAGTCGATATCTTAGGAACATACCTCCATTGGGGAGAGGAAAATGAGTCGCTCAACAAACGCGGTAAAACCAAATCAACAACACAGCAACTCCCTGGAAACCTAAGGATTTTCGAAGAAGGCCACAGCTTCCAAACTATCTGAAACCACCAGATGAGTATACCACCACCACCATCCAAAACCACACCGTCATTCATTCAACAACGACTGATGGGGAAAGAAAAACAGTTTCCCCCATTAACAGCATATTCATGAAAGGAAGGCAATAAGATCCTTCCTTCGTGAACACTCACACCAGAGAGCTTTCAAAAAGGACGACGACATTGCATTAAAAAACAAAACAAAAAACACGATGTATAATTTCCGTATTTCATTACGTTAAAAAGTAGTGAGCTAGTTTTGGGCTTTTGGGGTTTGGCATAACTGGTTTTGGAAAAAAGGTTTATACATAAATTACACAGACGTCCGACTGGTGTTTTGACCAATGATAACTCAAGAATGCGGATCCGTGTTAGGCCGGCCAAACACTATAAATAGGGTGCAACAGTTCAATAAATCAATAAGATCATAATACAAGATGGCTTTCCAATGTAGTGTTTGCCAAAAGGAATTTACAAAAAGAGCTCATTTATGAAGGAACAGGCGAATAAGGCACTCAGATGGCAAGACGTACAGGTGCGAAGCCTGCAGAAAAGAATTCAATACCAAAAGGAATCTAAAAAGACACGTGGTTGTTGCTGGGTTAATTGGAGATAAATTTAGACAATTGGAGGCAGAATGGTATGCCTAATTCGTATAATGTCGATTATCGTAATTTAAGAATACGAATATATTCAATGTAGAAGAACAATTGGCATATTTCGAGCCCACTGAAGAGATTTCGCCACCGTCAAAGTCTCGATGTGCACTAGAGAAAAGTATGTCTATGCATGGGTCATGCTATATTAATAACAGAATATAGTAATGTTGATGAGATTGTGGCTCTTGAGAAAAAGTACGATTTCGATGAGTTTCCTAAGCAAATTGCTTTTGAGCGAAAAGTCGATATCTTAGGAACATACCTCCATTGGGGAGAGGAAAATGAGTCGCTCAACAAACGCCGTAAAACCAAATCAACAACACAGCAACTCCCTGGAAACCTAAGGATTTTCGAAGAAGGCCACAGCTTCCAAACTATCTGAAACCACCAGATGAGTATACCACCACCACCATCCAAAACCACACCGTCATTCATTCAACAACGACTGATGGGGAAAGAAAAACAGTTTCCCCCATTAACAGCATATTGATGAAAGGAAGGCAATAAGATCCTTCCTTCGTGAACACTCACACCAGAGAGCTTTCAAAAAGGACGACGACATTGCATTAAAAAACAAAACAAAAAACACGATGTATAATTTCCGTATTTCATTACGTTAAAAAGTAGTGAGCTAGTTTTGGGCTTTTGGGGTTTGGCATAACTGGTTTTGGAAAAAAGGTTTATACATAAATTACACAGACGTCCGACTGGTGTTTTGACCAATGATAACTCAAGAATGCGGATCCGTGTTAGGCCGGCCAAACACTATAAATAGGGTGCAACAGTTCAATAAATCAATAAGATCATAATACAAGATGGCTTTCCAATGTAGTGTTTGCCAAAAGGAATTTACAAAAAGAGCGAATTTATGAAGGCACAGGCGAATAAGGCACTCAGATGGCAAGACGTACAGGTGCGAAGCCTGCAGAAAAAAATTCAATACCAAAAGGAATCTAAAAAGACACGTGGTTGTTGCTGGGTTAATTGGAGATAAATTTAGACAAATGGAGGCAGAATGGTATGCCTAATTCGTATAATGTCGATTATCGTAATTTAAGAATACGAATATATTCAATGTAGAAGAACAATTGGCATATTTCGAGCCCACTGAAGAGATTTCGCCACCGTCAAAGTCTCGATGTACACTAGAGAAAAGTATCTCCATGCATGGGTCGTGCTATATTAATAACAGAATGTAGTAGTGTTGATGAGATTGTGGCTCTTGAAGAAAAGTACGATTTCGATGAGTTTCCTAAGGAAATTGCTTTTGAGCGAAAAGTCGGTATCTTAGGAACATACCTCCATTGGGGAGAGGAAAACGAGTCGCTCAACAAACGCCGCAAAACGAAATCACCAACACAGCAACTCCCCTGAAAACCTTAGGATTTTCGAAAATAGCCACAGCCTCCGAACCACCAGATGAGTATACCACCACCACCATCCAAAACCACACCGTCATTCATTCAACAACGACTGATGGGGAAAGAAAAACAGTTTCCCCCATTAACAGCATATTCATGAAAGGAAGGCAATAAGATCCTTCCTTCGTGAACACTCACACCAGAGAGCTTCCAAAAAGGACGACGACATTGCATTAAAAAACAAAACAAAAAACACGATGTATAATTTCCGTATTTCATTACGTTAAAAAGTAGTGAGCTAGTTTTGGGCTTTTGGGGTTTGGCATAACTGGTTTTGGAAAAAAGGTTTATACATAAATTACACAGACGTCCGACTGGTGTTTTGACCAATGATAACTCAAGAATGCGGATCCGTGTTAGGCCGGCCAAACACTATAAATAGGGTGCAACAGTTCAATAAATCAATAAGATCATAATACAAGATGGCTTTCCAATGTAGTGTTTGCCAAAAGGAATTTACAAAAAGAGCGAACTTATGAAGGCACAGGCGAATAAGGCACTCGGATGGCAAGACGTACAGGTGCGAAGCCTGCAGAAAAAAATTCAATACCAAAAGGAATCTAAAAAGACACGTTGTTGTTGCTGGGTTAATTGGAGATAAATTTAGACAATTGGAGGCAGAAAGGTATGCCTAATTCGTATAATGTCGATTATCGTAATTTAAGAATATGAATATAATAAGTGTAGAAGAACAATTGGCATATTTGGTGCCCAATGAAGAGATTTCGCCAGGGTCAAAGTCTCGTTGTGCACGTGAAAACACATATTTTGGGGTAAAGAACCTTTTTTCCTGCCTGGCAAAATCTAACCTCTGGTACAGAAATATTGAGAACTGGTTAATGGTTATATAGAGAATAATACATGGGTGCGCGGAAATACCAGATTTATTTCGTGTGTTGAACATGATAGGCTCACGAGTGAGCGCAGCGAACGAGTGAGATATCATGTTCAACACGAGAAATAAATCTGGTATTTCCCAGCATCCATGTATTTTTCGGTTTATTATATAAAGGACAGTCTTTTCAAACAAAATAAAACAAAATAAAATATCCATTTTCATAAACTTCAAAAGCTCGAAATCTCTATAAAGCACTATACTTTATATAATAAAATGAGATAATTGAATGGTTATAACGATATGAAAATAACATGATCATACCCATAAAAGTATAATGGGGTCAGACGTGACAATTATGGCGGTCAGACGTGGTGATATATTGTTTGCTGTTTTAGTGATATTTGGCACACTCCTGTTGTTTGCCGATCGTCTAAAACTTAGTGAGAAGAATACTAGTGCATTTGATGTTGTATTCCCTGTTTTTTTGTCTTCGAACAGACTTTTTTTCAGGGGATTTCGATATACAAATCGTGTCAAATTTCCTGTAGTGAAATGGCTGAAGCATGGTCATGTTGTCATATGCTTAGTTGAGGTATCGGATATGTTGTGGTGTGGAGACGTTCACCTCAACCTGGTCCTTGTATTTCTGCTGCTATTAAACCCGCTCAAGCTTTAAAAACATGTGTAAAGTTGGCGAAGACCTCAAACTCTTCGAAGCAATGTCTGACTAATGAGAAAGGCGTGCATCGCAGTATGGCTGGGACGAGTGCATTAAAAGCCCAAACGTATCACAGTGTGGCAATGCAAGGTCAAACATCTTATGGAGCGATTCCTGTTAGAATTACGCGTCGAGTATCAAAGCGGAGTATCTCCAAGGGTGATTCAACTGTTGAAAGAAACAACTTTATCAGAATTGCTACCTCTCCATCATGCGTGACTAATACTATACAGGGTGTCCCCAAAAAAGTGACACTATAGAAATTATCCTGTTGTTATAATTTGAATGCCTGAGCACTAAGCTAAACCCACAAGTGCATAAACTTCTGCTTCTGGAATTTAAAATAACCCCTATTACCATAAAAATAAAATTACATGTAAATCATACGATAAGTTGGAGTAACAATAATGGTTCAATTGACTACAGAGCAACGAGTATTTGTTGTAACACAATTTACCCTAATACCGAATGTAACCGCAGTGCAAAACGCATTTAGAATCCGATTTCCAGATCGGAATCCACCTGTCAGAAATACGATTTTAAAAAACGTTAGAAAATATCAGAACACAGGAAGAAGCCTTAACCGTAACAAGTCCAACTCAGGAAGGCCAAGAACTGCTCGAAACGAACATAGCCGCTGTAAGAGAACTGTTAGAAGAAACCCCGCGAGGTGTGAGCGTTCGTCGTAATGTTGTTGCAGTTTCGAAATCAAGCTTCAACAGGATTACAAGACTGGACATACGATGGCATTCTTACCGAATGAACGTGCGGCACGAGCTACTTCCTAATGACTTACCACGTCGACTACGCTATTCAAATTGGTTTAACGAACGCTGTCGAAACCAAAAAATTTTGCAACGCATTATTATCGGAGATGAAGCAGGATTTGCCTTGAATGGAGAGGTTAACTCTCATAATATGCGCGAGTATGCACCGAAAGGACATCCGCCGGCATTTACCTTTGAAAGGACGAATTCTCGTGCCAAAATCACGATCTGGGCAGCACTCTGCGGTAATGGTGTGATTTTGGGCCCTTACTTTTTTGATGGAAATGTGAACGGCCTGGCATATCTCCGAATGCTGAATGAATTTGCTTTCCTGCAACTTGCCATTCATTTTAACAATCTGCAGTATTGGGAGGGATTGTTTCGGGGTCTTTGGTGGGCACAAGACGGCGCTCCTGCTCATCGCCTCGTTGAAGTCAGGAATCGCCTTAACGAAGTATTCGGAGAGAATCGTGTTATTGCGCTGAAACGTAATGTGGAATGACCACCTCGCTCACCGGATTTAACCCCGTGTGATTTTTTTCTGTGGGGGTATCTCAAGAATAGAGTGTTTACCACTCCACCCCAGAACATCGATGTGCTACGCCAGCCGATAATCGATGAATTCGACGCTTTACTGCAGCAGCCTGAAATGATTCGAAATGCGATGCGCGGAATGCACATGCAGGCGCACCATTTTCTGTGTCGCAAGAAATGGGGGACACATTGAAGGGCACGGACCATATTTTGAACATTTAGTCAATTGTTACGTGTAAAATAAACAGAAAACCGTTTATTAGTGTAATCGTTTTGCTTGACTCGAGCGTTAAAGTATTTGGACGACGCGAACACGTTTTAAATACTCAAATATAAATACAATTTAATTAAATTCCCAGGTGTATAATCACGCGCGTTTAAGAACAATAGGATCATTTCTGAAGCGTCACTTTTTTTGAGACACCCTGTACATCGATTGGACTGTTTATGCAAGAATTTCGTTCACTCCTTGAAATGTATGCAATCTAGTAAAAATTCGTGGCTACGATATCGTCAGAAACGACAGATCACGTAGAGGGGGAGGTGTTTGTATCTACCTCCGTAGTACTGTCAGTTATAAAATCCGAAATGATCTGGTCCCTGATGATATTGAAGCAATTTGTTTGGAAATTTCTAAACCAAATTCTCGAAACTTTATCGTTGCATCCGTTTATCGTCCACCGAGCTCTACATCTGAGTTTTTCTTAACATTTGAAAAAATGATTAAAATGATTGATGACGAAAATAAAGAACTTCACATCCTAGGAGACCTAAATTGTAATATGTTGGCGAATATTTCTAATCAACCAACTAAAACACTTAAAGGAATTCTTGAAACATATCAATTATCTCAGCTCATTACTGAGGCTACACGAATAACGACTAGTTCCTGCACTCTTATAGATCATTATATAACATCTATGCCAGAAAAAATTGTTCAGTCTGGAGTAATACACACAGGAATTAGTGACCATAGCTTAATCTATGGTATTAGGAAAATAAATCCTGTTTTAAGTACCCGAAAAAAAGCTAAAAAGGTCGAAGTTAGAAACATGAAAAGATTTAATAAGAGCGTTTTAATGAGGATCTTCTTACCCAATCTTGGGAACAAATTGTACTAAAGTCAGATACAGATTCTATGTGGGCCTGTTGGAAGGAACTATTTCTGGAAGTTCTTGATAAACATGCCCCAATTCAACATATTAGAAAACGGTCGTCTAGTGTCCCGTGGGTTACCGCAGATATTAAAAAACTTATATTTGAAAGAGATAAAAAGAAACGTAAAGCAATGATTACTAAACAAAGTACCGATTGGAATGTGTACAAAACATCCAGGAATCTGGTCAATATTGCTTTACGACATGCTAAGGCTGAATATTATCGTAACAAAATAGCTCAACAAAATAATAATCCTAAAGAGGCATGGAAAACAATCAATGATTTATTAGGCCGATCTTCTAATGAGACCATTGTAAATGAATTGAAGATTAATGATTCTAAAATTACTTCTAATGAAGAAATAGCTAATGCCTTTAATTAATATTTCACCAATATTGGCCCTAGCCTGGCTAATTCTATCGACGAATACAATACCTCGTTTAAAACATTTGTAAAATCTGCTGAATCTAAAATGGATCGTTTTAGGCTGGTGTCAGTGGGTAAAGTAGTTAAGCTTTTGAAAGGCTTATCAAATTGTAAAGCAGCTGGTCTTGATAAAATATCTGGTAAAATTTTAAAAGTTGCTGCTAATACTATTGCCCCATCACTTACGCATATTTTTAATCATGGCTTGATTTCAAATTGCTTTCCATATGAATGGAAAATGGCAAGACTTGTACCAATTCACAAAAAAGGCCTGCGGAATTTAACAGAGAATTATAGGCCAATTTCAATCTTGCCTTCAATTAGCAAAATAATGGCAAGAATAATGTATGACCAGATATACCAATATCTTAGTGACAACTCTTTACTTTCTGAACACCAATTTGGCTTTCGCAAATTTCACTCCACTGCTTCGGCACTACTAGATAGTACGAACAGTTGGTATGTTAATATGGACCGGAAAAAGTTTAATTTGGTTGTTTTGTTAGATCTTAAGAAGGCATTTGATACAATCGACCATGGTATTCTGTTGAGCAAATTAGAACTTTATGGCAAGTGCTCTGTCGATGATACGTTCATACTTATCTGATCGTAATAAAAAATGTCAGTTGGGTGACCTTATGTCAACTGAAAGGCGTGTTACATGTGGTATTCCTCAAGGGTCTATTCTTGGCCCTCTCTTTTTCCTTGTATACATAAATGATCTTCCAGAATGTTTAAATCAGGCTACTCCTCGGCTGTTTGCCGACGATACTAATCTTACAGTAGCTGGTGAAAGTATTCAGGAAATTGAGTTGAACATGAATAGTGATCTTGCATACATAAATGAGTGGCTTTTGGCCAATAAACTGAGCCTTAATGTTACAAAAACAGAATTTATACTCATAGGTTCAGCTCATAAACTAAACAACCTTGTTACACAGCCAGATCTCAAAATTAATCATAAAAAAATTAAACAAGTCTGTAACGCTACCGTACTTGGAGTAGAACTTGATGATAAATTATCTTGGAATAGACACATTGATAAAGTTGCTAAAAAAGTTACCTCGGGAATAGGAGCTATCAGGAAAATTCGTGATTTCGTTGATCGAGACACTTTGATTTCTATCTACAATGCCTTAATTAATCCTCATTTTGATTATTGCAGTGAGGTATGGGATACCTTGGGTGTCGGACTTTCAAACAGGCTTCAAAAACTCCAAAATAGAGCTGCTAGAGTCATAATGAACTTTGGAAATGATATTTCTGGACCAGAAGCAATAAAAGCGTTAGGATGGGAAACTCTTGAGACTCGACGAGCCAAGTCCAAAGCAAAAACAATGTACAAGCTCCTGGCTATAACCTGGCTCCGAGATCGCTTGCGGAGCTGTTTGAACAAAAGAGAAATATTACTCAATACGACCTCAGGGGCTCTTCTACCTCGCTGCAGTTGCCTCAACCAAAAACTGAAAAGTTAAAGAAAAGTTTCTCATACGATGGAGCTAGAGTTTGGAATTCTCTACCTGCAGATGTGCGTAATTCGGATACATTGACAATATTCAAAAACGGAATTCGTGCTCATACCTCCTAAATTTTTTTCTAAATTAAATTCTATTCTTCTGTAATTCAGTTTTTAAATTTATGCATGCCTTATTTGTCATACTTGTGTTCAGTATAGCGTATCGTAGATGTGGTTCATTGTACTATATAATATGTATGTAATGTATATAATTGTATAATATTATTTTCTTAAATATGTTATTCACACGCCCCTCGTGGAAACCAGCTTTAAAGATGACGAGGCTAGCGTGTGACTTTTAAATAAAGTTTTACTACTACTACTACTACTGCTACTACTGCTACTACTGCTACTGCTGCTGCTGCTGCTGCTGCTGCTGCTGCTGCTGCTGCTGCTGCTGCTACTGCTGCTACTCCTACTGCTGCTCCTGCTCCTGCTGCTGCTATGCAATTAGACGCGGTTCGTTGATATTCATGTAAATGACAAGTCTGATTCGACGGCGAAAGATTTTATTAGCCTTATTGAATCGTTCAATCTACAACAATGCGTACAACAATTCGTACAACAATGCGTACAACAATGCGTACAACAATGCGTACAACAATGCGTACAACAATGCGTACAACAATGCGTACAACAATGCGTACAACAATGCGTACAACAATGCGTACAACAATGCGTACAACAATGCGTACAACAATGCGTACAACAATGCGTACAACAATGCGTACAACAATGCGTACAACAATGCGTACAACAATGCGTACAACAATGCGTACAACAATGCGTACAACAATGCGTACAACAATGCGTACAACAATGCGTACAACAATGCGTACAACAATGCGTACAACAATGCGTACAACAATGCGTACAACAATGCGTACAACAATGCGTACAACAATGCGTACAACAATGCGTACAACAATGCGTACAACAATGCGTACAACAATGCGTACAACAGGCGACTCATTCTGCTGGTCATACATTAGACCTTATACTATCTTGTTGTGATGAAAGTGTTGTGCATGGTACTTTGCTGCGGAACTGCGTGTGCGTCTCGCGTGTGAAAACCGGCCATACCGGTTTTTAGGGAAAGTACTTGTTGTTGTTGTGATAGGTTTTGAGAGAGGATATATATGCGAAAAAGGGTTTTAAATCGACGTTTTGTGACCAATATCTGATTGCTTTTGTTATTATTTTGGCTTATATAAATACCTTATTTTACTTCTGTTATCGTTTTGTGATTAATTTCGTGGTTTGTTTTGGGATAATTCACGTTATAAAACGGGAGCGGGTTAACAATGACATTAAACGATCTCAAATATCTAACCATGATATAAGCTGCATCAATGAAATGACTGACATATATAATTCCGAATTATCCCAAACCGTTGACCATCATGCACCGCTCTTTATCAGAAATATAATCATTCGTCCAGCTGCACCATGGTATAATGAAGAAATCAGAAGTAAAACACGTATAAGGAAATTGTAAAGGATTTGGCGCACTACAAAACAACCATCGGACTGCCTAAAATACAGGAGGCAATGTCGTCGTGTTGCTGAATTGCTGACGGAAAGTAGAACCCGTTATTACTCTCAAATTATTCATGATAATGAAGGTGACCAACGAAAATTATGTAAAACAGTTGGTAAGCTATTGCATCGCACTCCTTAGCCTCAGTATCCCATGAGCCAATCCACAGAAGTTTTACTAAACAAATTCTTGGCATTTTTTGAGGATAAAATTCTCAAAATACACATAGATTTTAGCAAATCCCATCAGTTTGGCCAAAATAATTTCCCTGACACACCACTATCATCTTGCAAATTCGAACAGTTTAAATAAATTAAATTAGAAGATTTAAATCCTATTACGCAACAACTTGCAAAAAATCATGCAACCTTGACCCTATTCCAGCTCAACTATTGACAAAGTTACTTCATGTGTTGAATCCTGTTATACTTCGAATTGTTAACACATCTCTACAGTCAGAACAATTGGCATATTTCGTGCCCACTAAAGAGATTTCGCCACCGTCAAAGTCTCGATGTGCACGTGAAAACACATATTAGAACCTCTATTACTGCCTGGCAAAAAAATATAACCTCTGGTACAGAAATATTGAGAACTGGTTAATGGTTATAATGAGATAAGAACTAGTTAATGTTTCAAAACCCACGACAAGAACTAGTTCATGTTTCAAAACGTTTCAATTGAACTCATCTCTATATGTTATAGTATATATCCATATAGCACATTATCACATAATTGTGCCTTTATCAGGGCGATAACAGGGTGACATAAAAACGATATGTCACTGACATCGTTTCTTGTCACTGATATCGCTCTTTGTTCTGCTATATTTACCGCTTTCCGGTCGTTGTCAAAAGAAAGATGGCTGACTCAAGGTTCGTGTCAGTCGATGTTGACTGTTTTCGTTTGTATTTTATATGTTAATAAATATTGAAAATTGTTTAACATTTAAATGATTCTATTTTTTAATAATTGTTGCATTGGGGCAATGATTAATATTCTAAAAAATTCAGGACGAGGCGATATAAGTTTTATCGCTTTCAGGACGATATCATAAATATCCCTCGTTTGCTGCGCTCACTCGTGACATTTATGGTACCTGATCTTGCCTTGAACCTCATACGATAACCTATACAACATATACATTGCAGGTGAAAAAGCTGTGTCTGTCATTGATCAAACCACTGGTTGCTGGTGAAAATCCAGCAGATATTGATGAGGACAATCAACCGACTGAAATTGAATTAGATGTAGTTCTAATATAAATGAGCAAGATAGTGCCGATATTTTTAAGGAATTCTGGGGAATGAGTTGTTCCAGAAGAAGTCAAAAATGGGATATGTGCACTCATCAATTCTTTGTAACGCGTGGAGTACCATTAGAATAGAGCCAACACAAAGAAAGAATATGTAGCAGAAGGGCTTAATGTGTCTATCGTTCATGAGTAGAATGTTGAACAATGCGAATGGAGCGACACCTGCATGGGAAAATCCACCTTTGCTGACAATTTTTTAACAATGAATTTAACATTGCTTTCCATGTGTCCAACAAGGTTACACGTGATACTTGCATGTGAGGCAATGTATAAAATTGAAAATCCAACCGAAAAAGAGAAATCATGAAGAACATGTAAGAGAAAAGCAGGAAACAAAAGATAAAAGTGATGAAGGTCGAAAGGATGGCAATAAATTCACTGTTACTTTCCATTTCAAAATGTATTTGCATTACAGTACCTACCACTGAAGTTTCAAACTTCTTTTACAAGCGGAAGCTCGCTGCTCTGAAAATACGAGAGCGTTTCGGGCAACGTGGCGTGAAGGACAAAATGATCGAGCAGGAAATGATATTGCAAGTTCTGTCATGAAGCTTCTTGACGGTATTTTCAATGAAAATTCCAATAATCCAAAAATAAAACACGTACATGGGATAATTGAATGTCTTATCAAGTGTGGAAGATCGACTGACAAGAGAAATCCCGGCAAGCCCGTCAATAAAGACTTGGAAGGACCACAGAAAAGAGATAGAATGCCACAAACACCTCTTCCACTGACCAGAGTGCAAGTAATCAAAGAATAAGATGTCGACATTCCATGACAGGTTCCAGCAACACATATCGCAACAAGTGCAATGTTTGCTTGTTCCTGACTAGTACAAGAAACTGTTTCAAAAATTTTCACACTGGTTGAGCAACATTATGATAACATGAGCTTCGCTAGGGTTATTATCGACATTGTTCATGTTCCAGCAGAACCTATTGAAACAAGTGAATACTACAAGAAACGTCTCTAAAGCAATAGAGAATTTCATACTCGTTGAATATCATTATAATATAATTTGTTACTACTAATCCACACGACACATATAAGCATAGCAGGTACAGTAAATTTGCATTGCAGTATAGCGTGTTTTAAATATGGTTTCCTTACAACAAAGGAAAGGAAGTACTTCTTCCCAGGAATCAAAATGAAAGTTTAACATGCAGTTGTACTGCATATTAACAGTATTTTCACCGGTTTCTATGTCAACATAATTCAGCTGTAAATTTACAATCGGGAAGTTTCTCATGAATGCCCCCACAGCTGCTGGTCTCCCCGGAAATATAAGCAATCATTTCGTGTAATTTCGAAAATGGAATAAAGAGGAATGGTACATGTACAAAATGACCTTTTGGAGTACATTATACTCTTGTTGTTCATGAAAATTAGTGGAATAACTGCTATTCCGCAAGCAGTTACATGTCTCCCGACAGTCAAAAATTAGAATTTAAAATTTTCCTGCGTGCTTTCCCAGCAAGTCTATATTTGCACCAAATTATACGTGTGTTGATTTTTTAGGTTAAAAGAGTTTTTACTAATGTCTAAACAGGATTGCTTTTTTATGGTTACTACTGTAATTTCTAATTGAAACTAAGTATGGATAAAATATTGCAATTGAATAACTTTCAATACGTTTGCTTGCAATTCCGAGTAAGCCACCCCAAAGGAGTGTTCTCCCTTTTTTTTTTGGGGGGGGGGGACTCTTCAATGACATATTACGTTTGAATGTGAAAATGCTGTGAAGCAATTTAAATGCAAGTACAATAAGCTAGGATTTCCTTATTACCAAATATTTTTTAGCGATTACAATAAATTGCAACTGACGCTGTATAGTTTGCAGGATTTTCTATTTCTTTGCATTTGGCATAATCAAAAGACTGTTCCTAGGCGCAATAACACTTCAGTTAAAACGAGCAATGTTATATACTATGATATTTAAGAGATAGAAAACGCAAGACAAATACAAAACACAAGACAAATACCAGATGGGACAGTACAGGCCATGTATAAATATCTCGAACGTGCGGTGCCAGTGTGGGTAGAGTATAGCAAATACGGCGGTTGACTGTTATGTAAAACTACATGAAGTTAGTCTAACTTCCAGACAAAGGGCCTTCACTCGAAACGTCGAAGTTCTCATTGTATTTTTCAGGTAGTTTTACACAACAGTCAACGGCCGTATATACTGTATAGTCTATAGTACTATGATATTTAAGATATACAAAATACAAGACAAATACCAGATGGGACAGTACAGGACATGACGAAATGTTACAAGCCAACTAAACAAACAAAATCAAATGAAAGAGAGGACAAAGCACATATGAACGTTTGTGCTATGGGAAAGTGAAATAGCTGGCCGATAAACAATCAACGGCACGATAACAGACACGATAATTTGAACATTGCCAAGTGAACTATATCAGTATAGAGGAGCAAAAATCTGTTACCTCAAAGTTGCTCAAACTTGAATATCAAGTTACCAATCCCAAACTTATACATGTAGCTTTACAGCATCCCAACGTGGATTTATTGAAGCGATCAATGATTCAGATTTGATTCAGATTGTATTCCAGGACGGAGAAAAATAGAAATCCTTATTTCATCGTAGTTCCTTCACGAACTAAATTCTGAAAGAATATCACAACTTTAATAGATGATATTTCCAACGTGATACAGTGTAAATATGGTTTCTAGGATCTAGTAGCATTTTTAGAGTACTGCAGTAAAATATTACATTTCATTTTTTTAGGTAAACAATAACAAAACCCACAAGCATATATACATTTATTTAGCTAATTTGGCTCACCTGTATATGTGTATAAACCTATTGAAGGTCTTGCATAGCCATGCCTGCATGAAGATTATACTGCATTATGATTGTATTGCATTATTTCTGGAAAAAAGAATTAATATAGTCAGGTACGTACTAGAGTGAAAATATCTCGAACACGTGGTGACAGTGTGGGTAGTAGAGGGTTAGTCACTAACTTCCAGACGAAGGGCCTTCGCTTGAAACGTCAAAGTTCTTATTGTATTTTTCAGGTAGTTTAGTCAACCGCCATATAGGTACTACAGTACATACTGGAATCTTGAAAATACATACTTCCCTATGGCTATAGTAGGTTATACGAAACTACAATATAGTAATCATTTAGTGCAACATTTTATTCAAGGATCTAACTACGTGAAAAAATATAGAAAGAAGCTCTTATTTTGTGCGAAAATTCAGATCCTTAGATTCTTCAAGCAAGCTCATGAATATTGTTTATCACTACCTAGACTGAAATCCAACAATCAAGATGTAAACATCGTATATTTGTTCTTCAAGGGTACGATAACATACACGAGCAAGTACTGTATACCTGGGGCTATTAAAACAGATGATTATTCAGGATAGAGGCATGTGTTGATACAGTAGTTATTAGTTCTACAATACTGTACATAGTGTTGTATTTTATGACTTTTATTCGGACTACCAACTATCCATAACTATAACTATAACAGTCCGCCATTTATATACGCATCTAAAACGTTCGTGTCCGTGGGGGGTCTGGAACTTAGTGATGACATCATAATGGTTGTTCCATTATTTGTTGTTGGTTTTCCTGACCGATTGTTTCGTTTTCTTTGTCTTGCATGTCAACAAACACTTCCTCGTCACTTTCGATGTTGTCAGGGATTTTCTTAAAGAACGACATGTTTCTAGTGATCTTATGGTTATCATTTTCTGCGACTACTTTTGATCCCTTAACAGATGTTACTGTGTATGGTGTTATTGCAAAGTTTGTCGAGAATTTGTTGCATTTGTTTTGTTTCACTAACACTGTGTCGCCAACCTGGATATTACTTGATTTCGTACCTCGACGTGTATCTGCATAACTCTTTCCTTTTTCTTTTGCTTTCAATTGGTCTTCTCTTGCTTCACGGTGTCGGTTTATTACCTTGTCCTTTCGAGGTAGGGACGGGAGTTTCCCTCTAATTTCTCTGTTATACAAAAGTTGGGCAGGTGGGACTTTGGTGGTAGAGTGAGGGGTTGAACGATAATGTAATAAAAACTTTGATAGTTCTTGTTGCCATGGTCTGTTCTCTAAGTTTGCGGTTTTAATGGCTTGCCTAGTGGTTTCATGAAGGCTTCTACTTCAGCATTGCCCTGGGTTGCCCGAACGACACACCTTTGCAAAATGGTTTAGTTTGTTGCATTTCCGACATTCCTTATTTTTCGCAGGACAAAGGCTATTTGTGTGAGGCCATTCGCCGCCACAGTTTCTACAAGTGTTCATTGTACGTGGACGACGACTGTCATGAATCGACTGTACCATCGGAATATCAGACTCAACTTGATTTGCCTTCTCTTCGATATGCCGTGCTTGGATATTGCTACGCTCTAACTGGCGGCCTGCCACAAGGAGAGCTTCAAGTGTAATCTTTGGGTCACGCAATGCCTGTTTTCTCAACCGACTTGAAGTTCCATAAAGCACAATTTGAAGCATGATTTCAAAATCAGCGTCGGCAAAATCACAGTGTTGGGATAAACTTCGCAATCGAGTATAGTATTGGTCCAGTGTTTCCGTGTTGCCCTGCTTGGCTTGTCGAAATTGATAGACATCATACAAGCGATGTTTCTGAGGCTCAAAGTATGCATTTAATTTTTCTACTGCTTTATCAAAATCATCGTTGCCATTGTTGCCATTGTCGGGGAGTTGACGAAAGACCTCGCGTACACGCGGCCCTGCTTGATATAATAATGCTCTCTCTTTCTTTTTATCTGTAACGCCGCTCGCCACGAAGTACATCTGAAAGTCTTCGAGCCAAATTTTCCATTTCGGTGCTAAATTAATGCCTATTTCCACATCCGGATCGAATGGGGGAATAGGATTAACAAGAGAAGTAGCCATCCTCGTTGCCAATGTTGTATTTTATGACTTTTATTCGGACTAACAACTATCCATAACTATAACTATAACAGTCCGCCATTTATATACGCATCTAAAACGTTCGTGTCCGTGGGGGGTCTGGAACTTAGTGATGACATCACTACACATAGATATAACAATTCTACTAATCGCAATAAAGTCAAACCAATTTCTATTTTGAGTTAGGTTTACAAAATTGTAAATCCAACGCATAATTGTACAAATATCACAAAGCCTCATAATCTATTTCCACGATGTTGAAATTTTAGAATCAAATTTTTCGAATTGATTTCATGAATCTTTGAAATCCACTTCTATGTGTATTCTTCCCTGAACTCGTGAAATAAGGCAAATAATGACAGAATTCTAACGACTCACAATAACATTTAGAATTCATACTGTAACTATGTACAGCACTAAACTTTGGTTAATTAACCCATTAACTGGCAGTACCCTACCACTGACTAGTAAAATTGTCTGGTGTTTGAAAGAGTAAAATACTAAACTGGGGCGCATCTGGGCGCATTGCCAGCTAATGGTTATGGAAGTATGGAACACTTTCTTTGAGATTCATTTTTGAATTTTCACAGTAACAGATTTGCAACCGTTTTTGCTAAAGTACTTTCTGAGGCCATGGAACATTACTGTATACAGCAATGTTCATTGCTCTTAAGTTGCAAGTCTATTGCGACTCTTGTTTGCATCAATGAAAGATCATGATTGTATATGTTTTTTTCAACACAAATGGCTTTTGCAATGGATTTAATATACTAGAAATAATCTAGTGTAATGTACTATGCGAGTGAAACGAGTGTGCCGCATTTCAAATATTTTGGCCCACTCGCGAGTGGTTGGCATGTTACTCCAGGACATGACTGTTCTATTTAGTTGTAGTAACCGCATTTACTGTTACATACTCTTATCGAGTTAATATATTGTCAAACCCACAGATTTACCTGATCGCAGACACCATGTTTGACGTCAAACACTTAACTGTAGTAGTGTATCAGTTCCTCACCTGTTTTTTCCAATCTCTGCCTTTCATTTTTCCAGGAGATATCAAGTTCCACTATTCACAAGTTTATCCAGACCCACAGACGCTCTTTCATCAAGACTAATATAGTACAAAAACTGTTCTAGTACATTAAGAAGTACTGTACAGACCGTCAGACCCTACCTCCTCCACGGGCATTTCATTAATTGGAGCGGGCGGGAAAATTAGGGAGTGCATGCAAGGGAGGAATGCAAGAGGCATGCAAAATGTACAGTATCTAGCTAGCTATACATGTTAAAACATCTGATTACTGTATGTCATTGTGGACAGAAAAGCTAGACAAACATTACTACGGCCTGTTGTAAACAACACTGCGAGCAGAGGTTTCTTATCGGTACGGCTGAGGGGAGAAAAGAAACCTCTGCCAACTTCCTCGACTCTCTTTGATGTACCGATCATTCTAAGTTTTGGATGAATAAAACTAGTTATAACCGGTTTTACAATTCAGATTGTGTTTGTTAGTTATTATACTGGTATTTCTATACCTATATAGGGGTAAATGTGAAGATTCTTTGCGGCATCTCATTCAATGGGAATTATTTAGTTGATGGTGTTTGAGGATGGAATATTCGAACAAAAATTTATATACATTTATTTTGTAGACCTGGCTACTGGTCTAAAAATGTATATAAATTTTCGTTCGATTAGGTCTAAAAATGTATATAAATTTTAATTTCAATATTCCATCCTCAAACACCATCAAGTATTATTCCCATCGAACAAGATGCCAAGAAGAATCTTAGTATTTACCGATATACCATATACTGAAGTATGAAGTTTAAATTAAATATTTGACACATTTAGAAAACTGGAACTGTAAGCAGAGCAAACGGATGCTCATTAACAATTGAGCATGCTCAACAAAAAAAGTCGAGGAAATTGGCAGACGTTTCTCTTCTATCGAAGTGTAGTTGTTAACCTACGTTTACTCTAGGGCCAACTGCCATATTCAAGTTGTGATGCATTACATCAATTTGACAATATCAAAACTTTACCCTATGATGTCACTAGCAACAGTCTAGACAAGAATACTAAAATAAAGCACTACACATTATGCCAAAATCATACAAAAACCAAAACCATTTAGCCAGGTAGGTTTAGCTGAGGTATTGTTGGATATGTATATGTGGTAACATTGATTCAATAATATGTGTGGCACTTAGCTAATAAGTCAAGATGAAATTTGAAAATGACCTATTTGCTAAGGCTGGTGGAAGTAAGGTATCTTACCATAAACCTGAAACATATATTCCCGAGCCAATGGCGCAAACCTCCGTGACAAAAAGCTTAGTATAATGTTGGGAGCTGTCACTGTTTAGCTGTGGCGAGGAGTTGCTGCATGCATGTATTTCTAGTTTTCCATTATTCATTATTTTCTTCAATGAATTATACGTGTGTGTTGAATTGTAGTTGCCATTCAAATTTCCATGTATTTTGTCAATGAAACAGAAGGGTCAATCATCTTAATGAGAAAACCTCACAGACAAAAGCAAAAAATGTGAATGAAAAAAATGAAAATGAAAAATTTCACAAGGTGCAAAATGCAGGCAGGTTTAATACATAGATTGCTGACTCAAGGTCACAGCACACACCGAGGTACAATTATAGAATACCTGGCCATATAAAGATGTGTGATTCATTGGCTACGTGGCTACGTGGCTACATCTTGAAATCAAAAGCACCATTTGGAAGAAAACGCAGTTTGACATGCAGCAAAAATAGGTTTTCGAAATGTAAGGTTAGGTTTTAGGATTTTGTTTAGGGGTAGGGTCAGCTTTAGGGTTAGGATTATGATTAAGGTTAGGGTTAGGATTAAGGTTAGGGGTTAATAGGGGTTAGGGATTAGGGGTTAGGGTTAGGGTTAGGGTTAGGGTTAGGGTTAGATGTTAGATGTTAGGGTTGGGGTTGGGGTTGGGGTTGGGGTTGGGGTTGGGTTAGGGTTAGGGTTAGGGTTAGGTTAGGGTTAGGGTTAGTTTGTTAGGGTTAGGGTTAGGGGTTAAAGTTAGGGGTTAGGGTTAGGGGTTAGGGTTAGGGTTAGGGGTTGAAATTAGGAGTTGAGAGTAATTTAGGATAAAATTAAATTAAAGGATTAAAATTAAAATTAAAATAAAATTAAAATTAAATTAGGGTTGGTTAGGGTTAGAAGTTAGGGTTAAAATTAAAATTAAATTAAAATTAATTAAATTAAAATTAAAATTAAAGTTAGGTTAAAATTAAAATTAAAATTAGGGTTAGGGTTAGGGTTAGGGGTTAGGGGTTAGGGTTAGGGTTAGGGTTAGGTTAGGGTTAGGGTTAGGGTTAGGGTTAGGGTTAGGGTTAGGGTTAGGGTTAGGGTTAGGGTTAGGGTTAGGGTTAGGGTTAGGGTTAGTTAGGGTTAGGGTTAGGTTAGGGTTAGGGTTAGGGTTAGGGTTAGGGTTAGGGTTAGGGTTAGGGTTAGGGTTAGGGTTATGGTTAGGGTTAGAGAAAGCGTTTTGTTAGGAGTAATGTCAGGGTGGGGTTTAGGATTTGGGTTAGTGTTAGGGTTGAAGTTAGGGCTAGGTTTTGGGTTGAGGTCAGGGTTATTACAATTGGATTTTTCGTGTGTGAGAATAAAATTTTAATTTATTGCATTAATGAGGTAATTAAGGTAATAGTTGAAAAAATTGGAATAATTTAGTTCGAAACTAATCAAGATATGGGGGTATGGAATATCTTTTTAACTTCTGCAATTTTCTTGCATGACTACCTTTAACAGCAGTTGCAGTATAAACACTATATATTTGATGGGTTGTAAAGTTGTTTTGCATCATTTAGGAATACCCAAAAAAGGTCCTCTTCTTTGTGTACATATCTCCACATGAATTCAGCAAAGTATGTCGAATAGTGATATTTTCTTCTTCCGTGAGTTGGCAAGTTGGCTTTCAGTTGGCGCCAGTGACCTTCAATTTTGTTAGTGTTGTCGCCGTCTTTATTGACAAATTCCTTGGAGTGGTTGACAGTTTTATGTACGTATCCATATTTTTCTAGGTTTATGTATCCTTTCCAACAATCAGATATTATGATTGTTCCTGGTAAAATCCACTTTTGAACGAGAGGTATAAGAGTTTTTTCTGATCTGTCCTCAACGCTTTCGATAAAGCATTTTCGAGAGTCTTGTTCAATACCGCCGAAAACCCATTGGCCTTCGACATAGTGACCTCGATGGTATTTGCGTTTACCAACTTTACTCTCGTCTATTTGTACCGTTTTCCCGTCTCCACCAATTTTTTCTGCTTTCTTCTCAATTGTTGCCAGGCAAACCTCTCGACAGAACATTGTCCAGTCAACACCTGTATTTGGGCTTAGTTTTAGTTGAGAGATAATTTGGCTTTGATCGAGACCAATGCACCACCAATACAGCAACACATTGATAAGCCAACCCGAACAACTGACTCGACAAAAACACTAATAGACATTATAATTACAAAAAGTGACGACACCAAAACATCTGATTCAGGAGTGATTGCTTTGGGAATAAGTGACCATGATCTGGTGTATATTTGTAGGAAAATAGGAGTACCCAGAGAAATGCCGAAAATAGTAGAAACAAGGCAATTTAAACATTTTAACGAAAACGAATTCCAACAAGATTTAGCACAAGCGTTTAACTACTTTACATACAATTCTGATCCAAATCTTGCCTGGCAGGAGTGGAAGGACATATTTTTGTCTATTTCTGACAACCATGCTCCCTATCGTACTAGAAAAGTTAGAAACGAGTATTGCCCATGGTTGAATAATGAAATTAAAAAACTTAGCTATCATCGAGATTTCCTTAAAAAAAAGGCAGTGCGATTAAATTCTACTGCTTATACCGAGGCTTATAAAAGATGCAAAAACCAAGTTACCAAACTTATTAGGGATGCAAAAGCACACTATTATAAAACAAATCTGGAACAATGCAAAAATAGTAAAGATAGCTGGAGATTTATCAATCATTTACTCAACAGGAGAACGACTACAACAACAATCAACCAGATCACAGTTAATGGACAAACAATTACTGGTAACGATAATATAGCAAACGAGTTTAATAATTATTTTTGTGAAATAGGCCCTAAGCTTGCACAAACTATACCAGCAAGTAATGTAGACCCACTTCAATATATTACTGCTAATTCTAACAAGTTTACATTTAGACAAATTTCACCAATAGAATTATGCAGAAGACTAGATGGTATAAAATTAGGAAAGCTGCAGGACTCGACAAAATCACAAACAAACTGTTAAAGGCTGCAGGCTATACCATATGTGAAACCTTGCTTTATATTTTTAACCTGATCCTAGACGTTGGTATACTTCCAGACGACTTAAAACAGGCTAAGGTTACGCCTATCTATAAGGAAGGTGACAAAAATGAATGCGGAAATTACAGACCTATATCCGTCATATCGGCAATTTCAAAAATGCTAGAAAATAGTTTATAACCAACTTCTCAATTTTCTGAATGACAACAAAATAATTACAAAACGCCAATCTGGCTTCCGTAAATATCACTCTACTGAAACTGCTCTTTGCAAACAACCAATGAATATTTAATGAATATGGATAAAGGCTTAATAAATGGTGTCTTGTTTCTTGATCTCAAAAAGGCATTCGATACAGTCGACCACAAAATCCTTCTTGCTAAACTTGAACTATACGGAGTTAAAGGTGTAGCCCTTAACTTCTTCAAATCGTACTTAACCAATAGGAGTCAATTATGTACAGTCCAAGGTACAAATTCCCAACTGAAAAGATAAGTTGCGGAGTCCCACAGGATCAAACTTAGGACCGTTATTATTCTCATTGTACATAAACGATCTTCCTAACTGTCTCGAACAAACAGAGGCATCTATGTTTGCAGATGACACAAATATATCAAGCATTGGTAATTCACCTGCGGACATAGAAGTGAAACTAAACAATGATTTGCACAACGTCAATAACTGGTTAATAGCAAACAAGCTTACTTTAAACGTTAAAAAAACTGAATTTATGCTAATAGCCTCTAAACGAAAATTGAAACAATTCTCACATGACCCATGTATACTGATTGGTAATCATAACATCAAACAGGTAACCAATAAAAAAGTACTGGGAATTACTTTAGACGATGAATTGAGATGGCATAAACACAATGATCTTCAATGCAAAAAACTATCCAAGAGCATTGCCTTATTAAGACGAGCCAAACGATTTGTTAGCCAAAACGTGTTAATTAACATGTACAACTCACTAGTCTTACCTCACTTTACCTATTGCTCCAATGTGTGGAATGACGGCAGTCGTACACATACTGACAAGCTTTTAAAAATGCAAAAACGAGCGGCTAGAATTATCACAGGGTCAACTTACGAAGTAAGATCGAAAGATATATTTAATATTTTACACTGGGAACCAATTGAAACCACTCTTAAGAAAAGAGAAATGATAATGACATTTAAGGCCTTACAAGGCCAACTGCCAGAATGTATGACTAACATCTTTAAAATTTGCCAAAATGATATGTACCCGTTAAGAAGTAATGACTGTAAACTTTACTTGGAAAAACCTAAAACAGACTTCTTGAAGAAATCGTTTTCATATCGAGGTGCTGCATCATGGAACAATCTTCCAAATGATATTGCCAACAACTACAAAGAGCTCTCCATAAGTAACTTCAAAACTTTAATCCACAACTATTTCACCAATTTGGAGAGAAATAGTGTGTGACAACCACCTGTGGGGCGGATTCTGATCCGAAGGAGTAATTTTTGGGTCTGGGAGGGTTAACATAACATACTATTTCTAGTTATATACGTGATTCATTCTAAGTTTTATATATAGTGTTCACTGCATGGGCTTTCTTTTTTTATATAGTCAGTATGTATAATAGATTTTTCATATTTGTAAATATCCTAACGGCCCCTTGAAAAGCAGTTTAATCTGAAGGGCTACCGTTTTTAAATAAGATGAATAATAATAATAATAATAATAATAATACGTGAACTTTAATATTTCAGTCAGCGTCATGTTACTGTTATCGAATCAAGACCCTTTCCGTATACTAGATTCTACTTTGTGCCGTTTTCCATTGACAGCTTTTCGACACTGCCATTTGTAGCCATCGGATCGATCGTTACACGATATTAGGACCATCAAATTCTGGCATTGTGGACACACTACCGACCGGGCTATAATTTCCAATCCTTGCAACCACTTGATAATACATTCATTATTACCAAGATAATTTTCAACGAGTTCGTCATAAGTAAGGTGGCTAGATTTTCTGTCTTTATTGTAGCTGTTTAATATATGGTTATCACACTGTACACTTTTCTCTGTGAATTGCTTGTCAACTGAACTTGCTGTTTGACAGGATACAGTACGCGTTCGTTTGACAGTATACATGTATGAAAGAACTACTAATGTGGTATTAAGTCTCGAATTTTATAGCCGTCGACTAGTCACGTTTCTACTCGTAGATATCATGTCGATAATCTGTTTATTTTAAGGAAAAAGAGATGATAAATTTGCGTACAGTGGTCTTTGGGGAAAATTTGCGGTGCTCCTAATCCGCTAATACTATGATTTGAGCATTCTAATTTTCTTTTGTTGTTTTCTTGTCAATATGTAATGTGGATTTGTCTAATGCATTTGAAACAATAGATATTTAAATAAGCTGTCTTATTATTTATCGATTGTTCGAATTGCATTATACGGGTCGAAAATTCAACGTATAATTTGAAAGCTTTAACGATGAAGATCGCGGTTAAGTTGGTACACAGGCGTCGTTCCAAAATTCTGGTGTAATTGTTATTATGGATTCATACTCAAGGGACGTAATTGACACAGAATTATTAAAAACAGAGTTATGTTTTGCATAAATTGGGCAAAGGGTTTCTGCTTATACACAATGCAACAAAGATCAGTGTTTAAAAGTTTCCTATCATCGAACATGTCTTCTTCTAAGTTGGCAAGAGTTAGCAAGCAGCATGAAAAAACATGGTGCGATTTACACCGGCGTTTGATTTCGGTACCGTTTTCATTTGAAGATGTTTTTACAGTGCCAGTATACGAGTACATCAAAAACAAAGCGATCGCTTTAAGTACATCAATAGGATATATGGTGCCGTGTGTATTGACGACGACTGCGTTTGTGACCGGCTTGAATGGTACCACAGTTTCCAGCAGTACAGATCATAGAACGACTCTTAATCTTTACTCAGTCGTAGTAGGACCACCAACTACAGGCAAATCGCAAGCGATGAAAGAATGTGCGATGGATCCTTTGATTGCTGTTCGTGACAACAACGACTTAGGGGACTTTGTACTCGAAAGATGTACAACGTCGGCTTTGGTTAAGTGCGTCTCCGACCAGAAGAGAGGAGTTGTTGTTTCGCCTGAAGTGTATGATGTTCTGAACAGAATGTTGAAAAACGAAGAAGAAAATGGGACTGGCGAGGTTCAAATGCTTTGTGAACTATTCTCGGGTGAGCGAACGTCCTACAAATATGCTACGGAGAAAACGCGTAACATAGGCGAGAACGTGCCATTTGCAATCATAGGCTGTACGCAAGTTCCGTTTGCTGCGCGTTTAATCTGCCGAATGGACCAAGGTCACGGCTTGCTTGATCGTTTCTTGTTTTGGTTTCCAATGTGTCTGAGGCCATCACCACATGAGACCGAAGCAGCAAAAGGGGTGCTAAACCGTATACTAGTTAAGTCATTCACTGACGTTTTCCTTGAGATGTATTCCTTGCATTTGGGCAAAAAGGAGTACAGCTTCACTCAAGCAGCCCGGAAGGTCATTCAGTCTATCGAGACTGAGTTTATTACGGAGTTAAACGAGGCAATAACCAAAGGTATCCCCTCACCAAAGTCCAAAAGAACCGATTTGGTGAAAAGATTGGCGGTCTCGCTCCATGTGTTTACACACATTATTAGCGACCTTGTTGAAGGAAGAAAGCCACGATCCCCTTCTAAAGAGGTGCCTTTGGACACTGTTAAGAAGTCTCTTTTACTTCTGGATTATTGTGAGTCACAGAAACAAATTGTTATTGAGGTAATTAAAATGAATTATATACTTAGTGCTATGAAGAAATATACATATACTATTATTATAGTGTGTATTTTGATATCTGTTTTGTTATATTAAGCACAAAGGTGCCAGTTATGCAGTACAATTTGTGGTATCAAGAGATTTTGGATCATGATCATATTTGTTTCATGATTTGTAATTCTAGTTTATTGGAACATTGACGAGCGAGTCTGTGGTTCCTGAGAAGATGCAGCCTACGTTGGAAGAAATCATGATTGGTGTGCTTATGTTTCCGGGTCCCGTAGTGACAAAACGGTCCTTTAAACAATCGGCTGGGAGAAAAATACGTGGGATAGTTGACAGCGAGTTTCTCACGGCTTTGGAGAGATTAGAGAAGGATGGTTGTGGAGTTATCAAAAAATTGCGTGCCAGTGTCAATGCTAGAAGAGAAACTGTGGTCTTTGTGAAATTAGAAGAATTGCCTGGAGACATAGCTTTGGTTTCGCGAGATGAGTACAGAAAAAAGTTTCAGTTGCCAATCCACAAGGCTATTTCAGAAGCAACAAAAATACAGTTACAGGAAAAACAATTGCTTCCGAGCAGCTAGGCTATAAGCCCGTTTGTAATACTTTGTGTGCATGTAATAAATAATGTTGGACAGAAAACGTATATATTCTTATTTTTGTTCTTATTTATGCTACTAAGTAGTGTTTTAGCAGTGATTTTGTTCTTTTTCGCATGTAGCAATTTAGCCACGTAGCATGCATGTAGCTATTTAGCCACGTAGCCACGTAGCCACGTAGCCACGTAGCCACGTAGCCACGTAGCCACGTAGCCACGTAGCCACGTAGCCACGTAGCCACGTAGCCAAGTAGCCACGTAGCCACGTAGCCACGTAGCCAAGTAGCCACGTAGCCAAGTAGCCAAGTAGCCACGTAGCCACGTAGCCACGTAGCCACGTAGCCAAGTAGCCACGTAGGCAAGTAGCCAAGTAGCCAAGTAGCCATGTAGCATGCATACATGTAGCCAAGTAGTCATCTGGCGATTTAGCCAAGTAGCCAAGTGCTGTTCTACAAAGCTTTTATGAGCTGGACAGGCATTCTATAATTACTCCCACACCGACATCACATATTTAAGCCGTCAGCTCGTAATACACAAGTTTGTCACCCTGAATCCACTTTATTTTGTTTAGAAATTATCCAGGAATAACTCTTTCAACATTTGATTAGACATCATTGCTCCAAAGGGCAAAAATATTGCAAAACGTCAATCTGTGAGCTCACTGAAACCAGCCAAATGTTTGTTATGCCAAAGAAAAACCGTCCACAACACTTCTGTATCAAATACACTCCATAGTAATGTGAAATTAATGCTGTTATTATCTAGCAAATGCTCCCATTAAGCTTCATTCATCGAGTCACTCGAGGCACCATCACACAAAATGGCTGCTCAACCGGGCAAATTTTGTTTGAATTTTGCGCATTTGTCAATATAGTGACGTATTTAATACGCATCAGCAATCCATGTCTCCTATATCTATGGTTTAATATGGTAAGCTGATACCTTACTTCCATCGGCCTAATTTAGATATAAAATTATATATGTCCACCTAACCTTATAAATTAAAATACATAACAATCTAGGCTAATCTGGAGCGAATTTTGTTGCCTATAGCAGGAATGAACACCCCAGAGGCAACTGGTTTTGTTTTTAAACGTTTCATTGACTGTTTAAAGTTGCAATTTCTCTCGTAAGGGGTTTAACAAGTTCATATCTACTCTATGTCGCCATATTATCAAAAGTTCCCTTCGCGTCATTTTTGAGAGTTAAGGATCACTCTTTATCTATTAGAACAGATATTAGGACACTTTGGAACTACTTACCATAGGAAGGTTGTCAGGAGTAGCATTGATTTAGCAGATTTACTACGGCAAATGAGTCAAATGACTGTATTTTCGAGTGAACTGCTCAGGATTCATTGTATGATTATGATACGCATTCGGACGATTTTCTCTTCGCTTTTTCACGTAATTATCCATCGATATCGTTCTTCCTGAATATAGAAAGCTTTCATCTTGGTATATATTTAAACATTTGGTTTTAAGACAGCTAAAAGACGTCGAATTCACATAGATTTTGCCATTTTTTTCAACACATGATGTGTCTGTCACGTTCAGTGCTTCCATCTTCCAAAATGATTATATCCTTTATTCTTCCTGATTTTGTTCGAAATTTCCTTCAAAAAGTATTAAAATTTCCTTCAAATTTCCTTCAAAAAGTTCGGTGAAATTTAGTTGAATATTTCTCCAAATAGAACAAAATAGGCTCTTTTGAGCAAAATATTCACCTAGGTTTTCAATTTTATAACTCTAACGGTCTAATACCCGGTCTAATGTTTGTCAAGAGCATTCGATTTGACAAGTATTAATAGTCGGGTCAGCCAATCATGTTCAACTAGGCTACTAGCGGCACGTTGATTGGCTGAGCGAATTGAAACCTTGAGAACACATGCGGCCCAATCTTGGGTAGAGTTGTTTAGTATACTATAAGTTTGTTTAATAGTAAAAATATGTAATAAAATGTGTATCTTTTAAATAAAATGTAATTAGTGGTTTTTGTTCTCCTTTTATTCCTTTTTTGTTGAGCTATTAATTCATCGCGACTTTTCGCTTGATGCCTGCGGTCGCTACGAATACATAATAGGGTTAGAATTGGTTAGAAGGCCAACGATTCTCAGCCCCAACCAGTCCAGTCCAGCACGCTCGCGCTAAGCATCCTGGATGCCCATATATTATGGCACTCGTCTGCATACCGCTGAAGGCACTGATCTCAAATATCTGAACAGTCCAGCATATAAGCAACAATAATCAGCAACGATAATCTCTGTCTCTCTGACGAAAACTCTTCATTGTATCTTCAAAATAATATTCTTCACTATATTCCCAAAATAATTCATTAATCTTTATTTGTATGACCACAGAGTTCCATATGCTTTTCACCATTGTATTTGAATCTCGCGTAGTCGCGTACGAGGCCACAACTCAACTGAAACAAAGTCCTTTCAACTCAATCATATATGTCGAAAGCCAGATAGACTTTTATAACTTTTAATTTGTTTAATATCGCTACGGGTGAAAATACTCTCTTGGCAATTGAAAATATACAGGAGGATGTTCCTTGATACGACGCAAAACATATTAAAAATACAACGTTTGCGATCGGTCGAATTACTTGACAAGCTGCCCGGAGTGTCAATAACATTACAAGTATTCTTGAAACCAAGAAAAATCAACGCGAAAATATCATTGTCTACCGAATTTATAGATTTTTAGTTCAACAAGAATAATTTTCTTGTTTCAAGAATAGTCAGAATATTATTCTACGACGCAAGAATATCATTCTTGAAATAAGAAAGAAAGCCTTCCGGATTAATATCTTGCCTGGATTAATTTTCTTATTTTAAGAAATGTTTTCTTAAAACAAGACCTTTTTTCTTATAATTTTTCTTGACAAGAAATAATTTCTCAAAATAAGAAAAATAATCTGAAAAATAAGAATTTTATCGGCTAGGCTAGATTTTGATTTTTTGCAGTGTAGGTAAGCGAGGTACTTGATGTAATCTGTCACTGAAAAGCCCCGACGGGGAGTGAGCTGAATAATGTATGTATGTATTATATGTATGTATTGTATGTATTAAGTGACGATTTAAACAAGTTTATACACTTAATGTTCCGTATTTCCGCAGGTAGACTGTTCCACAGTTTAGGTGCGGCTACTCTAAATGACCTGTCTCCCAACGTGGCCAAAAATTTACCTTTAGGTCGCGTAAGTTCTATGCTGGCTTGTGAGCGTAGGCAATATCTGGTTGATTGCTTGATAGTAATAAGTTCAGTAATATACTGCGGAGAAAAGCCGTAAATAGCTTTAAAATTCAATTCAATAGTAATATCTTAAAATTGACACGTTGCTTAAAGTGCTTATGAACGCAAAATGGGTTTTTATTGATTCGGATAAGGCGTGAAAAGTTAGTTAGTAAGTTCTAGATTAGTTTTTGGCTTAGACCTTTAGTTTCGGAGATATAAAGGCTCAAACAGGCAAATTTTGCCATTTTCTGAAAAAAAGTAGCGCGACCAAAATATCACCAAGGGGCCTGGATCCCAGGAACCCAACTTTGATAAACAACTAAGAAATATATGGCGAAGATATCGATATCTTGTGTTTTTTTGCATATTTTGTCTAAACGATGTTTCGTTTGTGCGTGATCTTACACAGAAAGTACCAACAGTAATATATCTAGCTATCTGACACCTTTTTTGGATGATAAATCACCTATTGCGGCTTTAAACCGATAGAAAAGAGGGCACCGAAACTCATAGATCTGAGACATTTGGTGGCAAATACAGGCCATAGTTATCGACCTATAAACAAAGACAAATGTACCCAGTTGTCCCAACATAGGACAGGAATCAACATACAGGTAAGCTGTGATTTTAACAAATGCAATGATGTCTATTCGCGCGTATGAACTTTGGATATTTAACCTTGAATCATGTCACCCAGAGGAGGAATGAGGGTCTTCCCGAAATGCAACGCGCGCCGGGGCGGTTTATCATATATAATCAATTTCTCGGCCTGCTCCGTTATTGTTCGATTGTTGCTCGCTGCGTTTACATATTAGAACTCAGAGATTATAGTAAAATATTTTAAAATGGCGAGTTTTCGCAGTAATAGCAGTATTAGTGGGATGAACGCTTCTGAATTAGATGGGCATGGACTTCTTTATGTTTATTGTGTGTCGAAAAACCCTGTGAATATGATCACAGGGTTACCGTGCGACGTGCGTTCAACTAGAATGCTGCGAGGTTCATATAAGTTTTACGGATAGTTTGGACATTCGACGAACAGCCCTTATTCCATCGGTTGTTAAAGGCATAAAAATCGAAGAAATGTTCGCCGATTGTAGTAGCCCTGCATTGATAGAAGTGCATACCAGTTGCGTTTTCAAGGTGAGATGATTTAAACGCATGCTTTCAGTAAAAATGTAGTGAAAATTGATTATAATATATAAATATATTTGATATAATTCAGGACATAAAATATATTTTTTATTTGTTTTTTTATATTAATATTAAACACGCCATTGTTAGACTGATATTTAAGTCCTTTACCTTGACTTTGTTCCTACTCAATGTATTTCTTACTTCCATGTGTAGTTCCACGACCGCATTGAAATCAGGGATGGATGTGGCCTATGTAATATTGTCATGTTGTGGGAGTTTGATATTTTACCATCACCAACATCCCAAGCAGTCCCTCCAGGTGACCTGGATATTCAAAATGACGAGCTGGATAATGTACTTCCACAATACCTTTAGACAATCCAACTGAATGTAATTGTTTTAAACAACTACTAAATCCTATTTGTTTGGCAAATATTGATACACACGGAGTGGTAGAGAACGAAGACCTGTCTAGTGGTGCTAGTGTTGGTGAAACTGAGGCAGTGAATGTAGATGAAGTTGAGAAAATTCAACAATTGACAGAAATTTTGGATGTGGAAAATACTGCCTTTGGTGACAATGTGGATGATGAAATGTCTGATGATGAGGACAATAGTTTGGATGTTATATCTATGTATTTTGAAAAGTTTGTTGTTGTTGGATCTTGGCAAGAAAACAGATACCAAGCGTGCTCACAAGGTGCATGTGGAGAAGGTCATCAAACCTAGAGTTGACATTCAAAGTGGAACATGAACCAGACAATGTTCGAGACACAAATGCATTGAAATTTTTAGTGTTTCAGAATGACAACTGGCATATAATTGGCTATTATATTATATTGGGTGGTATTCTTGGTGGTGGTGGGGTGGTATTCTTAGTGGACAGTTTAACTATGAAATAATGGAATAAAGCATTAATTTTTCCAGTATTACAAAGATGTGAAGTTGAAACATAAAGAAAACTGATTCACAAGTCACAACAACTATTCTCTATAAGGTAGAAGTATAATTTTAAACCAGCTAGGATTGATCTGCAAACTGGAATAAAATTTTGCTCCATATCATAATTAATATTGTCACAGAACAATAAAAAAACAATCATATTTGTAAAGAAATAAATGGTGCTTAAAGATGGTCAGATGGACATTCATTCAACATTCGAACGTCATAAATCTTTCTATAGATTACTAATAACCCATTTACTGAGTACTGCTCCACTGACAAGTTCAATTGTCTGGTGTTAAGGACAATATAATACTTAAGTAGGCAACTTCTCAGGGAGTTACATATAGTTTTAAGTAGAAGTTTAGTAACTTAATTGACAGGAGGATGTTAGAAGAAATGCTGCATTGAATATGTCGGGCAGCATCTTCCCAGAAATTGTTGTTATAACTAAATGATGGCCACTCTTGGACTGCAGAACGTTGTCCATATTTTCGATCTGTTTTCGCAATTGATATGAATTCAATAAATGCTTTGTTTTCCTCAAAGGTCCACTTATGATGTTTTACTGGGGACTTCTTTGTAGGAGTCAGCCTAATCTTTCTGCCAGGAAACTTTATAAAACAAAAAAATATTAAATGCTTAAATAGTTCTTAGAACCACTCGGCATAATTATTACAGTCAAACCAGATGTTCTCTAGCTTGCGAGCAACATTGTCGCACAATATTGCAATTTTGACTGGGAGAAGATTGCTCTGAGCAATTGCTTTCAAACGATTATTATGTACAGGTAAGACATTGCTGCTGACAGAGTGGCACTGGGGTACAAGTAAAAATTCTTGTAATTCTCTGCCAATCCCATATTAGTCCTGGTTTTGGGATATTGGGGGTTTACATTGACTGACCAGTGCATAATTGTATTTGGCAAGACAGAAAACGTCAGAATATGAACCATGACTGCAAGTACTGTGCAACTATTGATGTAATTTTCTTGATTATTACATGCTCAGAGAGATCTGTTATGATACTTGCATATAATTGAATATACAAATTACAATTTATACCTTTGTCTTTGGTGATGTTGTGTAACTCTTAAACAAAGTTACAAAGATCGACTGGTTGTTGAAGTCTTCTTGTTTTTCGATCTGGTTTCCCTGGTGTATCACCAATAGAAGTATATACACGCTTAGCACTTTCATTTTCTTCCTCACTAGTGACAGCATCGCTATTATTAGTTGCCATTATTATAATACTGCAAAGTTTACTCTATAAATGAAAAAATACAATAAAATGTACTCAAATATAACGAAACCTAACCATAAAGGTAACAATGAAATAAAATAGGTAGCAACACATGTCAAAGTTATCATAGAAAATAGCGATCCATTGCAGTAGTAATTTCGTCGCGCCAAAACCACCTCCACGGGGGCATATTCCCGCCATCAGGGTTAGAATATAGCAAAAAATAGCTCATTTTCAAACCGCGATAACTCTTCGGTTTTATGGAGTAAATTCATGTTTTAAAGTATCACTATAAAGAGTAAACATTCCTGAATTCACTGATATGATTTTATTTTAGTTTCCTTGTAAAAAAGTATAATTTACTCATGAATATTTCAATGCCAAGGGTTAGAATATAGCAAAAATAGCTCATTTTCAAACCGCGATAACTCTTCGGTTTTATGGAGTAAATTCATGTTTTAAAGTATCACAATAAAGAATAAACACTCCTGAATTCACTGATATGATTTTATTTTAGTTTCCTTGTAAAAAAGTATAATTTACTCATGAATATTTCAATGCCATCAGGGTTAGAATACAGCAAAATAGCTCATTTTCAAACCGCGATAACTCTTCGGTTTTATGGAGTAAATTCATGTTTTAAAGTATCACTATAAAGAGTAAACATTCCTGAATTCACTGATATGATTTTATTTTAGTTTCCTTGTAAAAAAGTATAATTTACTCATGAATATTTCAATGCCACTTTAAGGTCATGTTCACTGACCCGAAACATGCATAAATACAATGGGAATTTAACATAACTAAAATGCGATATATATACAAAATTATTCCAAAATTATTTTATTAAATTACTGAACAAAAAAGTTATCAAAACATACCTTGGAGAAAACGAGATCTTCACAGCAAAAATCGCAAACATTTCAACAGTTTTTAATCGAACGGCACGTTGAGAATAAAGATTTTGAATAATAATGAGCCGCATTGAGGCGCGTTGCATTTCGGGAAGACCTTCATTCCTCCTCTGCATGTCACCTAAATGTGCATATTATTTGCTTAGTATACAATGTCATTGAAGCCAGTATGGATGAAAGGTTCTGCGCCGGACATGTCCGGTGTACAACGGGGTTTGTTGACGCACAAATCGATCGAAGTGCTTCTACCTCTGAGAGATTACATACTGCTGTTATAGAATAATATATCATATATGTTTCAATGTGGAAATTATCACAACTTTAATGCCTTTATGGTATTTAACTAATATAAATTAATAGGCCATTCTACTTTTAGTCTTCAACCTACTTTATATGTGGACTTTCAGTGTCTTGTATTATCCTACACATGTGGTCAATGTCACATGTTTTATATGACAGTGAGATACTGATGATATGTTTAATTGATACATGTATTTGGCACAAAGTTGATCACCAAGTGCTGCACTGTCCCACTAGTGGAACCACCTTAACCTGAGTATCAGGCATTTCTGCAGTTAGGCCTTGGTCCCTAAGCCACCTATGTTGAAGAACCTTAGGGAGGCTAACAGAAAATTCCCTAAATAGAGAGATACACTTCAACATTATATAGCCCATTAAACTATTTGTTTATGATTTCATCTAGATTATCAGTGAAGTAAACTGGAACCATCAGTGAAAGATGAATTAACATTTTTAATTAAATATTTATTAAACATCTTTATCAATATTTGTTGCAGTGTGACTCTATTGTCTCTTGGGGGCAAGTTCAGCCGTGATCGATTGGATTGGCTAACCCATTAATTGGCAAATTTTACTCATCAGTGGTAGAGTACTGCCAATTAATGGGTTAACTGCACTTGATTGGATCGGCTAAACTTTAGCTGCTTTTTGGGTAATGGGTTACCTAGAAAAGAACCATACTCCCACTATGGAGGAACTTTACCCATCTGGAAGGGAGATTCCACTTCTAAAATGTGCAAGGACATCTGGTAGGGGAGGGGGTCAACATCAATTTTCCTCCATGGGGAGGAAGTCAGTTTACCTGCACAGAGAAGCACCTTTCCGAGTTACTTAAATCAGCTATGTGGGCATGCCAAGAAAGTTGGATGTGTGTACACTATGAGTAAAGCATACATCACTCTCACACCACACATCTTACATCTAATGTGAAAGTTGAAGCATGTTTGCTCTGCCCACACAGGCAAAGCTACTGTAATAGAAAGTATGAAGTTTTACAGATCACATACTGGCCTTATGGCTTATTAAATTAGATATGTTTCCCCCACTAAAACATTCTTAAAAGATGAATATTATTCTAAGCCTATTTATGTGGCAATTAATGTTTAGTGTCGTCACAATAATTCCATATATATATATCTATATATCCAGTTTATGATATCCGTGTATTGATCATCTTTCAGTTACATGGACAAAGATGACAATCTGCCAACCAATCTTTCTATGAAAGGTTCTGTGAGAATATACATGGGGGCCAATTTCATTAGATTGTGGTTGGCCAGTTGCAGTTAACCAGTTACTATTCTTGAAAATGTCCAAATTTTGGGCAAATTTGAATGTAAAATTTGTAGGGAAACAAGCTTCCTTGCTAAAGTGAGAACCAACTTTAAAGCAGGTGTAGAAATGAAATGCAACCGATTCCCATGTCCATGAAGGCATGAAGACTATAAAATGCAGTAAAAGGTTTAAGTTCCATTCCAACAAACTTTTAACCCTTGCATTCGTTCATTTATTTCTTCTTTCGAAAGAATTTTATAAGCAAGAGGCATCTATGTCCCAGAATTTATAGACATAAGTTACTGTCATCAAGTGTCATGGTCGTCTCCACGATCGACTTTGAAATCGCATTTAAATCCATTCCTTCGTCTATATTCCACGATTGACGATGCAAACCACTAGAAGGGTTACTTTACACACTCAAAAATGTGTTTGAGTTCAAAAATGTGTTTTTTTCCTCAAGAAATAGCCGACTTTTCAAGATGATTTATCCAAATGTAATTGTTTTTATAGTAAAATTAAATACACACGTTCCTGGGACCCAGTCCCCCGGAAGACGCTACTTTTTTTCCAAAATAACGACTTTGAGCCTTTATATCTCCGAAACTAAAAGTCTAAGCCAAAAACTAATCTAGAACTTATTAACTAACTTTTTATGTTCTATCCGAATCAATAAAAACCCATTTTGCGTTCATAAGCACTTTAACTGGTAGCCAGTGTAGCGATGCTAATAGAGGCGTAATGTGACAAAACGTGCTCTCCTCAAATGTTAGCCGGCGCGCTGCCGCATTTTGAATCCGCTGGAGTTTCTTTAGCTGGTATGATGGTATGCCATAGAATAAGCTATTGCAATAATCAAGCTTAGAAGTTATGAACGCGTGGACGAGTGTCTCAGTAGCCTGTCTGGAAAGGTAAGGTCTAATCCTTCTAATATTATATAAATAGTAAAAGGCAGCTGAGCATGTCCGTGTAATATGAGCATCCATTGATAGATTTCTATCTAGCCACACCCCTAAGTTCTTGATTGGCGAATCAGAAGGAGAGATATCTTGAGCACCGATAGATATACAGTTGATGTTTACCTTTTCCATCTGCTGCCTTGTTCCTATTATGAGGAATTCCGTCTTACTATGATTCATTAAAAGTTTGTCCTTAGACATCCAGTTCTTAATATCATTCACACATAATTCCATGCTCCTGACAGCTTCCATATCACCATGTTCTTCACCAGTACTAAAGGAAAGATATAACTGACTGTCGTCAGCAAAGCAATGGACGCTAGGGAGATTACTTCTGATGACATTAAATAGTTCACTAGCATATATTGTGAAAAGGAGGGGACCCAGACATGAGCCCTGTGGCACTCCCCAATTTAGGTCGAACTTTTCGGAGACCGACCTATGCGCGGAAACTCGTTGTGATCTGCCTTTAAGGTAAGAAGAGAACCACTTCAAAACAACACCTCCAATACCGAGTTTGGTTGACATACGGTCGAGCAGAATGTCTTGATCGATTGAATCAAAGGCGGGCTATGATCTAGTACTACCAAAAGTGTTACATGTTGCTTATTCATGTTAAGCAAGATATCATTTGTGATTTTAAGTAGCGCGGTCTCAGTGCTATGATTCTTTCTATACGCTGACTGGAGAGGTGGGAAGAAATTATTGACTGTCATATGACAGTGAGTTTGATTCGAGGCAGCTTTCTCTGTGATTTTTGAAATGAATGGAGGATTACTCACTGGTCTTAGATTTTTGAAGATGAAGTCAACTCTCATTTTTTCAGCAACGGGAAGACCAACGCTTCCTTCCAGTCATCGGGAAAATGGCCCATTTGCAGAGAGGTATTGAGAATCTTTGTGATAACACGTAGGAGACAGCCACAGTCGCTGACAAGTTTAGACGGCATAGGATCGAGTGAACAGGTCTTTCGTGATGAGCTCTTAATCAACGCTGAACATCCTCTTCTGTCAGCATCCTAAAGTTGGAAAAGAGCGGCACATCGTTCGCAGTAACTGCGGCAGTAGTTGAAACCTCACCTACAACTGAGTCCGAACTACTGTCAAGCTGTGCTCGGATATTAGCAATCTTCCGGTAAAAGAATTTGCCAATGTTATTAGCACATAAGGCGCTGTTCGGAACCGGTGGGAGTTCACGAGATTTTGATTGATTTAGTAACTTCATGGTGGTATTAAAGAGCTTTTTCTGATCTCCACTATGAGCATCGATAAATTAAAGTCGGAATAGAACTCTCGGCGCGCTTTATTCATCAGTCGAGTCAGAACATTTCTTCTGTACTTGAAACTAGCGAGGTCAGATGCCAACCTCGACCCTCTCCACTTTCTCTCGGCTTTCCTGCGTTTCCGCTTAACCTCTTTTATTTCCTCATTGAACCAAGGTACACGGGGACGTTCCACGATGACTTTAGTTTTCAAGGGAGCATGTTTATCTAAAACAGACTTTAAAGTAGAATTATAGCACTCCACTAGCCCATCGATATCATCAGGAGGAGATTGGCAGAGTCTGGAGTCAACAAGATCTTGATTAAATAACGTCATATCAATAGATTTAAGCCGTCTATAACTCACGTTCTTGGCGGACAGTGATGGCTTGTCCGAACAAAGACTGCAGAGAATTGCTGCATGATCGGAGAGAAATCGGTCTATTCTCGGAGTGTTATAGATAATATTATCGGACTGTCGAGTAATGATCAAATCCAATGTGTGCCCATCAACATGGGTAGGGCCGACAACGTGTTGCTCTAAGCAGTACGACTCTAAAATATCTAAAAATTTAATGGCATCTCTATCGGTCGGATTTTCAACATGAAAATTGAAGTCTCCAGTGATCACTAACCGCTCATTACAAAGTACAATAGCTTCTAGGTAATCGGAGAATTCCGTAAAGAAGGTGCTCGATGAAACTTTATGAACCTCTGAATACGGGGCTCGATATACAACGATAACGCGCAGATTATTAAATGATGGAAGGGTTACTTTCCATTCAGAAACTTCAAAGGAGGACCTTACTTTAGCATTAAGCTTTGATACGTTAATAGAGTCCCGATAAAGAAGGCGAGTACCACCACCACGACGATCGGGACGTGGAATGTCAACAAACTTGTAACCGGTTGGCTGAACCTCTGCTCTTACAGCATCGTCAGTTTCCTTAAGCCAGGTTTCAGTCACAGCAATGAGGTCAGCATTGGATTCGCACACATAATCCTGAAAATTTGCTGATTTATTTCGAATTGACCGGATGTTCAGCACGCACAAAGACAAAAAACGCTTTGAGCTTGCATTAAAAGGCAAACATTTGACATTTATCAACGTATTTGGTCGGCTTTTCGGACGTGTATTCACCCGAGAGCGGATAGAAGATCCAATAATGGGAATTGTACTTGAAGTATGTAAATGTGATTGACGAATTAATATTTCCTGATTAAAACAATTAGTAGCTTTTGTGTTCAACAAAGAATCAGTCAACCGTTTCTGTCGCCGATCACAACATGGTCGCCATTCATTTCCAGATTGATTAAACTTTCCACTTGAATCCGGTCCTGGATTTACAGAAACATCAACACAAACAGACAGATCAACTTTAAAAGGTTTTACACAAAGAACCAAACACGTCTGACCACGCTTCGTTTGTTTCACAACAGGAAACGAGACATTAAACGCTTTGCTAAATTCGGTACGTTGAATGTTCAGACGATGCACACAGATAATATTCTGAAAACTCCCGACAACTAAGCCATCCCTTTCCAATCCATAGCAATCCTCAATCCAATAAGCCTTATCTTCATTGCTGCCGTAGGCAGCTCCCTATTCTTGACGCCCTTTTGTTTCGCCAGAGTTCACTTGACCCAGTCTTTCGCGCGACATATATATTGGCAAGATCGATCTCGATCGAATGTGTCTGGGTGTCCGGATGTCTGTCGTCCGCAATTCCGGGCAGAAAGTCGAGCTCAAGGAGAATTTTTAAAATGGGGGGAGAGGGCGAGAAAATATTGTATTGCGCGCGCATGTTTCGTTCCATGTGAGATCTGCAAGTTCAGAACTCTCAAGATTTTACAAGATGTTATTCTGGATTTCTGGATCTGACTAGATGCAAAATATGCAAACATTTCCCGAAGAAACACAGGTAAGTATGGCTTTATTTCTTTCTGCCGATATTCATCAAGGCGATGAACTGTTTAGTGTTCATTCTAGAGGAAAGCAATGTGCTTTTATGAGTTTATCGGCGCTTCTTTCAGCACGAAATATTCCATTGTCCGCGTGGTCTAAAACAACATTTAATAATGTCTTAATACAAGGAGACAAAATGTATTTAAAAGCTCTGAGTAATGGCTTATTAGTCCTAGATCATGGTGTGGAATATTTGTCTATAGATAACTTACCAACAATAGTTAGTGTTTATAATTCATGTACTACGAGACCACTTTCATAATTCAGATTAGTTTAAATATTCTTTTATGTGCATCTTAATAAGCCTTATCAGCCTCGTTTCTGTGACTGAAATTGAATATAATTTAGTCCAGGACCTGTATATGAGTTTGTATGCATTTCATTTAGGACAGATAATCTCAACTGTTTTAGGGCAAGTTGACCATGACGGTCAACATGGTAACGCTGCCCGAACCCCAATCCGGGACGAAACGTCCGAAACGGACCACACCCAAAAACGACGCTTTCGCCATGGTGCTATATACCAAACCATAAAAGCTTTGGCTATTCTGAGGTGCTTATATGGTTCAGAGATAGTGCTTTTAGGGGGGGGGTCATTGGTAAGTGTGAAATGCCTAGCACTGATATTTCACAAGAAAATGACTATACAATACTCATGGTCAAACATCAATTTGTGGCTTACAACTTCAGGTAAACAGCAGTGGACCTACATTACCTTTTTTCCTAAATCTTTTTGATAGAAACATAATTGGTACTTATTTAAGTATATTACCACTGTTTTGGTGTAAAATAGTAAATATTTTGTGACCGAAATAATAATTTGAAATGTACCTACCTCCTGCAAATGGACGTATTTGGCCAAATTCGCCACTTTACTCCGCTGTTTATCACCGATACTCGTTGAAATCCTTCCAAATATGTATGTCAGTTCAGACATAATGGTATCAAGCACATTTTAAACAAGTTTTAACTAGGTTTCAAGTAGATCCTAGCTGTTTAACCATCGACAAGGTAAAACCTCAACTTTGTCCAAATTCGGCGCCATTGTGTCATCCCGTGTCGGTTGTCAACAATTCGGCCTCGTTATTCTTTCATCCAAGCCATTTCGATTACACTAGTAACAAATTTAACCCTTTATTATGGGTATGAAGATAAAAATATGAATAAAAGATACGAAATGCGGCATTTTACCTCCCTGTAAAAGGTTGCTTACGAGTCTTTCAAAACATTCCGTACAAATCTCGCGTGGTCAAAGTGATAGGGCCGTGACAGGGGGGGTGATGTTTTTCACGAAGATAGAAGAAGGCTGCGTGTGACAACAGGAACCCAAGCTGACTTAACTTTAGTTGAATATAGACTAAAAACTGAACTATTAGTGAAAGCTAACTCTAAAATACCCTAAACTATACTGTTATTTACGGAATACTACTTTTTTAAACTAATAACATATTTTTTCTACATTTTTTGTCCAAATATATTATATAAAGTTCATATTTAACGTCAAGTATAAACTGCAACTCTGACTTGTTATTTTTAGAATAATATTATATTAATGAAAATAACTACAGGTATATATTATCAAACATTTATATTACTGGTTAGTAGTGTTGAACTTTTTCCTGTTGATACTCTTACAAAACTGAGGACTGAAATGTAGAAAAAAATATTTTATTAGTTTAAAAAAGTAGTATTCAGTAAATAACAGTATAGTTTAGGGTATTTTAGAGTTAGCTTTCACTAATAGTTCAGTTTTTAGTCTATATTCAACTAAAGTTAATTAAGTCAGCTTGGGTTCCCTGTTGTCACACGCAGCCTTCTTCTATCTTCGTGAAAAACATCACCCCCCCTGTCACGTCCTGTCACTTTGCCCACGTGAGATTTGTACGGAATGTTTTGAAAGACTCGTAAGCAACATTTTACAGGGAGGTAAAATGCTGCATTTCGTATCTTTTATTCATATTTTTATCTTCATACCCATAATAAAGGGTTAAATTTGTTACTAGTGTAATCGAAATGGCTTGGATGGAAGAATAACGAGGCCGAATGGGCCAATTGCGGATTTGCAAAGCATCGTGGTAGTTTGGTTACACGGCAGAATTTTTCAACATGGCGATTGTATTTTTCGAACGAGGGAAGGTGCTAAACACATGGGAATTGAAAGAAAAGTTTTATCATTTTCACTTCGATTAAAGTTTATATGAAATCTGTACGGCTTGTTTTATATTTCTACTTTGTCTTGGGTTTCTACGAGCGAGTGTGGTTGAAATATTCAACATCGCGTACAGAGTCACTGAAAGGGGGAAGGAGTTCGATTCGAGGTTGTCAGACACAAATTTTGGATTAGTTCACAATACAAAGGTGAGTACTGCATTAAATTATTTTCAGGAGAAGGAACACGTTGTGACTCATTGTTTGCCTGAAAATTTCGGCGATCGATTTAATTCTAGCGACTTGAGAGTCAAAAATGTTTGCACACTTGACCGTCCCGAAACAACACATGTTTGATCAAACGTTCTTCTCACAAACATATAAACAGTTGCTGTTTGAAATACCGAGCTTTCACATTTCAAAGGTTTTCGCTGTTACAAAAAAGATTTAAAAAGTACTTTTAAGTGCTGTTCAAGTGTCTTACTGGAGTTTTTTAACCACAACATATTTGCTTGTTTCGAGTATATTTAGGAAAGTTTCAAGCCGTTTTGTTTACGGTCTGTTTTGATAAATATGGCAAGTGACATGGAAAAAGTGCCTAAAGGTGAAAAGTGCGGGGGAACGACCTGTTGAGTGCCACTTTGTCGAAGCAACAGTGTAAAAAATCTGGAATTATCCTTCCATAAATTCCCTCTGGATTCGAGCTTAAATTAAAGGAAATATGGCTAAATTTATTGGGAATACAAAGACAACCTTTAAAAAGCCACAAAGTGTGTTCCTTACACTTTCCCGGTGGAAAGAAATCCTTTGGTGCATTGCCAACTGTCCTTAAAATATCATGCAGACAAACTGTAAACAGTACCCAAGGCAGGGAACATATTTTAGACAATGACACTACTGAAACAACCCAGTCGGAACAAACAAACAACTGGCGGCATAGAGGCACAAGAGTCAATCAATGAAAAATTAAAAACTGAACATGCAGCTTTAAAAAGAAAATATGACGAGTTATCATCTCAATACGAACAGTGTGTACTGCGAATAGAGCAAGTACTTGCCAGTGACACAAATTTTAAATTCTACACAGGTTTTCAAAATTATGCAACATTTAAAGTTTTCTTTGACTTTCTGCAACCGGCATGTAATTTCTTAACTTATGCTGGTTCAAGTAACAATGTAGAATATTCAGCAGAATCGGAAAAAAGCTGGGGTGAAAAAGGTCAATGTCGCCAGAGCAAGAGTTGATTATGGTTAGAGTTTCTCTATCACAAGTTAAGAGCCCTACCCATTTGGGCATCATGTGATTACATACAACAAACTATGCCACAGCATAATGCTTCAAAAACAGCATTCAATGATGCAAATCTTCAAATCAAATATGTACAATACTGAAATAAGAGAATCTATACTGGAACAAATTACTGTTCCTAACTTTGCGGAAGTGTGTAAACATTTACCTTCTCTGGAGTATACACCATATACTGAAAACATTATTTTTACAACCAAAGAACAAATGGTTGACATTGAATGCAATACAAGAGGTCAGCCACAGAGAAAACTTTGGTTTCATGAACGACAAGGTCGTTTAACTGTCTCACATTTCGGTACAGTAATGAAACGAAGAGAAAATGTTTTCCCCACATCACTACTTAGCAAAATCCTATTGCCAGCAAGTAATGTTACAAAGCCCCCAGAAGCATGTCAGTGGGGCAACAGTAATGAGCAGACTGCCATTGAAAAATATTTGGAGCAAAAGAATTTCGATGAACTGATAATGACTGCATGTATTCAGTGTGGGTTAATTATTAACACAGAAGCTCCATGGCTTGGTGCAAGTCCAAACTGCTTGTTATAAGATTCTGCAGAGCCAACATTATTTTGATGATAACTCGTCATATTTTATTTTTAAAGCTGCATGTTCAGTTTTTAATTTTTCATTGATTGACTCTTGTGCCTCTATGCCGCCAGTTGTTTGTTGTTCAGACGGAGTTGTTTAAAATATGCTCCCTGCCTTGGGTACTGTTTACATTTGTCTGCACGATATTTTAAGGACAGTTGGCAATGCAACAAAGGATTTCTTTCCACCGGAAAAGTGTAAGGAACACACTTTGTGGCTTTTTGTATCTGCGAAGCAGATACTATTGCCGTCGTGCTGTTAGCTGTTAGCTGTTAGCTGTTAGCTGTTAGCTGTTAGCTGTTAGCTTATAGCCATTCAGCGACGAGCTTATTTAAATTGATAACCAATCAGCAAGTGGCTTTCAATGCAATGACGTAATGTTCTCCAAGGCATTACATCATTCAATTTTGCCTGTTCGCAGGCTAGATCTTAAAATTCAACATGGCGATTGACAAAATGTCGTTAATTCATATAAAAACGTGGAAATACGAAGATAGACCTATGGATAAACCGGAAAGAATGCTTCAAAATTTAGTGGTTCTATTTCTGAAGCGAAACTAAACAGTGAAACAGTGAACAGTCGAACTATCGAAGGACGAAGATCAAGGTAAGCAATACTACAACATATTAATATAACATTGCCCGATTGCCGCGTAAATTGTAAAATATAGCATCTTGTTTATGCACATGACATAAGTTTTCAATACTAAAGTATATTTGATTACCATGAATACTAGCTAATCCCACATTTTAATTTCAGATTTAGCAATTCCACATTTTATAGTGGTCACATTTCTTTAAATAAAATATTGTGTACAAATATAGTCTTGTTTATAGTATATAATAGTTAAGATGGTAAAAGATAAGACTGTACAATACTCCTTTTGGCATAACATTTATTGCAGACGGTGTCACAATCACATACTTATAATTTCATAATAGAAATTCATATCCATAGGCAAATCTCCTCTAAATTATGCGTGTGTCATCGGCTTCCCCGAGGGGGGGGGACCCCGGGCTATACTGGGGTAATTTAACAAAATAGTGGGAGCTTTGAAGCAAAATTTTGCCCGTGGTGTAAGGCAAATGTGGGAGCTTTGATTTGTTGTTGTCCTACCTCAAGGGCAAATGAGGGGACTTTTCATAAGCAGTGTTTTGTGGATAAAACAGCTTATCCCTGCATTTTTTCTAATTATTCCTGTCAATAAGGCAATTTCCACGTAATTTTGTACAAACTTGCCTCAGAAAACGCCAAAAATGCTGTCATGGAGCATTGAAAAATTGTAATTTTGCGTAAAAGAAATAAAAGAAAGAAATTTCAAAATATTGGGAAGGAAATTTCTTTTTGGCAAGTGGAACACTGGAATCTTCGAATCTATGTTGAAGGAAACAAGGACATTTTACCAGAACACATAGATTACTTAGCAAAGACTCATTGTAGCAGTTATATGCTGCAAAATGGAACATTACATTTGTGGTCTGTATTTAGAAGACATAGATGAACTATAGAAAACCTGTACTGTATATTGTCTATATTTTTTGTTTGTTAAATTTTTAAGTATATGGCACTTACAAAACTAGAGATATTATTTGTTAGTTGCTCCCCCCTAAGTAGGTAGCCTTTTTAAAACTTTTTTTGCCCCATGGGTGGGGAAATATTTAGAGATTGAAGATGAATATATCTAAGTCCCCACATTTGCCCGGGGTCCCCCCCCCTCGGGGAAGCCGATGACACACGCATTACTAAATCGCCTATAAGCCTTATATTTTTAAAATGTCTTTTCAAGCAATCATTTGCCTGTACGTTACACATCACTCTCATATTTGTATTGTAGCGTGAACAAACAAACACGGAACACTGCAGCTTTGACTAGACAATTCTAGCCAATGTATGGATCTGATATGCTGTGTTTATATATACTTTATACATTCTATTCACAGACTATATACATGTGTCAAATTATACTCCTGCCATTTTATATCTGCCATTTTTATTTGTCATATGTACTAAACTGTCTGACATACTGACACTGTAAATCGTCAACCCTAGTTAACAATTAATATGATAACCTTGTTCTACTGTGCATGATATATATTTTTGTGATATTTATAAAAATATATTCTTTTAACCCATTAACTGGCAATGCGCCCAGATGCACCCTATTTTAGTATTTTATAATGCCAGACGATTTTACTTGATGGTGGTAGGGTAACGCCAGTTAATGGGTTAAATATCAATCTATTACTCTCGAATGTATGGGGTATGGATAGAAAATCATATTATATAGACCATGTAAACTTCAAAGATTAGGCGACTGTGGGCGACTAGGCGACAGATTGGGCGACTGTGGCAATATTTTATAGAGCAAGAGGGGGAGAGGATAACAAGGGGTCGTGGGAGATAATTGACGCGAGTCAGAAATACAATTACAACCGAAGTTTTGTTACTGCCATGCCCCTTCACCTCCCCTCATTACTAGCTCCCAATCTCTTGACGCACCGTTGTCCACAGAGCTACCTGCGGAGAAGGCTAATTAATGCTAAGTTAATGCATACACTTATTCATTTGCTAAATGTTTGCATTTCGCTGAAAATGATTTGCCAATTTACCAAATGGCCTGTGCTAAATGTTTGCATTTCGCTGAAAATGATTTGCCAATTTACCAAATGGCCTGCTGTATATCAATGTCATTTGAACATCGAACGTTTATTTAGACAAAGTTTGCTCATAAAAGTATTAAAATCATGCCATTTCTATTCTCAACACTATATTTAGGTCAAATCGACATAGTGCATGATCTTTATTTGATATGTTCATAGCCAACATCACCTCGCACCAAGTTTACTTTTGTTTACTTGACATTCAGTATTAAAATACTTTGGGAGGCTCCAGGGGCATCCCCCTCCCTCCAGGAGCACCCCCTCCCTCGAGGGCACCCCCTCGGCCCCTCCCACAAGTTTGAAATCTATAGACAAGTTGAATGCATGTTTATATAAAAATATATTTTCAAAAATTTCAAACCTTACTGCTTACAATATTTACATTTTACTCTAAAACTAATGCTTAACTAACCCTAATATAAAAAGTTTTCAATATATACAGTCACTAAATCGCTGTCTCTTGATTACTGAATATAAATATAGATAAGTTTTTGCAATAGTCAAATTTCAAAACTTTTACTCTATAGCATTAACGTCAACAACTAACTTCTCGTTGTTGTTGTATGTTAGTTCCACTGCGCCGAGTAGCAGCAACGCGTCACTAGCCTCATTTAGTGAAGAGGAAAGTATCGGTGGAGATTCAGGCATGCTAGCGTTGTAGATCGCAAGGAACCGTTGAAGAATCTGTTCAAAAAATGTCACTGTTACACGTGATCCATCAGCACCAGACAACGAAACCTTAGCGCTTATCCGACGACGACATTTAGTGGTTTTCTGCCGACTCTTACAGTGTGGGCAACTGACTAATGGCGGAATGGGGTCGGACTCTTCTTCCAGTGGAAGGATTTTCTTACCGCATGTTATACATGCGAGGAATGCGGTCAGGAATTCAACTGCGTCAATCGTGGCTGCCTCCAGGGTGGTCAGGAACGATGAGGCAATGGATCTGTCGACGTCCACATCTACGAATTTCTCGGGGTCACTGGGAGCAACCACAGTCTCCTTTCTGGTCGACAAGCACTTGCCTTTCGTGTCTTCGTCGCGCTTTAAACGAAGGTTACCCAGCTTGTAGCATCCAACGTGTAGTTCTCGATTTCGCACAGTTGGCAACTTTCTTCTTTTGCTTTGAGAGTCTTGTGCTTCTCCGGTGAGAAGCAAACTGCTCGGACCATCTCATCCTTTGTCTGCAGTTTCATGTCGAAGTATTGGCAGTTATTCTGGCTTCGTTTTACCGGACTTACGCTGTGCACGTAGCAATTTAATGGATTCATATTCAGTAATCGTGAAGAAGTTAGCAATTTCTGCGCACCATACAGTAACAACTAACGACGACTGACTGAACGACTGAATTTATACCTACACGTCACGTGATTGTTTCGCAAATACAACCAATCAGTTCACGTTTTAATAATATCGATTGCAAAGCGTTTCACCGTTTTCACACATGACTAATATTAAAGTGCTTAATTTCTCATGGGAACGCATCCGTCATTGACCATAAATAATACTAAATTTATGCCTTTGGGTTAAATCAGTGCTATATATATACTATTTCAATACTATATATATATATATATATTATTATTATTATGTATGACTATTCTGAATTTTGCGCACGGCACGCATTAAAATCATAGATAAAAATGGCACGATCGAAATTGATACTTTGTTCTACTTAAATTCGCGCAGAATTCGCGCAGACCATAGATCGAATACGACATTCCATACATAAATTGATATTGTGTACGAAACTAAGTAGTAATAAGGATGCTTCGTCAAATTTGTTTAGTCTATATATATAAATATATATATATACGGTACGCATTAAAGATAAAAATGGTACTATATTTATAGGCTTGATATATATAGCCTTTGAGTTAATCGGTGCTATAGATACAACATCTATATATATATATGTATGACTATTCTCAATTTTGCGCACGGCACGCATGTATCAAAATAAGTTAGAATCATACATAAAAATTGCACTAGTACCAAGTTTATCGGTATTCGGTAGTGCGATCAGGGGGGAAATAGGGCACGGGTCATTATATATTCTAATATGTGCCCTATATAGGCTATATCGCTACAGTATAGTTCCATTTTGACAAATAAAGTGCAATATATGTTCCGACTAGACCGTTGGGCTGGGGACGAGATTGGACTTGGTCATGTGAATCGCATTTCACTTCCAATGCCGAAATAGCCTTAAAAAGGCTTAAAATGTAACGAGTTTTCACAGCTCATGCAGAGCGTATTTGCGCGACACGATGCTTATCCTATTTTAACAATTTTGTTGTTTCGCCGAAATGCTTTCCTTTAAATTATTCTGTCCTGTGTTAACAATTGTGAATGAATAGATGAACAAGTCGTTCTTTAGAGCGTTAAGTCGCTATGGACTAAACTATGTTTATGTGTGGTGCTATAATGATTTAATAAATAACATCACCATAAGATAAATGTTATATGGTTGACATGAATATCAATCTTCCCATACAGACGTATCAAGCTTCCCATATAGGACCGAGTACATGATAGTTTACTGTGTAATGATAGTGTGGTTACAGCTGGTGTGACCATTGATGCCCTCGTAAACTAATAAACCAATTACACTAAAAATCGGGCAGGCAGGCCCTGGTACGAGTTTAACTGAAGCTTATTGATATGCGAAATCTTACTTCCGCCCAAACGAGCGATATTATTGGAACATACAGCCAATCAGAGTCCTCCAAATCTTTGTTTGTCCGAAAGATGGCGACAATTTCCGATTTTGCCGTCGGAACGATTTCCAACCTCTTCCCCAGGGCCATTTGCAGAGTAGGCGCCAAATGCGCCTCCTCTGCAAATGGCCCTGGGGACGAGGTTGAACGATTTCGGCAATTTCCGAATTTGCTTGACCTCCTCGCAGGGTTTCCACTTTCATGGAAATTTCCATATTTTATGGCATTTTTGAAGTAAAATCAGGTCTTTTCCAATTCCATGAAAAATTCCATATCACATGGAAATTCTATGGAAATTTCAGTTTTCAGCAAATAATACCAATTAAATATATTGAATACTGAGTGTTAAAAATCCAAAAGAATATCCTAAATATCACGTTTAATCCTATTTTCAAGGACAAATCACCTATAATATTAGATGGAATCCTCTGATATGGAATTTTCAGATGTTGAAACATGTGTGGGATAATGTGGGGATGTCAGGGGAAATATAGGTTATTGTGGGGTAAATTGTGATACTTAGGGATAGCATTTGCGAATTTATGGAATTTTTGGTAAATTTATGGAAATTTTTGCTGTCAAATATGGAAATTACAACTTTGAAAGTGGAAGCACTGCCTCCTCGTGTAGTGTTCATTTTTGTAACCTGATTTTATCGATCGTCATTTTCTACTTTCGAAAGTTTAGTATCCTGATATTGTTGCCATTATACTTGGATAGTTATCCTGATTTGGTAAGTATATTAAACATGAATTCTGGTAGATTTAGCAGTATGAATTGCAGCAGCTTTTGTGAGTTGTATCATTTGTATGGAGCCATGTTTCGCGTAACAGCAAAGAATAAACTTCTTCGGAGGGCAAGCAGACCTATTCGGAGAAGACGTCAACCTCTTCGGAGACCAAATCAGTCTCTTCGGAGACCAAATCAGTCTCTTCGGAGACCAAATCAGTCTCTTCGGAGACCAAATCAGTCTCTTCGGAGACCAAATCAGTCTCTTCGGAGATCAAATCAGTCTCTTCGGAGATCTAATCAATCTCTTCGGAGATCAAATCAGTCTCTTCGGAGACCAAATCAGTCTCTTCGGAGATCAAAACAATCTCTTCGGAGATCAAATCAGTCTCTTCGGAGATCAAATCAGTCTCTTCGGAGATCAAAACAGTCTCTTCGGAGATCAAAACAGTCTCTTCGGAGATCAAATCAGTCTCTTCGGAGATCAAATCAGTCTCTTCGGAGATCTAATCAGTCTCTTCGGAGATCAAAACAGTCTCTTCGGAGATCTAATCAGTCTCTTCGGAGATCAAAACAGTCTCTTCGGAGATCAAAACAGTCTCTTCGGAGATCAAATCGGTCTCTTCGGAGATCAAAACAGTCTCTTCGGAGATCAAAACAGTCTCTTCGGAGATCAAAACAGTCTCTTCGGAGATCAAATCAGTCTCTTCGGAGATCTAATCAATCTCTTCGGAGATCAAAACAGTCTCTTCGGAGATCAAAACAGTCTCTTCGGAGATCAAAACAGTCTCTTCGGAGATCAAATCAGTCTCTTCGGAGATCAAAATATCAATCTCTTCTGAAACAATTCACAAAATCTGATGTAATTCACCAGCAAAAGAAGTACAACATGGCACATGTAACACGTGTCCACAATAGCTATATTATGTGTATAAATTCAGATCAATGTGTGCATAGGTACAGGTCTTCTGTAAGGAAATTGACTAAACAACCAAATGTTAAACGATGTAGAGACCGTGAACCTTCTAGGTTACCTTTAAAGAGGATTATATTAGCTTTGAGAAAGAGAAAAAATAGACCATTTTTGAAGCATTATTTTGTAAGAAATGTTCCTAAGTCATCTATTTTAAACAAGTTAGCTAGAAATTACAAGCAATATTGTTTTCAATTTGTGCATATGCAACATATCTTTCTCAACTCATTCAGGTATTTTAAACCATCTGTTCATTTAGTTCACAAAAATATTGAAACAACAAAATGCTCTTCATGTAATATTTTATACAATCAATGCATAGCTGGTAATTACAATTTTGCTAACCAACAATATCACATATCTCAAAAGAAACTATTGTTGTCAGGCGATATTGAATTAAATCCTGGTCCTGTTCAAAACAATAGTCTAACTAGGCTGCCATCAAATGTAGTGTTAGGGCAAAGGTTAAGATGCTTTCAGTTAAGACCATTTGATGTTGGTGGTGATGGTGACTGTTTCTTTCGAGCTGTGTCACATCAGTTATATGGTAACCCTGAACAACACTTAGAAGTTAGAGCAGCTGGTATTGCATATATGAGAGATAATCCTGAGAGATTCATTGAAAGTAACACTGAAAACTCTTGGTTAGAATACCTTAATAATATGTCTATGCGAGGGACATGGGGTGATGCTATGATTATACAAGCTGTAGCTGACCAGCTTAAGTTAAAAATTATTATTGCCGAGACACATGAAGGGTTTCGTGAATATAGTATAATACAACCAGTGTTATCAACACAGCAACTAAGCAATGTATATTTGGGTCACATTGATGAGTATCATTATGTATCAACATTGCCATGTTCTTCAATGTCAGGTCTCTGTCATAATCAGTCAAATTCTCCACAACAATTAGATACTAGTAAAAATGTTGAGATAAGTATTAATCAAACTATTAGTAACAGAAAAACAAATGTGACTGTGAATCCTGAACAGTCAACACAGAGGTCTCAGTCTAAGCAACTGAAAACACAGTACATGAGAGAATACATGAAAAGAAAACGAGATAGTGAGAGTTTCCAGCGCTCAACACCCAGTGCTGCATCTAAGCAAAAGAAAAGCCAGTACATCAATGAATATATGAAACAAAAACGGGATACTGAGAATTTCCAGCCCTCAACACCCAGTGCTGCATCTAAGCAAAAGAAAAGCCAGTACATGAATGAATATATGAAACAAAAACGGGATAGTGAGAATTTCCAGCCCTCAACACCCAGTGCTGCGTCTAAGCAAAAGAAAAAACAGTACATGAATGAATATATGAAAAAAAAACGGGATAGTGAGAGTTTCCAGCCCTGGACACAGAGTGCTGCATCTAAGCAAAAGAAAAAAATGTACATGAATGAATATATGAAACGAAAACGGGATACTGAGAGTTTCCAGCCCTCAACAATGAGTGCTGCATCTAAGCAAAAGAAAAAACAGTATATGAATGAATTCATGAAACAAAAACGTTCTGAGAGTGAACCAGTGCAAAGTTTAATATCCAAATTTCATGATATCGTCTCACAAGGTCCTCTTTATATTTGCACTTGTTGTTACCAATTATGGTATAAGCATAGTGTCATCCCAGCTGCAACACTTAAAGAAAGTAATCCTGATGTTCAAAAGAAACTTTTAAATACAAAAAGTATTGACAATGTTGAATGGTTGTGTAAAACATGTAATAAGCACTTAAAAAACAATAAGGTGCCTCCTTGTGCTGCCATAAATGGGATGCAGTTCCCACAAAAGCCTTCATTTTTTTATTTAAATGAATTAGAATGTAGATTGCTTGCTCCAAGACTTGCATTCCTAAAATTAATGCAGGCTCCTAGAGGTAGACAACTAAAGATCAATGGAAATATTGTTAATGTTCCAGCAGATGTTGCTAATACTGTTAGCATGTTGCCAAGGTTACCAGATGAGACCAGCACCATTAAAGTTAACCTTAAGAGAAGATTACAATACAAAAGTTCAGCTTGGTCACTCAATATCAGACCAAACAAAGTAGCAGAAGCTGCCAAATGGCTTGTAAATAATGGTAACCTTTATAAAGAGGAAGGTATAAGTTTCAATGATACTTGGCTTGAAGGTAATTCAAATACTTTGGTATTTGATGATAGTGACAATGACCAAATTTCAGAGGGTTCACAAAATGTAGTGGACTGTAATGCAGAAAACTTGAACTGTGATACAGACAGTAAGACCCAGCAAACATTAACATGTGATGATGATGATCACTGGAGTGAAGATGAGGCAGAAACACCTGCCGGAGTCACTGACACTATGTTAACAGCCCCAGATTTTGTGACTGATAATGAACGCCAGCATATTCTAAATGTTGCACCTGGTGAGGGCAATAAGCCTATGAGCATATTTAGGGATAGATATTCAGAGGAATTAGCATATCCTGGTATATTTCTTGGACAGAAACGACCTGACAATACAAATAGACTAACTAATGTCCATTATAGTGAAATTTGCAAATCTGAATTAAGACGGTGTGACCGAAGGGCTGCAATGTGTGTAGAAAATATTTTCTTTAAAACTAAGAAATTGCAAATGAAGATTTTGCTAGGGCAATCACAAGTTGCATTAAGAAAATGTCAACAAAATAGTGGCACAGTTACTGCTGGACAACTAAAACAGCCAGGTGCAATAGATAACATGATTCACCATGATCAAGGATTTAAATTTCTAAGAGCTGTGAGGGGTTCACCTCCATATTTTGAAAAAGCCAAAAAAGATATATTTGCAATGATAAGGCAGTTAGGCGCTGCTTCATTATTCTGTAGTTTCTCTTCTGCAGAAACAAAATGGATTCATCTACTCAGAATACTTGGTAAGCTTGTTGATAACAAAGAATACACTGACAATGAACTTGAGAACCTCAATTGGGAAGAGAAAAGCAGATTAATTCAGAGTGATCCAGTGACATGTGCTAGACACTTTGACTATCAAGTACACAAGTTTCTGCAAAATTTTCTTTTAAGTAAAACTGCACCTCTAGGAAAAGTTGCCGACTGGTTTTATCGAGTTGAATATCAACAAAGGGGATCACCTCATATTCATATGTTAATATGGCTAGAAAATGCTCCTACATTTGGTGTAGATTTTGATTGTGATGTTGTTTCATTCATTGATAAAATAATAACATGTGAAAAGCCAACTGAGGATCAAGAGTTACTTAGTACACTTGTAAACAGGCAGGTTCATCGTCATTCTCACACTTGTCGAAAGAAATCCAAAAGTGTATGTCGTTTTAATTACCCGCAACCACCTATGCGATCAACCAAAATTCTATATCCATTAGATACTGATATGAATGATAATGAACTTGAACAACATAAAGATACTTGGAAGTTGATAAAGAAAAATCTCAATGATATGAAAGAGGGTGACGACATTACATTTGACCAATTGTTGGTTAATCTTAAACTGACAGAACAACATTATTTGTTAGCTGTTCGATCCAGCCTCAAGGCACCAACTATATTCTTAAAAAGAAAACCAAATGAATTAAGGATCAATAATTACAATGCTGCATGTCTTAGTGCATGGCGTGCAAATATGGACATTCAGTTTGTACTTGATGTATATGCATGTGCAATGTACATTGTATCATATATATCCAAAGCCCAAAAAGGCATGAGTGAGCTATTGAGGACTGCTTGTGAAGAAGCAAGGAGGGGAAACTCCAGTATTAAGCAACAAGTGAGAGATATTGGAAATAAATTTTTAAACAATGTTGAAATAAGTGCGCAAGAAGCAGTCTACATAGTACTGCAACTTCCAATGAGGAAATCTTCTCGTCAAGTAGTATTTATAAACACTTCGCCCCCTGAGAACAGAGTTCAGTTACTAAAACCAATGCGAGAAATCAACGATATGGAAGATGATTCTGATGAGGTCTATGCATCTGGTTTAATAAGGCGTTACACAAAACGACCAGCCAAACTTGAAAATTTGTCACTTGCTGATTGGGCTGCATGGTATGACTCTTGTGGTAAGCCATATATCAAACCATCCCGTGAACTAGACATTGATAACTATCCACTTGAGACAAATTTTGATGATAATCATGATGATGATGATACTGAGCAACAAGAAAGTGAACAAAAGAATAAAAAAAGAACTAAAGCCAGAATTATCCGAAGTGTCTGTTTTAACAAGGAAGTTGATTCTGAGAAACATTACCGTGAACTGATCATGTTATTCACATCATGGAGAAATGAAACAACCGACTTAATAAAAAATTGTTGTTCTTACCAGGAGCACTATTTACAACTTAAAAATACAATAGATGAGCAAATGAAACAGTATGCTATTTGTAGTGATGACCTGAATGAGATCCAAGAGCAACTTAACAATATGGAAGATAATGATGATAACTATGACCTTATTGCCCCAGGAACACAAAATATTGAGCGTCAAGAAGAATCTGAGGGTACACAAGACCTTCATCCAGAATTGAATGCAAACTATGACCTATCTGGTGATCTTGGAATACCTTCAACTGCATCAAATACTGAACGGCTAATATTACATGAAGAACAGGATGATGTTTACAGAGGAATGGTACAAAAACTAAACAAAGAACAAAAAGAATTTTTCTATCATGTGTTACATCTTATAAAAACTTCTGAGAGTCCATTCTACTGTTTTCTCAGTGGAGGAGCTGGAGTTGGCAAGTCGCATCTAACTAAGTCTCTTTATCAAGCAGCATTGAAGTATTACAATACAAGAGCAGGTGATGATTTCCATCAAGTAAAAATATTAATGCTTGCGCCAACTGGCAAAGCAGCTTTCAATATTAAAGGTAACACAATTCATAATGCACTTGCAATATACCAGCATGTCAGTCCTTAAAGAACTACAAACCACTTGACTCGAGCAGGCTAAACACTTTAAGATGTCAGCTTGGTGGTTTAAAACTAATATTTTTGGATGAGATCTCAATGGTCGGTAGTACAATGTTTAATGTTCAAATAAATAATAGACTGAAAGATATCAAAGGAAGTAAAGACGACTTTGGCGGTGTAAGCATAGTTGCAATTGGTGATCTATTTCAACTAGAACCTGTAATGGATAGGTATATATTTAAGAATCTAGACAATTCAGAATATGCAGTTCTTGCTCCCAATAAATGGCAAGATTATTTTAATATGTTTGAATTGCAAGAAATAATGAGACAGAGAGAGAGCAAAGTATTTGCTGAAATATTAAACAGACTTAGAGAAGGCAAGCATACCAAGGATGATATTTTGAAACTCAAAGAAAGATTAATAAAAGAAAATAGCCTCAATGACCCAATGGATGTGCCTCATTTGTTCATACAAAACAAGAAGGTAAATGAATTTAATGAAAGAGTTCATAATGCAGCAACTGGGGAAAAGTTTTCCATTAAAGCAGTGGACAGTGTCATAGGAGCTAACTCTGCTCAGCTGAGAGATAAAATTTTGAGTCAAATACCAGATGATCCAAGGAAAACAAAACAAATTGCTTCGAACCTTCAACTTTCAGTTGGGGAAAGAACTGAGATAGCATTAAATGTACGCACTGATGATGGTATGACTAATGGTGCCAGTAATGTTGTTAAGAAGATACAATTAAATCAAAGAGATAAACCGTCTGGTATAATATGGGTACAGTTTGACCATTCAGATGTTGGTGAGAAAACCAGACATGAAAATAGAAATCTTTATGTTCAAGGTATTGAGTCAACATGGACTCCAATAAAACCAATTACTACTCAGTTTGCTGTTGGCAGGAACCAAACTGTACAAGTTGTGAGAAAACAGTTTCCGCTGAGACCTGCTGCGGCTAAGACAATTCATCGTTCACAAGGTGACACTGAACAAAAAATTGTTGTCAATTTTAATACAAGAAGAGCCATACCTCATATACATTATGTTGGTTTGAGCAGAGTGACAAAAATTGAAGGCTTTATATATCACTGATCTTTGTGAACAAAAAATGGCTGTTAATCCTCATGTTGCAGCTGAAATGGAATTGTTGAGGAATGAACGTGCACTGAAACTTAGTGTTACTCCTATTTATAGGACAGATCAAGTCTCTTTTAAATTATGCTACCTGAACGCTCGATCATTGCACAAACATATTGATGATGTTCGACATGATTTGAACTTTACAAACACTGATATCAATATCTTTTCTGAAACTCGATGTATGAGCTCGGATAGTGACAATATGTATGATATTGATGGTTACACCTTGTTCAGAAATGATGGTCACCCTTCAACTTCAAGACCTTTTGGTGGCATGGCTGTTTTTAGCCGAGTTGAGTTCTTACCTGGATATCCACGTTGTCATAATATTAATGGCATTGAGATAACTATTATGAAAGTAATGATTCTTCCACATGTTAGCATTATAGGTATATATCGATCACCCAGAATTCCAGTAGAGCAACTGTTTAGAGCATTGAATTATCTTTTAATGTTATGTACTTCTGAATTTAACATTTTCATAGGTGATTTTAATATCAATTGGTTGGATGAAGCCAATAGAAGGCCTCTATATAATCTTTTTATTAATGATAATAACTATAGACAATTAGTATCCAGTATCACTACAGATAATCAGACGTTAATAGATCATATTTATACGAATTTACCAGAATCACAAGCTAAGTCACACATATTGGAAACATATTTCTCTGATCATAAAGCAGTATGTGCATTGATTAATTGCTTTCATTAAAGCAAAGTACTGTAATAGTAGTTGCATGAAGAGCAAATATTTGGCTTCAAATAGAAATAAATACTTATAGTAACACTTGGAACCAGTCACAATAATGTACATCTATTTACAGTATATAACTATATAACCTGGGTTGTACTATTAAGAAATTAAGAACTTGGAGGGGGTTCTCCCCCCCTTCATCCACCTTATTAATGCCTGCCACTGAATGCCAATAACAAGAACACCAGGTAAGCCATTTTATATTTCCTCCCTCCCCTCCCTCTTACTATTTGTCTTATGTATTGTTGCATGTTCTAGCACTGTCATTTTGCCTTAAGTTCTAACATGAAGGTAATTTTTATTTATAGATGAAAACAACAATCAGAATGTACTGGATAATGGCCGGATAATTTTGTCAGAACTACACTCTACTTGCAGAACAATCTGAAGTTAAACTCACTGGTACATGTATATTTACAGAAGAAGATGTTAACAGCCACCATATGTCATATAATGGGATCTTATTACTGGCACACAATGTACAAAACTGAACCTATTATTCTGTATATTGGATTTTCTCCCACGGCACAATATTATTGTATGGATCTGGTATGCTGCATTATATGATTCTATTCAAGAACTATATACAGTACATGGATTATACTCCTGATTTTCAACCTTGTCAACATTTGCTACTGATGAATGGTCTCCAATGTATGACCTATTTGCTAATATATTTACTTGGAATAAACAGTTCATTTGTGTTCCATCAACCCTGACTATCACATTTCTAAAATGAAGTACTTCAGAAATGTTGATGTCAATCATGTCATGTATCAATGATATGGTTAAAAGGCTTTTAAAACTCTGCAAGTGTGTATTGGCAACATCTGGTATCTTGACAACATCTATGCTTCTACAATTTTCTCACATACTTATTATATTATGAGCTATCTATATGAGCCATACTATATGTTATGAACTATCAAGAAGATTGTGAACCTAACATGTTTCAGCAACGACATCATAAAATTTAATAATATCTTTGTTATGTTATGGAATTAGTTTTTGCAAGTGGAATTTATATCAGCCATTTTGTTTTGTCATCTGGCATACTGTGTATCTAACTTCATTTAACAATTAACTTGAAAACCTTGGTCAACTGTGTATAATATACATTTCTGATATTTATAAAAAAATATTCATTTAAACATCAATCTCTTATTCTTTACAAGTTACTGATTGAATGAAGTGTATGTTGTTTGTACAAAATATGTATAACTTATACACTTCACGGCCAAAGTAGAATTTGTAGAATATTACTCCTTGTCAACAGCACCATGACACAGAGTAGAGATCATACAGAAGTGGAACGGGCCGTCGTAAACACTTGGGAGACTTACGTTTTCGTGTACCCACCTGATTTCAGGCGGTCGGGGAAAAAATGATCAACTGCGCATGTTCGGCAAGTTCCCCCCATTCCAAGTTCCCGACATTCCTTAAGTTCCCAACATTTTCGGCTCTTTAAAGTTTCACAATCTTAAGGTCTTTCGCATTTTTACACACTTCTAAAAGGTAAACTGCAGTTAAAAGCGAACCGCCATCTGAATCATGCACTTTAACTGCGCATGCTCGGCAAGCGTCTGAAGTGGGTACACCCGTTACATCTCTGTATGATCTCTACTCTGTGACCATGAGCAGATACATGTACGCTTAGCGTACCTATTTTTGTATCTGCGAATGCAGATATATTGCCATCGTGCTGTTAGCTGTTTGCTGTTAGCTTATAGCCATTCAGCGACAAGCTTATTTAAATTGATAACAAATCAGCAAGTGGCTTACAATGCAATGACGTAATGTTCTGCAAAGCCATTACATCATTCAATTTTGCCTGTTCGCAGGCTAGATCTTAAATTCAACATGGCGATTGACAAAATTTAAATGTCGTTAATTCATATAAAAACGTGGAGATACGAAGATATAGATCTATGGATAGACTGGAAAGAAATCAAAGAATGCTTCAAAATTTAGTGGTTCTATTTCTGAAGGAAAACTAAACAGTCGAACTATCGAAGATCAAGGTAAGAAATACTACAACATATTAATATAACATTGACGCGTAAATTGTAAAATATAGATCTTGTTTATGCACATAAGTTTTCAATACTAAAGTAAATTTGACTACCATGAATACTAGCTAATCTCACATTTTAAGTTCACATTTAGCAATTCCACATAATTTTATAGTGGTCACATTTCTTTAAATAAAATATTGTGTACAAATATAGTCTTGTTTATAGTATATAATAGTTAAGACGGTAAAATATAAGACTGTACAATACTCCTTTTGGCATGACTTTTATTGCAGACAGTCTCACAATCACATACTTATAATTTCATAACAGAAATTCATACTTCATATCCATAGGCAAATTCTCCTCTAAATTACTAAATCGCTTATATTTAATGTCTTTTCAAGCAATCATTTGCCTGTACTTTACCTTTACACATCACTCTCATATTTGTATTGTAGGGTGAACAAACACACGGAACACTGCAGCTTTGACTAGTCAATTCTAGCCAATGTATGGATCTGATATGCTGTGTTTATATATACTTTATACATTATATTCACAGACTATATACATGTGTTAAATTATACTCCTGATTTTCAACATAGTTAACATTTATTTGCTACTGATGAATAGACTTCAATAATATGACCTATTTGTTAACACATCCATGTGGAATAAATAGTTCATTTGTGTTCCTCCATCCCTGAATACCACATGTTGACGTCGTGTATCAATGTGTTTAAAAAGGCTGTTGAAACTCTGTGAGGATGTGTTAGCGACACCTGGTATTCTGACAACATCCATGCATCTACAATTTTTTCACATACCTGATTGTAGTATATTATGGACTATCGAGAAGATTGTGAACCTAACATGTTTCAGCAATGACATCATAAAATTAAATTAAATCTTTGTTGTGTTAATATGGAAATAGTCTCTGCTAGTGAAATTTATATCAGCCATTTTATTTGTCATATGTACTAAACTGTCTGGCATAGTGATACTGTCAATTGTGAACCCCATTTAACAATTAATATGAAAACAGTGTTCTACTGTGTATGATATATATTTTTGTGATATTTATAAAAATATATTCTTTTAACCCATTAGCTGGCAAGCCCAGATGCACCCTACTTTTATTAGTATTTTACTCTGTCTAATGCCAGACGATTTTACTTGTCAGTGGTAGGGTACTGCCAGTTAATGGGTTAAATATCAATCTCTTATTCTTTACAAGTTACTGGTTGAATGAAGTGTATGTTTTTGTACAAAATATGTGTAACTTATACAATTTAGGGCCAAATAGAATTGTAGATTATTATTCCTTCATGACAACAGTGGGATCACCATGAGCAGATACATGTACGCTTAGCGTACCTATTTTTAAAGGTTGTCTTTGTATTCCCAATAAATTTAGCCATATTTCTTTTAATTTAAGCTCGAATCCAGAGGAAATTTATGGAAGGATAATTCCAGATTTTTTACACTGTTGCTTCGACAAAGTGGCACTCAACAGGTCGTTCCCCAGCACTTTTTACCTAAAGGCACTTTTTCCATGTCAATTGCCATATTTATCAAAACAAATTTTCCTAAATATACTCGAAACAAGCAAATATGTTGTGGTTAAAAAACTCCAGTAAGACACTTGAACAGCACTTAAAAGTACTTTTTAAATCTTTTTTGTAACAGCGAAAACCTTTGAAATGTGAAAGCTCGGTATTTCAAACAGCAACTGTTTTTATTTTTCCTGCCAAACAACCTCAATGTTTTGGTTTGTGAGAAGAACGTTTGATCAAACATGTGTTGTTTCGGGACGGTCAAGTGTGCAAACATTTTTGACTCTCAAGTCGCTAGAATTAAATCGATCGCCGAAATTTTCAGGCAAACAATGAATCACAACGTGTTCCTTCTCCTGAAAATAATTTAATGCAGTACTCACCTTTGTATTGTGAACTAATCCAAAATTTGTGTCTGACAACCTCGAATCGAACTCCTTCCCCCCTTCAGTGACTCTGTACGCGATGTTGAATATTTCAACCACACTCGCTCGTAGAAACCCAAGACAAAGTAGAAATATAAAACAAGCCTTACAGATTTCATATAAATTAAACTTTAATCGAAGTGAAAATGATAAAACTTTTCTTTCAATTCCCATGTGTGTTCGAAAAATACAATCGCCATGTTGAAAAATTCTGCCGTGTAACTAAACTACCATGATGCTTTGCAATTCCGCAATTGGCCCATTGTTGACAACCGACACGGGATGACACAATGGCGCCGAATTTGGACAAAGTTGAGGTTTTACCTTGTCGATGGTTAAACAGCTAGGATCTACTTGAAACCTAGTTAAAACTTTTTTTAAATGTGCTTGATACCATTATGTCTGAACTGGCTTACATATTTGGAAGGATTTCAACGAGTATCGGTGATAAACAGCGGAGTAAAGTGGCGAATTTGGCCAAATACGTCCATTTGCAGGAGGTAGGTACATTTCAAATTATTATTTCGGTCACAAAATATTTACTATTTAACACCAAAACAGTGGTAATATACTTAAATAAGTACCAATTATGTTTCTATCAAAATGATTTAGGAAAAAAGGTAATGTAGGTCCACTGCTGTTTACCTGAAGTCCAGGGTGCATTTTAAGTTAAGCTCACGCCGAAGATGCGCCAGCAGCATATTAGCTTCGCGCCGACATGGTCATGTTTTTAAATATCCATGAAATTTTTTTGACAAAACATGGTTCATTCTGTCGCTTCCTACACTCGTAGCGGCGCGTTTATACGACTTACGTCTTACGATAAGCAAACTTACGAAATTCGAAGACGCCGTGACGCCAAATTACGCCATTTTATAGACTATCTAATTTTCAATGTACGCCAGAACGCTAAAAAATCCTTTATTGCACGCCGATACGCCACGATTTTTTGAAGTCCACGCCGAAGATCTTCGGCGTATCGCCCTTCAAATGCACCCTGGCCTGAAGTTGTAAGCCACAAATTGACGTTTGACCATGAGTATTGTATAGTCATTTTCTTGTGAAATATCAGTGCTAGGCATTTCACACTTACCAATGACTCCCCTAAAAGCACTATCTCTGAACCATATAAGCACCTCAGAATAGCCAAACCTTTTATGGTTTGGTAGATAGCACCATGGCGAAAGCATCGTTTTTGGGTGTGGTCCGTTTCGGACGTTTCGTCCCGGATTGGGGTTCGGGCAGCTTTACCATGTTTACCATCATGGTCAATTTGCCCTAAAACAGTTGAGATTATCTGTCCTAAATGAAATGCATACAAACTCATATACAGGTCCTAGACTATTAACTTGAACGAGGTCAATGAGGCTTATTAAGATGCACATAAAAGAATATTTAAACTCACCTGAATTATGAAAGTGGTGTATATTAATCTACCCGTGGAGGTTAATTAATTCATGTACGATGATAATTCCATCTCATTAGGCCCTTACAGATGATGTAATATATCCATATTTTTTGTAAGTTTGTCACAACCATAACAAGTAAATATACCATAATTAATCAACCAAATTTGGGTTTCATTTTCTGCCTCAACAGGCGAATGAATGTTACTTTGTCCACAACTGGCCCTGCCACAATGGGCAGATCAATAATATTTTGTGCCTCAACGGGCTCAAACATGCTTTCTTACAAGATATGTCATATGTCGGTCTGTGATCGACACAGTTAATATATCGCCTGTGCAGGCAAAAACAACCCCATCTATGACGGTGACAAATAGTGATCTAGCTGTAGTCATAGAGCCCGTACCTGTGATCGTAGCACAAAATATCAATCTACCTGTTGTGGTAGAGCCCATTGAGGCACAAAATATTGATCTGCCCATTGTGGCAGAAAGAAACATTGATCTACCCATTGGGCTATTCCATTTAATACCGTACCCCCCCCCCTATCGAGGACCCTGGAATTATTCAGGGGTAAGGGGCCATTTTGCTTTGGAATTCTTCATGGGTGTGACTATTTAGGCTTGGAATTCTTCAGGGATTGAGTAAAAAAATTGCATTCTTGAGGGGGTTGCAGTCAAATTCTTCAGGGATAATAGCTGTAAGACAGGAATTATTCAGGGGTAGGTGTTATAAATACAAAATTCCTCAGGTGGGCTGCTGAAAGTCGGGAATTCTTCAAGGTTATAGAAAAACCCCTGTCCTCGATAATGGGGGGGGGGAGGTTACGGATTTTAAATGGAATAGCTCATTGTGATAGAGCCTTTTGAGGCACAGAATAGAACTGATCTGCCCATTGTGGTGGAGCGTGTTGACCCACAAAATATTACTGTGGCAGAGCCAGTTGTGGCACAAAGTATCATTGACCGCCTTTTGAGGCAAAAAATGAAAATTTGGTTGATAAATCACAGTTGTTTTGGAGAGATATACTATTATGTTGGTTTGCTGTATAATCATGTATTTTGACAATTCACTTAACAGTACAGATGAACACTAATGGAAGCTAAATGCTATTTATTGTGTGAGGCAACATTTCCTACGAAATTTGGCCCTAAGGCCATATTTTTTGGGGGACATATTTCCTGTTACCTGGTTGAGGAAATGCATGCAGATTTCCTCATGGGGAGTGCTGGCGTATGTATGGTATCTGCGCACGCGCTGAAAACAAATGAATAAGTGCAAAAATACAATACAAACGCACTTCTCAGGAACGAATTTGCTTATATTATAGAAACTCATCTTTTTCTTTCCATTTGAACATGTGTCAGTTGTCTGAGGAAAAGCAGCTAGTCTTAGAGTGAAATATGTAAATTGATAATTCATAAATAAGTCATATGCACGCGAAGACAATTTCAATAAAATAACGTTTAAATACGTACAATCGTATACGCGATAAAATATACAGTTTATGTTCAGCTTTGGCGAAATAGAGAAAGTCAAACCAAAAGCAGGGGAAATTTCTACAGTAGGTGCATTTAGTGGAATCATATGTATCGCTTGATAGGATAAACCATTCCTGATTGGCTAATATGAATTTTAAAACGAATTTTGGCGTAGGTAAATCCTTTCGTAAAACTCGTGTCTATAATTCACATCAGTACAGGCACACTCTAACACGCGCGTATGAGGTTGGTTGTGGCTGCTTGTCGCTTATCCGGACAATAGGATTAGGTGAAATAGTGGTTTACGTCCACCCTAGTCGATGTTTCCTTATACACGTGTTGAATACATGAATTTTCTCCGTCTCTTTCTGATTGTAGAGCTCAAGCAAATATGCATGAGGAAAATTCGAAAACGCGATTACCAAAACAAAAAAGACATATATAGCTCAAAAAATTGAAGAAACTTATAGAAGTTTTAGTCTCATTTCATGCTGTGATGCAGAACAACCATATGTCTTTTCGAATAATCTTTGAATATAATTCTTCGGCTGAAAGATAAAGCGTGGATCTGTCTTAGACGTCAAAGACTGTATGTGTTCTATTCCTAGAATCGAAAACAAGACGAGATTTTTCATACGATCATACACGTTTCAACGAGATATTGTTTCCCCGCTGTAACGTCCTTCCACTGTTGTCATAGACGTGGGAAGCAACTTCAGGTTGAAGGGCCACTTCGTTAAGGGCACATCATATATTATGAAAAGGCATTGTTTCCATGCATTGTTTAGCCGGCGAAAAGAGCACTTTAAAGAAAACTTGGGTGTGTGCCCGTAAGCCCCTCCCCCTGGTTTCTACGCCACTTACTGTTCTCCTCTATACTTGAGCGATCTATTTTCTGTTTCATTCTTATGTACAAAATGTTTAAGTCGCGTTACCTCGATCTTATGCTCAACTATTTTAATATTTTTGAGCTTATTTCAAGGGAAAATTGTCAAAACAACGTCTAGTGGTTCACACTAATAGCATGCATGATCTTTTTGGATAGGTCTAATTGATTAACAGGTTCTTATACCCATTGCCACACATGAGGCACGTGGATTAGCAATAACCTCAAATGGGTAACCAACGTGAAATATTTAACTTCCTCTTGTTACTTGGTCCTTTCTACCTTAAAGAAATGAGAAAATCTAGCACCATTTCATGTCAAACAAGTTAGCAGAGCGCTTAATACTGCCAAAGATGGACTTTAACAGCGTTGTTTGTAATCCTCTCCCGGTGCAACTACAGAAGAAATTACAGCGCATCTAAAACGCAGCTGCTAGTTTTGTAACCAACAAATATTGTGGTTTAAATGGTGTGCTATATGGGCTAATGCGGTTTACGCATAAATCTATATGGGATCACTCCTGGCCGTAATACGTGAGGTTAGAACTTCACACTCATAGTCGACAACTTCGATCAGGTTGCGCACCATCATTAATTTAAAGATACCGTTGGAAACAGGAACGTTGGAGGATTGTTGTGCGAAGATCTTCAATGAACTGCCTGTATACCTACGCAATGACGATAATCATCAATCATTTTTAAAAACGATGAAAGCTTTGCTCATCGACCAGGCTCATCAAGGAATTTCATCTTCCTAATTAACTGTTATAATTTATTTTTTTAATTATTATTTGTTTATTTTCATTATTTTTAATAATAATTATTTGTAAATAATCCTTTACATGTACTACTTATATATTATATACAACTTTTTTTGACTATTTATATACGTAAACTAATATTAATTAAGGATGTAGAGCTACTATGTAGATATGCTTAATAAAATCGTTATTATTATTATTATTATTTCATATTATTTCACATATGAAATACGTTGGCAAAATGGTTGGTTGCTATATATTGTCCCTATCTTTACTAATATTAGGGAGTTAATTTAAGATAGCCAACTACGGACTATACAGATGGGAGCAGTGGTAACAAGGGCATGTGAATTATCTAAAATGCGAATTGGCTGGCAATGGGATAAACTTGTGTTATATAAAATTCTTCATGAAAACTTTAGTCAGTTAATCTAAAAGAGAAATAGACAAATTTCTCAAATTAGAACACTTGTGACAAAGAGTTTCCACTCAAGCTCCAGAAATGTGTTTTTTTTTCTGTATTAGATTGACTGGCTGATGTGTTTGTCTATCATGCTCGCAAGACTTTTACATTTACACTGCAGGATCGCTAACGCGGTTGATAATGAACCTGTTTATAAGTTTAGGTATACAGGTTATTAGTAATCCTTCAGGTAAGGATTTTAGTGGTTTATTGCTAATGTTTAGCTTTTTAAGTAGTTCAATAATTTATATACTATTTTTAACCAACTATACGTCAACATTTTATGCCACATGGACGAATGGTTCGTTTGGGTTTTCTTCTTCTTATTCCATCAAATCCGATTTCGTAGGTGTATTCACGATTTCGTCTGTGTGGACAGATGTCTGCAGTTAAGAAAAAATACTTTGACGAACACCTAGCATATGCAAACGAACAAACCCAATGAAACGCAACCCAAGTTCGCCTCGGGTTCTAACGAGTTGGCTAAATATTCAACACAAACCTGTCGTATTTCTTTGCAACCAAGTATTTCGTACAGCATTTCATTTAACCTGTGAAAGTTTGGGCGATCTTCAGGATTTTCATTCCAACACATTAGCATAACACTGAAGCTTTAAATACAGTATTAATTAATTATTTAACAAGAAACTTCAATTTTAGCGAAGGGAAGGTTTTGTACCTAAACAGTGGGTTTCGCATGACGTACAATAAATAGCTAGACGCGAATTACTTAAAATAACGATTTGCATGGAGAAACACTGTAGTGTTAGCCTTAGGTATATCTAATTCTTTATCGACCGGTCCTAATGTTTATAGGGCGATTTCGGCCTAAGATTTTCTGGGATTTTGCAGGTTCATATCTTCGGTTCAGTGCATGCTATGTAGATCACAATACTATCGTTCGATTCAGCGTTTCACGATCGCTTTAGGGAAGTAAATTGTGTTTGTTTACAACGCTATGCGGCCGATTTAGCCCCTTTTAAACACTCTGAATTTTGTTTTGTTTACAAATTAACAAAAATATAAACTAATTGAATATTCATTTCGCTTTCCTACTTTTGGTTTACACGCTACAAACTCGTAAATACCACCATTCGACAGCGATTTGCAATATCTTTCAAACGGTGCCATTTTTATTACATTTAGCCCTTTTATGGCAATTCGCCTGAAAATGCTTTCTTTGTTGCAGTGCCGGTATTGTCGGCGCATGCTCGGACAACTTCGGAAGCTAAATCACCGCGATTTTTTGCCCCCTATCGGCTTGATAGTACCGGGAATCGATTCCTCGTGATGTCATTGCCTAGATGGCGGATTTTCATTGGTTTATAGCAAGCAACACTGACCTTATATGGCATTTTGGTAATTTATATCGCGTGCGGGATTAATTTCAACGATTTCGGCATTTGTATGCGAATTTCAAAAAATAAAAAAAATAGTTGTACTTCTTCAAAGGCAACGAAACTTTCCAACGATATTCCTTTTTTCATGAGCTACAACTTTTGTGTTACATTTGCTTGGAAATTCTAAATCCTGTTCTGGCAATTCAGGTTTATATCAACAATAATTGTAAAAATTTTAGATAATTTATGAGCAAGTTAGATAATTTAAAGAGGAAGGCATTAGCTATCGAATGACGCGTGCCCTGTTGCCAGAGAGTAAACACGTCTGGAGATATTTACATTTGAAACAACTGATCGTAAATTTAACTGCATTTCTTTCTTAACTTATTTTCTACCCAGTTTTCCTTGCACATGCTCAATGTTTACTCTCATGAATTTTTTTTTTAAATGCACGAGGTAGAAAATTTTGTGAATGGTTTATACGGCTGCAAAAAATGGTTGAGGGAAAAATGTTTAAAATATTCATTTGATTTAATTCATACTGCATCTCGTGGATCAATTGAAATTGCTCGTAAGCGAAGTTTCTTCCTTTCGCTTCTATTAAATAGTTTTTAGTCACATTTCTTACTTACATTTCGTGAGGACAATGAATAGGTGGTTCCATTCGTTTTCCACTCAACAAGGATTGGTATACTTCATTAACATATATTCCGGGGTAAGGTGTCCCACCTAGAGAATTATATTATGCTATGGATAATCATGTTCTGCAAATTGTTGAAAATAGCTCGACTTTAACGCATTGTGTTTTACTGAATGAGGCTAAATCCCGACATGGCACGTTTGAAGCGAAGCCAGAGAGATCTATAATGTCATCTCGGTAATAATTGGCAACAGATTAGAAAACAGTAGAATATACTTACCCAATGTGAAGAGTTCCCAAAGTAAAACACCAAGTGACCACCTAAATTTGAACGCGGAGATGAATTCAAGAACAGAAAACGCTTTCAATTATTTATTCAGAATGAAAATTGCCTTGGAACAGAGAAACCGGAATGGACTCAAACAGTCGAAATTTCGATTGTGATGAAAATTAAAACAAGGTGAGCAAAGCTCCGGAGAAAAAGAAGATCGTCCTATGTTTTGTGAACTAGACGCACTTTAAGTCACACTCCTGAGTTTTTCATGACATCAAAATCGTCCTACAGACTCGTGCAGATTTGATAGACTTCACTAAATTGCAAGGTTACTGACCAAAAATATGCACACGTCACCATTTTACATGTCTCTCGTTCTTTTCGATCATAGAATAATGGTGTTAACGAACACTCTCAAAAACAATTGTAATTACACGTCTGATTCCTCAGTAAATATTGAATCTCTGATAGACTCGATAGCCATCCATTTTACAGGAACCAATCCCTAAAAATTAACAATGCTACAATTCACGAACTGATTTCGTTTATATGATCGAAAAAAGATGTTGCAATTGTCATAAACTAGCAACGAATATTGACAGACTTCTACTTCAGTTCATTCCAAACAGTTCTTCCAGACGGTGTAGAAATGACCTCCATTTTTGGACTAATCTTACAACGTAGTGCGGTAGAAAACCGCTGAAGACAGAAAAAGGAGCGGCCATGAACAGATATTTCGGGAATCAAACCAGGCCGTCGAAGTGAAGTGCATGCACATTCATCACGAAAGCAATTGGGGCTTTTTTACTGTGTCGATAGCGACCATACTAAGGTAACCGGTGGAAATATTTGAGTGTCTATTTATCTCAGTAAAGAAAGATTTGCGCAAAAACGGCTACCCTCTAGACTTCGGTGTCAATGACGGTCACGGCACCTACGACGAACATGAAACTTGTCTTAACCATATCATGCCTTTGATTAGCAAGAATGCATGGTTGTTACTTGTGAAGTTAAACACTATATGGTAATAATTTTTCATACAAAAACATGGAATCTCAGCTTGTACTTTATACTATGTTTGTTACCGCCGCAATGTATATAATAGCATGGTGTGAACCATGTTTTATTCCAAAATGAAACAAACTGATGGGAAAAGGTTTAAGGTGGTTCTCTAATGTGCACAATGAAAAATTTGCTTTTGATATTGATATTTAAATTGTGGTTTACATTAATCATCCTGTCTTATGGATTTGCTTAACCACCTGTTAAGATTAGTACATGGTAATTGCTTAAAAAATGAACAGAGTGCTCGAAAAGCGAAGAACGCAGATAGGCGAAAATGAAAAATTTACACTCACTGTAGACTTTTTTAAATATTCTTGATATTTGTAGACATCTCTGGCCAAACCAAAGTCTCCAACCTTTGCTACATATCCATGTCCAAGTAGAATGTTTCGTGCGGCCAAATCTCGATAGATTATCTGCAAGATAGCAGGAAAGTTATTAGATAGATAGATAGATAGATAGATTGATAGATAGATAGGTAGATAGATAGATAGATTGATAGATAGATAAATATAGATATATCCTGAACCGGTTGGTGCCGTAGATTGGTGCATCAAACGATTTCTTCACCGATTGTAAGAGGGAACGTGTTTGTGCGGTAATAAATGATGTATTTATGATTGGAGTTTGATGTTACCGACTCGAAGAGCTTCTTACAATGTTCATGTCCTCTATCCTTTAGTGAGTTTAGGTTAACTAACTTTATCATGTCCAAATACGGTTACACTCGGAGATATGATGGACATCGCGCGCTTCTGAACCCTCTCTAGGCCGTGGATCAGATAAGTGGGTAGGACGTGATGGAATACTGGCGAGCAGTACTCTAGAACAGGCCTAATACACGTACTCGGAGGATGGAGCATTCGCTCGCCTAAGCATAATAAGAACATATTCGTATACATACATTTCCGTAGACATTTCCGTAACTCGTTTTCATGTAAAATAAATACAAATATTTTGAATTCAAAATGTACACATATACGAACTCTATAAAAACTCATCATAAAATTATTCTCTAAAAATTTAATTTCCGCAGAAAAATCAAAATTTCTTGGTAGTACGGAATTTTAAAGGATAGTGTGGAACAGTTATTACGGAATTTTAGGAATTTTTCCTTCAAAAGGAATGTCTATGTAATCTCGAAGGAATTTCAATTTTGCTCTTAACTACACTGTTGAAGAAAATTACCTTTCGTGAGATCAAGAAAGTCATCCCTTTTGTAATTTGGCAAGCAAAATAGATCAAATTTTTTGGACCAAACACTTGGGAAAGATCTGCCATTAAAGACTCTTCTTCCACGCTGTACAGGTTTCGACTACTTCGTAAGAATTCTCGGAGATTTCCATTTGGACAATATTCCATTATTATCCACAGGTTTGATCTTTTACCTATTGAAAATTAACGAATGACGTTACATACATACAATTATATGTATAGGAAATTACACGGTTCGAGAAGTATTCATGAGAAATCGCACGCGTGTTTGGCGAATCAATATCGATCACTATAGATATTGTGCGTAAGCACGTAGCTACATGCAAGTGCTATTTCCTTTGCTTTTTCATTAATACTTCGAGAAAAAGCGTTATTTACTTTAAATATCATTTTTATAACAAATAAATAGAAAGTCAACAAAAACCAAAAGTGTGTCTTTCAGGTCTAACCCAGAGGAGGAATGAGGGTCTTCCCGAAATGCGTTGCATCTCATTAATATTCACATTTGCGATTTTCAACAAAGTTAGGTGAAAAATTGTTGAAATATATTGCGATTTTTATCCCTAAAGATCCGATTTTTTGGAAGGTATGTTTTCATAATTGTTTTGTTTAGGTATCTAATTTAGTTATTTTTGACTTGTTTGATATAGATATTTCTTTTTAGTTATGTTAATTACGCATTGTATTTATGCTTGTTCCGGGTCAGAGGACACGCCACAAAAGTGACATTGAAACAATGCTGGAGCTAGTTAGCTTTTTTAAACAGAAACGGGGAAAAAACGTGTCATCATATTCAGCAAGCTTTGTTCTTTATATTGGTACTTTAAAACCTTAAATAGCTCCACTAAATCGAGGAGTAATGGGGTATTTTTGCTGTATTCTAACGCAGATGGCGGGAATAGACCGCGTTGTGATTATTATCGCGCGAGGGAATCTTGTGTATGATGCACTATTTTATATTGTATTTAGAAGCATACGCTTATATGTTGCTATATATTTTGATTCTCCTGTGTAATACCTGCAATATATATTTAACTGTACTGACTGTATTTTTCTATTTTATTATAGAATTCGGGAAAAAATGGAATCTGACGACAGCGATGTTTATAATATTATTGACATTGTTGATGAGGAAAATGATATTGGCAAGAGGGCATATATTTCTAAAGGAGATACGCCGGAAAAACCTGTGAACAAGTCACGAAGAGTTGCACGTACGGAGAATTCATCATCCAGTCGAGCAAAGGTAAAAATTATACAAAGGTTTCATTTATAGCACTTGCTGTATATATACAGATAAATATAAATACAATGTGTCAACTGTTGTTCAACTGAAAGCTATTTCGTATTTAATAATTGAATGTAGAATCGGTTTTATTTGTAGTTTCCTAGTAGAAAGATATCCAGAAAGAGGAAACTTACTCCTACAAAGAAGTCCCCAGTAAAATTTCATCAATGGACCTTTGAGGAAGACAATGCATTTGCTGAGTTCATAGTGATTGCCAAAACAGATCCAAAATATGGAAAAATGTCTGTTGGAGAGTGGCCAGCATTTGGTAAAAAGAACAGTTTCTGGGACGATGGTGCCAAACATATTAAATGTGGTACTTCTTCTAACATTCTCTTATCAAGTAAGTTAATGCTACTGTTAGAAGTCTAATTCATTAATATAAATATACAGGGATTTCAGAATTAGTTCAATATCGACTGTTGTGATAATAAATTAGCAGGCGGTAATGTGGATTTTAAGTTGTTCTAAAATTTGACCGACAGGTCACAGTTGCCAGCGGTAAAGCTCATAGTAACCCAGCGGTAAAGCTCAAAGTAACCCAGCGGCTGCCGGCTTATTTTGAAAGCCCTTAGTATAAAAAGAGTAAGATCAAGGATGTTTTTTAAATATTATTCAATCATAGATATGATGTTACTTCATTCTTGTTTTCATGCCTTTTATATAGATTGCCGTCTGCGATCACGAGTAACTGTTGTGTACTGGAAAAAGTTTGCAACATTGGAACATGCTCAAATCCATTATGGTTTGACATTATCTGACAGTTTAGCTGAACTAGTGATTGATAAGAGGCCACCACCACCCTCAGCACCCACATCACTACCACCCTTGGCACCACCACCACCCTCAGCACTTCCACCTCCCTCGGCACCACCACCACCATCGGCACCACCACCATCCTTGGCACCACCACCACCCTCAGCACCACCACCACCCTCGGCACCACCACCACCACCCTCGGCACCCCTACCAACACCAAGAATACCGCCACCACCACCGCCAAGTGTACCGCCCCCACCACAACCAAGAATATCACACCCACCACCGCCATGTATACCACCACCACCACCACCAAGAATACCACCACCACCAACAGGAACAACACCCCTTCAAACAATAACACCACCACCATCAACAACCATTACCTACGGTGGAAAATGTGTTCAAACTTGCGAGTCTATTGGAAAATGATGATTTAGAAACATTGTTGAACAAACTATTCCTACACCTTGCTTTGGAGCATAAAATAACATCTAATCCTGGCAAATTTTGTTCACTCTCTATTAAAGCAATGGAACTGCTAAAAAAGAACAACAAAAGCAATCTATTTTATAAATTCGCCTTGGCATTATGCAATACCAAACCTGTAACTGGTGAACCCATCTTTCCAATGGATAGGATGCCTTTTGGTCTGGTTGAGTATCAGATAGAGTTCTTTAGTTGCACTCATGTAAAACAGGTACGAAATGTTGTTATAAAATTATTTAATTTAAATATAAAAATGTATGCTTTCATCCAGTCATGTCTATTCATTTTCCAAAAATCTCTTGTAATTTCTACCTACAGGTAAAGCCTTATGTACATGAGAAAATATTAAACATTCCCTTTTGTATATGTATTATTTACTTCCACCAAAAGTGATATTATTGATATACATATACAGTATAGGGAATGTCCAATAAGTATGTGTAGTCTGTTGTCTAGCTGTACTAGTCGAGAAAAATTGCAAAATATTGGTGGTGCAAACTGACATTAATATTATCTTCTAGATTTAAATGCCTGCTGATTTTCTCCAGTGGCACGAAAGTATGTGTGCGGAGTTCCCCACACGTTTCAACCGTCTGTTCAGAGGACCAATGTGGTCTTGATGAAGAGCATTATGGCTATCCAATAATGGTCAGTGTTTTGTATTGTTAATATTATAACTTTTATATATATTTATTATACAGTACCGATTGGCAGTACTTTTCTACTGCCGATTAAAATTGTCTGGCATTGGGTGCATCTCAAGTGCATTGCCAGATATTGGGTTAACTCTATTAATAATAGAGTATTAATTATTAAAACAGTATACTGAATATTCCATTTTGCATTTCCATTTCAGGCAAAGGTCAATGTAGCCTGCATTTCAACCAGGACAGTTGCAACAAAAACTGCATCATCACAATTCAGCAATGAGCCTTTAATACAGGTAATTATTAATCTGCTTGTTATCAATAATATTATTGATAAAATATAATCTACATACTGTACATCAAAATGCAGGAATACAGCTAGGTGCAGTACTGTACATTAACAATGTGCTGAACAATTTGTTTTATGCATTTTTAGGAACAAGCACTAAAAGACATGAAAACTGCATATCCTTCAGGGCGTTTCTGGATCAAAGGTGATGGATGTGATATTAAACCAGCTCTACAGCAATCGGTTAAAGGTGTCTGGAATGGAGATGCTGTTTTAGGAGATGGAAAGCTTCAGGAATTAAGAACTGATTATGAAGAAAGATTAAAGACATTTAAGAAATTGGCATAACCACAGAAAGATATTGAGAAAGTGAAAGATGATATTGATCTGGAGACTGATAAGCAGGTTTTAGTGCAAGGTGTAATGAAGGCACAGAAAGCATATACAGACAAAAGTAAAACGCGAAACCCATCAAAAAAGGTACTTATGGAACTTTCATGGGAACGACTGGAATATATAGTGAGCTATTACAGCAATGCCAATGGTTGCTTTCTTATGTAAAAACATAGAATGCCTCTGTTGGCCAAAGTTCTCAAGTGTTGCATGTACAAAAGAGCATGTCTGATAAAACATCTGAATGGGAGACGTATCTGAGAAATTTGTTTGTGAAAAGAAGACAACCTGCGGCAACCCATGTGTTCGTCTTTCTTATATCTGATGAACGTCGCAACAAGAAACCATACTGTCTTCCGATTCAATATCTCCCCTACCATTCGTTGAAATACCAGACTGTGCGAGAGCTGACAAATAACATAAGAAAGGAGATGGCTAATTTTGGAATGCTTTCTATTGGTGAGTAAAATATAATCATGCCAATTGAATATATATTTCTCGTTTGCCATCTGCAACGACTATTGACCATAACATTTAGATCAAATGTTTGGCATAAATATTTAATACCCTTAAAGGGTTGGTCAAGTCCAAACATAAACATGCTATATATTTAAAAAATATGATGTTCACAGAGTGCATGTGATGAACGAACTTGACTGCCTCTTTAAAGAAGAGACCCCCTTGTAGGCCAAAACTTGATGTGTTAATAGATCTTATGCATTATAAAGTTTTCTTGCAGTGAGTGACTATCACTGAGAGTCAGTGGTATTTTGCTATAAATAACATATAGTACTAGGAAAAATTAAGTGGGCCCGGTGGCAATTAATGTGACACATGCCTTAATCTTGTTTTCCACTGCGCAATTTTTCTTCACGGAACGCAAATTTGTGCAATGTGTTGGCAAAAACCTTGTTTGCATCAAATTTTTTCATTCACCAATTACATTGCCAGAATTTGTTTTGCTTCGCATTGTTTGAACAAATTTATGTAGTCACCTTGTAAACAGTAGGATTTATAAGTCGTGTTTTCAGCAAATACCTTTACTGTCGTTGCAATGGAAGTGTTGCTAAAATGTTGCATGAATTCATTACCTAGAATTTAGCAATTCATTCGTTGAAAAATTGATCAACTTCCTGTGTGTGTGAATCGACCAATGGCGTCTCATTTCAGTGATTGATTGACCAATTGGGAACAAGTATGCTAGTAAACAGGAAGTTGAGCAATTTTTGAGCAAATGTATTGATCAACTTATGTAATGAATTGATGTAATATTTTAGAAACACTTCCATTGCAACGACAGTAACCCAACATTATTGTGATACACACTCACAATTATGATTATTCTGAGATACACTAGTACTTATGATGTGACTTTAGCGATAATTTCAATTGAAGTTTACCAGGTTACACAGTCACTTACTTTTCTTGTTCCAATTACATAACTAGGTTTTGTCACTGATGGGGAATTTAACAGCTTGAGAACTAAAGGAGAGACACGCCCACTACACCTGGTGCAACTGATACGAGATGCTCGTGAAAGTGTCAACAAAAAATCTGGAGGATCTTTATTGAAATTCCTTGTGAGGACAGGAGGTACTGTACTGTAATATCTATTTACTATGCCCATATTATGTTATTCATATTTAGACATGCAGCGAGCCTTAAATTTGCATTTTGGGAATATGTATGAAACCTTATGTGCATCCATCGGCTTCCATTGGTGTGCACCCACTTGGGGGAAAGGACTAAAACAGCCTATATCCAAATGTGAATTGGTGTGTTTGTCGGAAATTTGAAGGTTGTCATTTGTCAGTTGTCAGAAACTTATAGAGGCTTATTATACCCCCCATTGGAAAAAAATGAATTTCTTAAGCAATACAAGCGTAATAAAACTATCCCTTTGATATCCTTTTAAGTTGATGGAAATGGAATGCCTGTTACAGAAAAGGTCGACCTAGCAATACCTTCTAATGTTATCAACCTACTGCATAACTTGAGACATGATGGATTAAGTCTATTTGATGCTCTAAAGTGCGTAAGGATATCCTTAGTTCCAGAAGGATATGAACCTTATCCATTCAGAAATGGAGTGGAAGAAAGCCAGGACGATATGCTTAAATCCATTGTTGCAACATTTATCAATTCAGAGCAACTGTCGCCAAGTATGTATCAGAGGGTGTAGATTTTTCAACCTATCTTTACATCCCAGAGATCGTTGAAGGAACTGGCGAGGCATTTCATGAAAGGGAAGATCACTGCCACATTCTAAAGCGCATTTGGAAACATACAAGGGAAGCAGGGCCACCTGGAACCAACTTACAGGGCTTTGATGATGCGATGCGTCATCCAAAAACTGGATTGACATTTTCAGCCCTTATTGGTGAAAGAAAACAATCTGTGGTTGACGCTGAAAGAATGTTATCGTACCTTGTTGCCAAGTTTCTCTGTGAAAATGGTTATGAGAAGGAAAGAGAGTATGTTAACATTGTTGCAGGATGGCACGAGGCAGCAGATGGTAGAGGTCTTTCCGAGCTTGAGCGATGCAGAAAGAACTACGCTATGATCAACATGGTTTTGGATGACTGGATGCCGTGGCATAAGACAACACCTAATTTTGGTATCATTGATATCAACAGGTATAATTATGATAGAAACATGATAGCTAGCTGCTTTCTTTTTATTTTAAACACACTGAGATGAAAATGTTTACTCATTTACTTCAATATATATGAAAATATGTAGAATTGTTTCAATATTTTGTTTATTTTCTAGACCAATCAAAGGAATTTGTGGGTTCTCAAGAGAGACTGTGATTGCTGTCACTACCAATATCGAAAGCATTGAGAATCTGATAGAATTGGATATCCAGCACATCCTAGAGCTGGCACTTCAGATGATGTAGAAGCATTTATCTCATTGTTGCACCGTTTCCTTGGCCATATCTTTACAGTGAATGATATGAAATCTTGATGGAGGAAAGTTGTGAGGTATAGTATACATACTGTACATGAAGGGAAATACACAAAGTATATATACATAAGACATATTTTCCTTTAGAGAGTATTGCAAACGAATTGACAAAGATTTGCCATTTTACTACTGGACAAGCAATGAGCACTTCAGAGATTTTGATGAAGAATTGCCAAGTTTTAATGAAGCTGATGAGATCCCAGAAGACATAAACCAAAAGATCATCCATTCCGTCTTCACAGGCTAGCTGTTAACAGACAAGAAGACTCCTCCATATTCACAGCAGGGCGTTGCTTTTTGCCAGCACGTAACCAAGTCACCGTCCGTCATCGCCTTCACAGACCTGTCGTGGAACCTCCAATATTGGAAGCCCCCATTGGAAGAATGGAAGAAGATCTGGTCGAAGAAGAAGATCTGCTTGAAGAAGATTGGCTGATGGATGCTTTCTAGACCTCCCTTGGATCATGTGCAAGGCAAGGTTTAACTTACTTTATTGTATATATTCTAAGGGTTGTTTTTATGCCTTTCACCAGTACTAACAAGTAAAATGGTCCAATGTTAGACAGAGTAAAATACTCTAAAGTAGAACACTCCTTGGTACATTTCCAGATAATGGATTGACCTTGAAAAACATTTTTTTACTAGGAGCAACTACTGTACACTGATACTTGGCTTGGCGAATGTGTTTTGGAATATGTACAGTATGCTGTGTGGTTGGTAAGGTACCATATTGATACAAATGTTGGTGTTGTGTAATGATGATCAATATAATTATGATGATGATAATGATATTTATTCAGGGTGCCCATGTCTCCGAAGAGTTTTTCAATGAGGCCCTGTATAAGATATACATTAACAATACAATATAAAAAGAATTAGTAAGAATTAGCGTAGCTACGAAAGGTAAAGCTATTTAAAATGTAATTTGAAAGTATCCTTTATAGCAGATGGAAGAGTGTTAAAGTCATTAAGAGCTAAATAGCTAAAAAAATGTTTGCCCCAATTAGTTTTCGCTCTTGAGGTGAAAATCGTTATTCCTTCTCGTGTTATACTGATGAATATCACTATTAATAACAAAGTTGAATTTATAATCAATTTGTTCATTATGGCTTTTTGTTGTTAGGACTGTACCTCAATCTGTGCTATCTTGTCTTGATGATAGTGTTTTGGAAAACTGTATGTAAGCTGTATGCTATGTGGTGTGTAAGTATGAAGGTACCATATTGTGGCAAATGTTATGAGTAAGTATGGTGTTAGTGATTACATATAACGCTTGCAAGTATTTATGTATTGATTTGATGTTTTTGTGAATGCAGTACTGGCATGTATGTATATATAAAACCCAGGCTCTCGAAAATATTGTATGACCACACGCAACATATACAACATAAACACAATTTAATTTTCACTTACATAACTAACAATGCAATTTATCATGAACTAGATACTGGGGCCAGTTGTTCAAACATTTTATTAACGCTAACCCTGTGGCGGGTTTAATTTAATACTTTCAACCCTCTATTGTGTACTTCTGTACCATTGTTTGTTTCATAACTATAGAAATGAAACTACTTTTGATGTAGAAACGATTTCTGGAATAATTTATTTAACTTTATAAACAAGCTGTTGGGAACTTTCCCAGGTTACGCTAACAAGCTTTTGAACAACTGGCCACGATTCCCAGCGGTCTCACTCACGTATATAAGGGAGAGACAAACATAGCTAGTGGTCTCATTCTGTTGAAGATACCGCCGAACTACTTCTCTGACATGGCGGAGAACGTTCAGGTGCCAGACAATAATTTACAAGCAGCTCAAGCTATTTTGCTCGATGTCCAACAACCACAAATGCCACAACCAGAACAGCCTCAATTGCCACAATCGATTGTTCTTGCTCAGCCTCAGCCAGACCAACCACCGCCTCAACCGAATGTCCGTCCTGCCGACGAAGCAACTTTAGAGATTTGTTTGGTTCGTATTTGTGTTATTTGATTATAGCTTTACGCCGTTTTCGTTCTTATTTCGCCCTTATTTCGCCCTCGTTTGATGCATGCTTCATGTGTTAATCTGCCCCTTGTAATATTGTGACAACCTCGTTCCCAGGCTCTTTACCTACGCTCACCCCCGCTGCGGAAAAGACCCTAGTTCAGACTGGTCACGTGACACCTCAGAATCTGGGGTGTTTTTAATTAGCGCTTTGAAAACACTGAGGGAGGGGTAGTTGAGTAAACATGTCAATTTTACATTCATGCATGAGTGAATAATGGCGTAATAAATACAAAAACATGGGCTCACCTGTCCAGATTAGCAATGGCTCAACTTAAGGAAACACCGAAAAAGATATACGGAAAATAAATTTCAAACTCCGAGTCCATGTGTCGACTTTGTTGTGGCATATGAGCCAAAATATACAAAAAACCAGTACAATAAAGCAAATGTCAAACTACTGGCTTTTGCTGAAGCGGTCTATGGTGAGAGAACTCCCTTCCTCGTCTTGTGTGCCGACCTTGTGAAAGACGACTGGATAATTCATGAAAATTCCAAAGCATGATATGTGGGAACCAAAAAACTATGATGCAAACAAAGAGATGTATTGATATTTCGCCTTCAACGCGAATCACGGAGGAGAAAAGAGCAAGAACTAGTCTGGAAGGCGAAGTGCGATCAACCCGAAGCCTGTCATTTTCATCCAACAAAGGAACTATACAATCCGAGGTATGTTATATTTTTTATATGATTCATCATTTAGATATTGTATACTATATGAGATATTGTATACTATAATTTATGTGTAGATTTCCAATTTCATTTCCGGTATACACTGAACTCTAAAGAGTAAAGTTTAAAAGCCAATAAAAGGTTCTAAATATCTCGTACATTACAGGTTGTCAACGATCCTGTTTCCAAAACCGCGTCGTATGATTCCGTCCCGTTTACGGATGTCCTAAATACCGTCAATGACGAACTGAGAAATGTGGCAGTTAGAGACACGAAGTCCGTTCTTCGTAAAAGAAATTTTAGAAGGAATGAGTTCGTTCTCTTTGGAGACTATATCGTGGACGAGTATCCTGTATAGTATTCAGAATTCTATCTGAATTGTTGGAGTTCAACTACAACACGGAAAAGAAGATCGCTCCGTTATGTTTGATTTACAGCGTCATAATGTTCAAACGATGCCATGAGTTGAGTTTTTTGCAGCGCATTAATACAATTTTACTGGCCGACAGTGGCGCTAATACGGAGGTAAATTATAATGATACAGTTTACTTAATTGTCATTTAAAAAAAGAGGAAAAGCTTTATTTATGCATATCAGTTTTTGCTGAGTTGTTCCGTGCGCAATTTTATATTGTCCACAGCGATGCTAACACGGGGGTAAATTATAGTTTATTTTGAATATATCATGCTTACTCTTTGGCTTGTTACAAATTATGTCAATTTCGAGAACAATAGAATAGACGTGAAAAAGCTTTTTACGCGTTTGCCAATGTTTACTTAGCTGTATCGGCATTTTATTTTGTACATATAATGTTCGAATCATGTTGCCATTGACATTAATTGTAACATAAATGTTGGTCAATTTATTTTTCGCTATTGGTTTTCAGTGCATTAAACTGACAAGGTAGATTTTTTATTTGATTGAACTAGTTAAGCTGGTTACAGACGAGCAAGTTTTATGACAAGTTTTCATATGACAAGTTTTACTTGCTCGTTTGTATGGGTATTAAATTTTGCCAATTTTCTCTCAATGACAAGTGGCGAAGTGCACTTTTGCCCATGCATACAGACGAGTAAATAAAACTTGTCGTATGAAAACTTGTCATAGAAAACTTGCTCGTCTGTAACCAGGTTTAGGTCAGTCAGTGTCACTTCATTTGTACAAGAGAAATTTCAAACCGCAATCTATTCGGCGCTTCGCTCGTTTCAAAAGACAAAACAAATTTTAAATTATTTAATATCAAACTTGTAATATGAGTTACAAATTGTTTTTACTCTAGTTTTGATTGTTATACTGTTCATATAAGGTTGCCCAAAGTTTATACTGTAGTTGCTTTGTATATTAATTTATTGTGCCAAAAAAACTGTTATGGACTATTGTTACTGTTACTGTTACTACAGCTTCTGTGCTATTTTATAAACTCAATTTAGAACTCAATTTAGAGCCCTTTTGCAACTTTAAAAGCGATTTTTTGTTGATTTATAGCCTTTATTTGCAATTTTACCGCTCCTTTGAACACGCTTATTTCTACCGGAAATGACTTTTGCGCTTTACGCGTCTTAGCCTACCCTCCCACGGGACAAAGCTGTGGAAGGTGTCACGTGACCAGCCTGAACCAGGGTCTTTTCCGCAGCGGGGGTGAGCGTAGGTAAAGAGCCTGGGAACGAGGTTGATATTGTGATTGCTTGCTGTCGATGGCTCCTCGTAGCATTGTAAAAGCCGCGTTGCATTTTACCCTTGCCTCGTGTTTTCTCGCCTATTCATCTAAGTTTTACTTGCATGGCATAAATTTCTACACAATAACTTTGTTGTTCGCTCAGCGCATTGTTCTCATCGTTCCACGGTCGAATGACTTAGTGTTACTCGTGGGCGAGTCTGTGCACTCTCGCCCTACCATATTTTGCGATGTTGGATGAACTGACCGTTTTATTCTGCTTGCAACGTGTTATCAGTGTGTTTTCCAGGCTTATTTATTTCCTGAACTTCTTCCGGAGCGTTTTTCTATACACGGCTCGCCGTCAAACGCTTTTCTATTTCATGCCTTCCCGGATTAGTTCTATCGGTCTTTGTTATATTTTATCGTTTTGCGGCTTGTTTCGTCTACTCCTCAACCCGGTTCCCAGTGTTTGACTATTCTATGGGCCTCCGTGCTGCCCCTTTATATTGTACTTATGACGAAATGTTCCTAGCCCTGTACAGATGTATAGCCTTTTATGGTTTTCGGGCGGTCGTTTTATTCTTATGAGAATTGTTTATCTAGCCCTGCTACAAACGTGTGACCTGTTATGGTTCTGCGGCTGTTGTTTCTACTTATGAAAATTGTTATAGAGCCCTGCTCAAACGTATACCTTTTATGGTTTTGTGGGCTGTTGTTTTATACTCATGAAAATTGTTTACAGCCCTGCTACAAACGTGTGACCTGTTATGGTTCTGCGGCTGTTGTTTCTACTTATGAAAATTGTTATATAGCCCTGCTCAAACGTATACCTTTTATGGTTTTGCGGGCTGTTGTTTTATACTCATGAAAATTGTTTACAGCCCTGCTACAAACGTGTGACCTGTTATGGTTCTGCGGCTGTTGTTTCTACTTATGAAAATTGTTATATAGCCCTGCTCAAACGTATACCTTTTTGGTTTTATGGTTTTGCGGGCTGTATTCATTCTAATTGCCCTGCTCTAAACGCCCCTTTGTGGTTTGCTAAAAACGTGTAACCTTTTGTGGTTTTGCGGGCTGTAGTTTTATACTTATGAAAATCGTTACCTAGCCCAGCTACAAACTTATAACCTTCTATGGTTTTGCGGGCTGTTGTTTTATAGTTGTAAAATTGTTATTTAGCCCAGCTAAAGCGTGTAACCACTTTACTTTTGTTTTGCTGGTTGTTTCGTTTACACAATTGACAATTCCTCTCTATCCATGCGGGAACCGTTTTAATTTACCGCTTTATGATTTTGGGCGGCCTTGTTTATGCCTATTACAGTGCCTTTTCGTTTAGGTATGTCCTCCACAATCTTCTGTTCCCGCAAGCTAGGTTTTTAACCTATTGTTCTACTGTGCACTTTATGGTCTAGCGGGTTCTTTGTTCTCTATCGGGTTTGTAGCGTATGTATGCCTTCTATGTATGTATGTGCATATGTTTGTTACGTCGTCTCTTTGTTCTCAAACACACCATTCTCGTTCCTTAGTTATGTGGGTTTTGTTATTTGTTATCGTCCTTGCATTGCCGTATCTGTGTTAATTAATGCGACTATATTTACATCTATTGTTAAGCGTGTCGCTTCATTTGCGATGTATTGTTCGCTATCTGGTGAAATCCCAATCCTTTTGGGCTTGTTGGTTGACCTGCAGCTGGGACGCAACGCCTCATTGATATCTTTAACGCGACGTAACGCCTGCAGCACAATCATTTCTTTTCTATTTCTAAGGCCCTACAGAAGCGAATACAATTGTTAGAAGACTCTCAAGCTACTTCGGTTGACGCTCTTGTGCGAACAATTACTCACTGTGGTAGTCGTCGGGCTGAGGACTTCGACAAGTACATAGCTCTTCGCATGGCGGATGATCTTGTTTCCGTCGCCAAGACCTCAGGCCATGCCGTGGCAACCAACCACGAACTCATAGCGACCACGTTACGTGAAAAATTCCACGTTCCGGCCGAACAATTTAAGGCATACTTTTTGGCCCTTTTGGCAGATAAAGAATTTTCCCGTGTTATTGATACAATGGCCAAGTTCGACAAGTCGTTTGAACGCTCAATACCGTACCCATGCAGCTTACCCTCGTGCGTCTCGGTTTAGAAGAGAACATTTTTCCCGTGCATCTCGACCGACTCGCATTATATGCTATCGCTGTGGAACACCAGGCCATAAGTCTCCACAGTATTTCTGACGCCCTCCATCCCGTCCACCAGTACGACCTAATAGAGCTCAGCCACCTCAACCTCGTTAGAACGTAATTTATGACAATATCATGTATTTTCCTATGCAATTAATTTGTTTGATTGTGATTTTCCTTAGTTATTTATTGTTTTCCAGAAATATTGCTCTCAATAAAATATTTTCATTGCATTGTGTCATTTAGTCGATCTTGTTTTCTTCTCTACCCTATTCTGGTTCTCCTTTTCCCTTCTTTAATTTCTTTTCTTTACTCTTCCCATGCAGCATGTGGATGGCATTCTCAAAGGGGTTCTTATTCTCCTCTCGGATTACCGGGGCTGAGTTTGCCATCTCCTGGGTCTTATATTTTCCTTCCTTTTCTCTTTAGCTCTCCTTGCAAGTTTTTCCCAACTGGGAATCGACCCCACGTTTTGACCCGACTATAATTTCCTCCAACACTGTACCCTGGATAAGATACGATAAGTCTTCTATCAATACGACCCAGAAGATTGGCAATTCACGTATTGAGAAGAATTTCTTTGAGTCCGATATCGAGGGTGCATCGTTCGCTGACGTGTCTTTATTAGCTTTTCGTGATCCACACCGTTTCGTTGCTGGTGAACTCCACATGCATAAAGCGCAATGGAATGATCTCCTGTACGGTACTACAAATGAACGCTTTTTGGAAGTTTCCGATTGGATCAGCAATTAAGTCAGCGTTGGAAATTTTTTCACTCCTTTCAACGGTAGCTACACCTTGATGAAGCTCGTTTGAATGAAGGCGAAACCATCCATAGTTTTCGCTGCGACTCTGCTATCACGTTAGCGGCGACAGGATCTCAGTTAGCCGACATCACGTCTCATGTCGGTTGGAACAATAAAGGCACAGCCCTATATTATCTGAAGCTGGTTTTACGCACGGGGAGCCCGTCAGATCTTGTGTCTTCTAATGCATGTGCCTCGTCCAGTTCAACGGACCTATATACGGACCTTAATCATAAACGGACCTTTGTTCTCGCCTTTCCTAACTTAAGGCTTAGTTCTGCCTATTGAGATTGAGCTGTTCCGACTGGGTTTTGAGAACGGGCGTTTTGGGGAGTTGCTCACCCCTATATGCTTGGATGACAGGCGCATTTTCTGGAGACTGTCGGTTGCCCAATCTCAATTATAGGAGTGAGTGAGAACGCTGAGAATAAGTAACTATTCTCAGCGGTCTCGCTCACGTATATAAGGGAGAGACAAACATAGCTAGTGGTCTCATTCTGTTGAAGTATCGTGTAACTTCCTGTTGCTGGCAAGCGCTTCATGTGTGTATATCTCGCGCTCTCGTTCACTCCTAGTCTCTCAGCAATCTCAGCTCGTTTTGTTTTGTTTCCCCCCCATCCCGCCCATAATTATTTTCGACTTTGCTAACGAGTTGAGACTGTCGGTTGCCCAATCTCAATTATAGGAGTGAGTGAGAACGCTGAGAATAAGTAACTGTTCATACAACAGCATTAAATGCAAATCTAAAGCATAGTATTTTGAGTAATTGCCACCCACATATACAAATGACATGACCTCAGCGTGTGCTTGGCAATTGTGCCATATGTTTGTACTTTACTCTCGATTGCCTAATAATAATGCCAGACCATTTTACTCATCAATAGTAGGGTACTGTTCAATTACCAATACATGTGCATAATAAATTATTATGTTTTGCAGTTTTTATACAGGTGTTAGTACCATTACATTAGAACTTGACAAGGGGTGGCTAAGGTGGTGTCATTTTTGTAGGTAATGCAGTAAATGCACATTTTCATATTTGTTTTAATCCACCTTACACTATCTATGTGTTTTGGTGGAATGGAAATGACCAGCATACAGTAAAAGCACCATTTTCATATGTATTGCCATATGCTTAATCCCATGCATATTGGTGGAATGAAAATGAAGCAACAGTTTTTTTAATATAGATGCAATTTGAATAAATCAATTTTTAATAGCCAATTGTCTGTGTGTAGTTATTGCATGTTGCCTTGGTTGCATATTGATTGTTTTGGTCTACAGGGTAAATCAATCCCTCACAAGGGAATGTAACTAGTGCACAATCGCAAAGCAATCGTACTGTACATACAATAAAATATAGAGTAGCAGTAAGTAAATCCAGATAGACATTGGATGGTAGGAACCAACTTGCCAGATAATGATTGTTCTCTGTATTGTTCTAATCTCTTTGCTTGATACATGTATCTATAGTACCAGTAATCCAGACCAACTTGCCAGGTAACCAACTTGCCATGTAAGGATCATTCCGATCTTTCATCTCTATGTGTCATCTTTGATAGAAATACTGAAAGAGAAACAGAGGAAAGCAGCAACTTTTATCTGTATTAAGAAAGTTATAATAGGCATCACTACAATTTCATCCAATCCTTAAACCCAACCATCACAATTTTTGAAGCTGGCATATATATACACCTTAAATTTAATTGCATCTCAGGCATATCAATAATGCTCAGAAGCCAGTGTATTAAACTTATATCTTTAGCTGTGTATTTTGTTAACAAGCTCATATGTAAAACTGTGGGTGGCAAAATGGGATAGTGGCAAATGAATACGAAACGCACTCGCCGATTAAAGGTCCAATAATATGTAGATTATCATCTTTCATCTTCGGACATTCTATCTCCATCTCTCTTCATTTCTGAACATTCCCATCTGTTATCTCTATGTGTGTGTGTCATATTTGACAGAAATACTGAAAGAGAAACAGAGCAAAGCAGCAACTTTTATCTGTATTAAGAAAGTTATAATAATAATAGGTATGACCACAATTTCATCCAATCCTTAAACTCAACCATCAACAAGTCTGATTATATGAAAGTCCTTTCCGGCATACACCTTTAATTGCATCTCGGGAATATAAATGCTCAGAAGGCAGGGTATACAACTTGTATCTTTAACAATAACTGTGCATTTTGACCACAAGCTCATGTAAACTAAACTAAAGCTACAAACTGTGTGTGGCTAAATGGGACAGTGACAAATGAACATGAAACGCACTCACCGGTTATAAAATCCAATAATATATATATTAGGAACTCAAGCTTGATATGAGGTATTCTTGATCTATATACAAAGACATATTGTATGTTACTGTTTGATTATAAAATGTAAGCACATTTGAGTGATACATTGACACATGTCAATGGACTAAAAAACCCACCTTTCCAACAAGCACAAAATCATCAATCAATATGGCTGTTATATGTATTTCCTGGATCATCTCTATCCCATGGTCCTCGTTTCACAATCGGCAAGGATGCACTGTACAATAGTTTTTTTTCTCTGTACGCATATGTCCTTTTCAAAGTATCTAGTGTAATTGAATGTACCTCATTTCGATGAAGAGCATGCTTGAGTTTAGGAATTTTGTTTAATCCACAATAGCCAATTATATGCCAGTTGTTATTGTGAAACACTAAAAATTTCTCGAACATTGTCTGGTTCATGTTCCACTTTGACTGTCAACTCTAGGTTTGATGATCTTCTCCACATGCACCTTGTGAGCGCCGCTTGGTATCTGTTCTCTTTCCAAGATCCAACAACAACAAACTTTTCAGAATACATAGATATAACATCTATTGTCCTCATCATCAGACATTTCATCATCCACATTGTCACCAACGGTAGTATCTTCCACATCCAAAATTTCTGTCAATTGTCGAATTTCCTCAACTTCATTTACATTCACTGCCTCAGTTTCACCAACACTGGCACCACTAGACAGGTCTTCGTTCTGTACCACTCGGTGTGTATCAATATTTGCCAAACAAACAGGATTTAGTAGTTGTTTAAAACAATTGCATTCAGTTGGCTTGTTTAAAGGTACTGGTGGAAGTACATTATCCAGCTCATCATTTTGAATATCCAGGTCACCTGGAGGGACTGCTTGGGATGTTGGTGATGGTAAAATATCAGACTCCCACAACATGACAATATTACATAGCCGGCCACATCCATCCCTGATTTCAATGGGGTCATGGAACTACACATGGAAGTAAGAAACACATTGAGTAGGAACATAACAACAAAGTCAAGGTAAAGGACTTAAATATCAGTCTAACAATGACGTGTTTAATATTAATATAAAAAACAAATACAAAATATATTTTATGCCCTGAATTATATAAAATATATTTATATATTATAATCAATTTTCACTACATTTTTACTGATTAAATCCTTTCTTATTCAAAGATATTTATGTACTGTAAACACATTGTATGTATTTCTTATCTGTTTTTAAAGTTTCTATTTTTTGGAAATATACAAAATGTATTTCAATCAAAATTATGTATATACAGTATTAAAAGCATGCGTTTAAATCATCTCACCTTGAAAACGCAACTGATATGCACTTCTATCAATGCAGGGCTACTACAATGAGCGAGCATTTCTTCGATTTTTATGCCTTTAACAACTGATGGAATAAGGGCTGTTCGTCGAATGTCCAAACTATCCATAAAACTTATATGAACCTCGCAGCATTCTAGTTGAACGCACGGTAATCCATCTGTGATCATATTCACAGGGTTTTTCGACACACAATGAACATAAAGAAGTTCATGCCCATCTAATTCAGAAGCTTTCATCCCAGTAATACTGCGAAAACTCGCCATTTTTTAATATTTTACTTTTAATCTCTGAGTTGTGAACGCAGCGAGCAACAATCGAACAATGACGGAGCAGGCCGAGAAATTGAGTATATATGATAAACCGCCCCGGCGCGCGTTGCATTTCGGGAAGACCCACATTCCTCCTCTGGGACTGACCTTTCTTGGATCGAAGCATTAAAGATTAGGGCAACAGGTGACGAAAGTTCCATTGCAAAGTCCTTTAAGATCCATGTAGGTAAATTATCTGGCCCCGACGCCTTTCCACGCTTTAAGTTGGATAACTGTTTGTAAACTTCTTCAGGAGAGATCCAATATTTAATTGAAATTTCTTCCGCGGTTTCATTATTCACTACAGGGAGGGGAGAGGGGGGCAATGGTGGTAGGCTATTATTAGTGATCAAGAACTTATTGTTAATTCTAGTAGCTAATTCTATGGAGTTGATTTCTGTATTTGCTTCAATCACACTTAGTACAGGTTTTTTTGAAGAAATGCCAGCGAGTTGTTTAATGGATTTCCACCACGAACCTACGTCATCACAATTCTTCACTTTTCTTTCAAAAAGGGAGCTTCGAAGACGGTTATTCAGTCTATTAACTATATTTCTTAACTTCCTAAATGTTTCTGGATCTTTATCCATAGCTTGCTGCCTTTGCTGGATTAAGGATCTTAGCTCTGAAGTAATCCAAGGCTTATCATTGGGGTGTTGTTTATTTTTCCTTAATGGGAAGAAGAGGTCTATCGCATAATTCAGTAACGATTGGAATGCGTTGAGCTTTTCAGAACACGAGGGGAGGCTTCAAGGAATGTGAAATCAGTTGACGTTAACCACCTTCCAAACCCGTCCTTCTACCGGCCAGTTATTTCCAGAAAGTATGCGAATTTCATAGTGGGATCTAAGTTGTTGAATGGAACTACCGCCTTGGCACACGGTAGAAACTGCACGAATTCATTGGTGGGTTCTGATTGATTTTTCGGCAACATTTTGAAAATGGGAAAAGGTTGCGGGGCATCGTGAGGCGCTTGCCTAAAGATGGTAATATTTGGGATTTTCTTTGATGAAAGTTGACAATTATATAAAACTATACGGCAGGCACTGGCCTAGGAAATGAAGATACATTTTGTGGCGGCAACATAAATTCAATGGTTATATTATTTATAGAAGTGCGAGTTCAGTTAAGAAACTGATTTATGCGTAAAACATGCAAAACGTATGGTAGGCACTGGCCAGAATTAGAGTTAACTGTATGGCGCTTGCCACAAACGGTTCTGCCAAAAACCTATGACTTATTTAGTTGGAGTGTCAAAAGAGAATAAAAGTTATTCAGAACACATTATGTTTATGTTTTAAAAACTTACTAATAGATCATTGTCCCTATTTTTTATTGTAGATATTTAATATTTCTAGGGAATGGAACGCTTTGCCAATCAACATCAGGCCAAACGCTACAAATTTATTGCCGCAGCTCTTTCAATCTAAAGCAAAATCGACATCTCAAAGATATCTTAAAGAGATAGACAAGTTTATACGTTCAATCAACGCCACCTTTGTCAGTTGCTTTGGGTGTGACATATATGTCTAAGGTATGTTTAATAAAATCGTATTGCAGTACAAACGGAATTACACGATCATAAAATAACAATTAGATAAAATATATACATAGAGTTATTATGATAAAATTATATCAGAAATGTCAATTAATCTACATCTAAAAGACCTATGTAAAGGCAGTTATGTCAAAGACAATGATAAATGTACTTTAATGTACCATAGAAGGAAATAACAATATATAAAAAAGATCGCCTACATCTAAAATTATGAATTGTACTTCATTGTAACAAAGTTGCGAAACAGTTCAGTAAATATAAGCGGTGCAGGAGGATTACCGTTTCGTAGGCTATGGTTATGGACGGGTTCATACGATGTTTCTTTAACAATATTAACGAGCGGGTTGCAGGAGCTTGCCTTGTGACCTTTTAACTTCTGGACAAACAACTTGCAAGCATCACCTCTACGATCTATTAAGGTATCAAGCCCCGTAGCATCTAGCACATCCGCATATGACAAATCAGGGTAGACGATTTTGAGAGCACGACGTTGGATGGACTCAATTTCGTTCGACAGTGTGGATGACAAGGTAGCCCACGATGGTGACGCGTATTCCAAAAGAGAACGAACGAAGGAGCAAGATACTTTAACCAAATCAGATTGCTTTAGACCAGCTTTCCGTAACTTGCGGAGGGAACATAATCGGGAATTTGCCTTTTTTATTATATTATCGACGTGTGAATTCCACGTAAGATCGTTGGACAAGTGAACACCAAGTAGTTTCAAAGTAGATACTAATTCGACAGGAACTCCTGAGATGTAAATAGGACTGAAACGAGTGTGGTTATATTTCAGAAAGGTAATGATCATTTCTTTGTATTTCTTGGGATTGAGCTCCATTCCTCTTTTTGAGGCAAACTGGGAAATTTCATTTACCACTATAGGTAATAAACTCGGAGAACCCCGTGGAATGATTTCAAAAGCCGTCGAATCGTCAACAAGTTTAATACGACCATGCCAATTATTTAATAATTGGTTAACGAGAATTGCAAACAGAAGCGGTCCAAGTTTGGTGCCTTGGGGGAGGCCACCGTTAGTTTTCCTCCATGAGGAATAGCAATTATCAATTTTTACACACTGTTCGCGGTCGGTAAGGAAATCATAAATCCAACGAACGATAGAAGGGTGGACATCAAGACGTTTTAGCTCGTCGATTATAATGTTATGATCAACCAGGTCAAAATCTTTTCTAAAATCCGCGAAGAATATTCTAATAGAGCACCGACCTGACTCTAGAGCTGTAAGCACAGAGTGTAACAGGTAGACCAACGCATGGGTTGTAGATTTGTTGGGAAGGGAAAACTGCTTTGAGTCCATTTTGTCACCAACTTGGGACAACAGAGATTTAAGTGTGAACCCTTCTAAGACTTTGGGCACTTGGGATGTTAGTGAGATAGGCCTTAGATCGTCCTCAAAGGAAGATGGAGGCGACATTTTCGGAATTGGAGTAACGATAGCCCGTTTTAGTCGTTGTGGAAAAATTCCTTGCTGCATTGATGAGTTGTATATGTCAGTCAGAACATGATATATGATTATATATAGTTTTAGACTTTTAATAATACTTATTGACGTGTATCTAGCCAATTTTTTGACATGCACGCTCGTTAGGGCCATTTATACATGAGAAAAAAGTCGCAACTTTCATACATATGACGCGTCTTATATAAGACGCGAATGTCTTATGTAAGCCACGAATACACTCGTATTAAATGGTCAAATTGTAAATAAGAACAGGGGTTAGGCTGTTCCACCATAGGTCGCGACTTATTACAATATGAACATTTATACGAGTGTGTCCGCGTCTTACATATATAAGACGCATCTTTTGTCAGTCGCGAGTTAATCTCTCCCATATATATCTTAGACTACTCTCCCATATAAATGGCGCTATTTTTCTCTTTAAAGCGAGTCGTTGTTGTGCGTTAGGCAATGTTGCGGCTGCTATTTGTTGAAGTGAGAACTTGCGACAAAATCCCGACATTTCGTCAGTAACCATCCGCCGGGGGAAATATCCCGGTTAAAAATACCCCACAAATAACTACCGGCGATAAAACCCCGGTTAAAAATACCACGAGTACGTCCGCCGTCCGCCGTCCACCGTCCGCCGTCCGCAGTCCGTCGTCCGCCGTCCGCGTCCTCCTTTTATCTACACCCCCTCAGGGATGATGTTTCATACGATTTCACAGTTTTGCCGACAACAGGTTGAGAGCGCGGTGTGAAATAATTAAGACTCTATAATCTTGCGCTGGTAAATCGGAAACAGATCCGGTGAACAATCCACGTGCTAATATATCTGTTAGGTGTATTACAGTTGACAATGGTAAAATAATTTTGGCTAAAAAATTTAGCATTTTTTAAAATCTGTTTCCACGTCTTTCTCCATAATATATGGAACAAACTTCCGTATATGGAGTGTTTACGACAAAAAAAAAGAGAACGCGAAAGTAGTAGGGAAGGGCCGGTTCTACCCCATTTTTAAAAGTATACAAAGTATACAAAGTATACTATCCCAAGAGTGTCTATAAAATCCCAAGGCTCGCTAGCGCTCGCGAATTGGGAGCCAAATTTGCAACCCCTTTACAACACCTTCACCACGCCATGAACACGAACCTTTAGAGCAAGACTCGCCAGCGCTCGCTTGTGGGTCACGAACACAAACCTTTACTGACACGCACACTTGCACGAAAGACACACAATAAGATAGTTTAAAGGATCGTATAAAAATTATATTAATAAAGAGGTAACATGTCATTCAAAGAATTAAGTGAAGTTAAATTTGAACTCAATGAAGTATTTACATGGGGAGTGAAGGAAGACAAGTTTAGCGGTTATGTTATTCCAACGATTATGCCTAAAGATGTTGAAGACAAAATCAAAAGTTTAGCATATGAACATGGCACACAAACACAACTGTACAACGGGTTGTTGTACTTAAAAACAAAAATGTTATCAGCTAAGCAACAAAGTGAGCTGTTAAATAAAAAACAAATGAATATCACAATACATTTTAAAATTACAGGTGTATACACAAAAAGCGTTGAGGAAGGTCTTAGCAAATACCTTGTTTTTAAAGTGACTAAGCTAAGAAAAATAGGTAAGCCAGAGTCTAATGATGAGTGTCCTGAAGACTAAGCTAACACAACATAGCATTACAATTTCAAAGATCATTTAAGACCTTTGAAATTATTTAGATTACCAAGGTTTGCTTTGGTCTTCGCTATCGCCGTCTTCACCGTCACTTAACCCAGAACCATAACCAAAGTTACACCACTCATCGTCTGAAGCCTCTTTAAAAGAGTCCCACTCTATCACACCATGCTTATAAATACTATCATTACGAACAAGGTCGTCACACTTTTTTTTGTTATCTTTTTTGTTTACATTGTATGTCCCTTTTGTTTTTTCCCAATCGTATGCGAACTCAAATAGGCCAGTTAAGCCATGACTAAGCTGCCCACGCATTTTAATAGGAATGCAACTAATGAATGCTAGTAACTTCCTAATAGTATTTAACTTATTTTTAATTTTTAAAGTTTGCAACACCTCACGAACACTTGGGGTTGTAGCACCATACATTACATCTTGCCAGAACCTAACCCAGTTATCTTGAATTATTTTACACTTACTACACATTGATCTATTGTGTAAAATTTTTTGGCCATTGTTTAACTTAGTTAGCCTCCCATCCTTAAACAAAGAGACTTGGAGCTTTGTTAGTTGATTTATTGACTTAAACACTTCGATATTATAGAACAGTCTCACATCTAAGTTAGGAAAGATGACCAGTATTTTTTTATCAGTACACTTGGAACATGTTTTACTACATTGGTTGATGCAGCTTTTAGTACACATAATTCTACCACAACTCATTATGACTACTTTATTATATACAAGCCTTTAAAATTTCAAAGACCTTAAAGCCTTTGAAATTAAATGATTCTTACAACCTTACTCACTATCATACTCTAAATCACTTACCTCATCCTCACTTGCCTCATCCTTACTTAATTTAGAAGATGCTTCACTATTCTTTGAGTTACAACGACTAGTGGTTTGAAGGTTATAACACTTACTATCATCGGCATCACTTTTCTCCACCTTACTTACCTTAGGCTTCGAATTTTTATTTAACATTGGTTTACCATTATCTTGTAGTGAGTACACCACCCCTTTTATTTTGATGTCTTTTTCTATTTGGATGTGGTAAGACACTAAGCCTGGGTTAACACCCATACCCTTCCCCGCTCCAAACATGGATGTGAACTTATGCTGTTCACCAGTCTCTTTGTTTGTGAAGACATACCTATAGTGATTAGTGATGTCGATCTTTAGCTTCTCACTAAGTGTTTTTAGACTCATTCTTGAGAAGTACTTAAGACCAACCTTTTTAGCTAAGTCTTTAAAACCTTTAACGTTTGTTAATATAGGTTTTGTTTTACCAACCCAATACTTTTTATCTAACTCATCCACCTTTTGTTGTTCTGTATTTCTAAAGCCGTTAAGTTTATTTACACGACGATTAAATACAAGCTCATTGCTTTTTTCAAGACCACAAATTATACAATACACTGTTGCATTAATCTCGTTGTACTGATGCTTACAGTTATTATAATCATTATGATTTACTTCGCTTTGAACCTCGCTTTGGTTATGGTTTTGGGCTTTGCTTTGGGCTTCGCCGTCATCATCATTTATTTTTTCGAGGTGGTGACCGCACACATTACAATGAACGTCTACACACGCTATGTTACGACAGTTTACAACGAAGATATTGTTTAATTTTACACCGCAGATTAATGACTTATTGTCGTACATTATGGGGAGTGGTGTTTTTTTTATGAATCAATTTATAATATATAATGCGAGCTAGCTCTTCTCGCGTTTTTCCTATATGCTTAGAGTGTAGTTCGAGTTTATGGTTTTTAATAATGATGTTTTGTGTATCACACTTATCACACTTATTAGTTACGTTCATCGTCTCTTTATTAGTGTATTTTTTATACGATCCTTTAAATAATTAATTTGTAAACACCCCATCCGCCAAGCAGTCCGGTGACTCCAATAGCAACGTTTTGATACTCTTTCATCTCATCAGATGGACTGTAATAGTCTGATATGTGTGGGGGTCTTGTGAATGTTTTGTCTTGATAAGTAATTTTTCGAAGGTTGTCCAAAGCGGTGTTTATTGTGTTTATATCTGCGTTAGCATCAGATAGCTGTTGACGTAGTAACGCCATTTTGTTTTTCTTTTCCACTTGGTTTTCATACCACTTTTCCTTTGCAGCTGATAGGTCCTCCATTGCCTTGTTATGTCTTTCTATCTCTTTTTCATACCCATTTTTATCAAGGAACTTAAATAAGAATCCAGCACCCGCGAATGCTACTGCATTAAATAATCCTGATGCTACAACACTTGCCATTTATTTATGGCTTTTATCATGTTGCTCCCTTGAATGGATCATTTGGGATATACTTTTTTTCTTGAAGATATTTTACACCAATAGTGCTTACTCCAAAAACTACAGAGAGTTTAGCCGCTCCACTTAGCGTTGCTGGAAGACCAAGTGAGTCCTTAGACATTTTTTTACCTATAAACGAGATCGCCATCGCACCTGCGGTGATGAGAGCTGCGTCGAATAATTCGTTCAATGCATCCTTTTGTGTTTTCATCCTTTTATTATAACAAAAAAAAACTCCTTAGACACAACAAAGTCTAAGGAGTCTTACACTTATTTTTTTAATGCTTACAATCAGAATTTTTAAAATGTACTCATCCATTTGTTTAACCAAGTTCCCTCAACTGGCTTAGGTTTTCCTAACAGTGGGTTTGTGATTTCTGTGACATGATCCTCCTCATAGTAATACAAATTACTTAAGGTCTCCTCTCCCTTAGAGTACATTTCACGTAACAAGACATCATGCTCATACCATGCTTTAAACAACACACCGTTATCCATCTTGTGATACACAGCAGCCCTACCATTATCTCGGTGAACGCTTCCGTTCTTGTACCATATTGAGTATTTTTTTTAACCATAACTGCAGGCTTATCGTCAGCTCTATGAAGCTCACCGTTATCATTACACCATTTTTTAATGTCATCCATTTATTAGTGTGTTTTTGTATACGATCCTTTAAACTAACTTTTCGATTTAATCCTTTTACTTTGTCGATGGTCTTTATACTCGCTGTAAACAAAGTATGTTAATGCTAAGGCTAACACCCATAAATTTGAACCCAACCACTTAAGTCCACCGGCTGCTATTTTTATAATGCCTGCAATGATATTTCCAACCGCACCTATTATAGGACCAAACTTTGCGGCTATTTTTTAACAGCGTTTGCAAAGTTTTTAACAGCGTTTGCCCCCTTTTTTACAATATTTCTTCCACCCCTAACGATAGTCGTTATTAAACCTGCGATGGATATTGACACCGCGGATAGTCCAACAAGATTTTTTTTCGCCCATTTTTAAAATTTTTCAAACCTGGCTAAGTCGCTAGTCTTAGCTCCCTCTTTAACCATGTTTATTACGGCTTCACTCTCTGGTTTTAGGTCAAGTTTTAACCTAATAGCATCCATCTTTAACTCGGAGACTTCTGCAATAGACTTGCATAGTGTTGACCTAGCCTCATTACCATTAGCTTTTTCTTTTTCTGCCTCTTTATTCCAGTAATCTTTATTCTTTTTTAAAGCCTCGAGCTGTACCTCAGGCGTGCCTTTTGGGTGGAGAGCACCGCTTAGCTCTCTTATCTCATTTTCCGTTATCTCTTTGTTTACTTTTATTTCATTAATTTTATCACTAATATCGGATTCTATCCTTTCACTTACATTGCTTTTGACGTCATCCACAGCATCTTGTGGGAGATCAACACCAGCACTTTTATCCACAATAGAAGCTGGAGTTTTTTGATACTCTTTGTTGGCCTTTTTAAGCAGCTCCTTAAACTCGTTAACATACGCTAATTTTGTTTTGTCTGTGGAGTACTCCATATTACCATTTTTTTTAGGATTAGTATTTTTTTACCTTTGTATTTTGCACCATCAATCATATTAGTTTTTTCAGAGAAGGTGGTTTCTAACTTGTCGTATAGTGTTGTTGAGCTTGGACCATCACCCTTGTTCACGGTGATACCAAGCCCTGTTTTTAGAAACTGTTTTTTATCATGTATAATATGTCGCCTCATTACACCAACGTCCTGTCCTACGTTTGGTATATCACCGTCAGGTCTTGTAAATATAGGGTTTGATGTATCAATGACAATAATACTTTCATCTCCAGGTTTATCACCCATAAAACTAGTCTCTTCCTCCTCATCAACTTTTGTTTGTTCTTCGCGACGTAAGTTTTTTAACCTTATTTCTATGCCGTCATCAACAGCTTCAGTTTCCATTTTGATTATTTATTAATAGCTTTTTCAGAGATCCATGAGTTGTGTTTGTTGTTATATCCAGACCACTTTACCAACACTTGGCCCTTCCTTTTCTTTAAAATTTTTTCTATCTCGTACGTGTGTGGATTGTTCACATGACTCATCTCCTCTTCATAAAACTTACCAATAATTGGTTCCGCTTCATTGTCCTTTATCTCATACATGTTTGGGTCACCTCTAAAGACACCGCTAACCTTAAACTTTTCCTCTGTAAAGTTTGCCTCGTACCCCTTTTTGAAAATATTTTTATACTTACTTATTCTAACGATGTCATCAACTTTAAACTTTGGTATCGGAAACTTACCTAACCCATAACCGTATAGTGTAATCCACACTTGGTTTTTATTTAACTCACTTACATCAGCCGGCTTCATTAGTATGCTACTATGCTTGGTGTGGTTATAGTTGTACGTAAGTTTGTTTAACACGTTAATCCAGTTAAAGGTCTCTTCTTTATGAAAGTACTTCCACATAGATGTTTTTAATGTACGGTTAAATCTTTCAACTATGGCAGCCTTTCTGTCTGAGTTTGTAGAAAAGTAGTTCACATCATGCTCTTTTAACAAACTTTTAACACCAACGTTGTAGAACTCTTTACCTTCGTCAAACTGTGCGGTTTTTGGATACTGCTCAAACCTTTCCTTAAACTTATTTAGTAGCTCGCCCACAGCGGCAGTCATGTTTTTAGTATCCTTCCTATAAACTGGTATTGTGAAGGCGTAACGACTTAGAATTTCAACAGCTGTTAGTATCCAATAGTAACCTTTGTTTTTGTTTTTATACTTCCCCATGTCAACCAAGTCCATCTGTACTTGGTCGGCTAAGTCTTTAACGAACGTTCTTTGAAATTTGTGTTTACTTATAACAGGTTTGTGTATTGTGTAGGTGTCTTGAGTTTTTAACCAGTCTTTTACAATCCTACGACTAACAGCTAACCCGGAGTCCTTCGCCTTTTGATACAACCTTTCTATAGACTGAAAGCCTGTGCTTGGGTCGTAGTAGAGCGTGAAACACCTCTCACCGCGCGTGTTAAAATTCATAGACGTGTCTATAATGTCGCAGTCAATGTAAATGTGAGACAATCCTTGGTTGATGTTAACAACGTTAGGCGAGTTCTCCCAAACAACAGTACCCCCAACGTTGTCATTTATAATTTGCTTCTTTGGAAAACCAAGCAGCGGAGCGAAATTGTCAAGGTCTAACATATGATTTTTAGACGTTATTTTACACGTGTTGTTGTATGCTATTTTCACTAGCGTTACATCGTACTCTTTCAGCTTGTCTTTAATCATGTCAAACGTCCAGTAACCCTCTCCGAACATGATCTTTTGACTTTTATTACCAACGCTAACCGCTGCACCATACAATATGAAGTCGTTAACATCAGACACAACGTTTTTAAACTTCCAAAAGACCGCCGCGTTCTTTAAAACCATCGTTGACTTGGCGTGCTTGTTTGAGATGTTAGCGTCAAGATAGAGCTCCTTCTCATTATCCTTTATAAACACTGTTATCTTCTTCTTCATTTATTCTAGAGAATAAATAAATGGCAGGCGAAGAAGATAAAATAATAATAGCCTTCTATGGTGAACAAAACCTCTCCAAGGTTAAGGAGGGTCCTGAGGAGACTAAGAAAATTTTTTTAGTAAAATATCCGTACGCTGTCGTAGACAAGTTTAAGTTTGACATTGAGTTAAAAAAGAACAGTGACATAGACAAGTACGTAACATATTATAAAATTACTGACGACACCTCGTACGACATCACCTCCGACACCTTTTTAAACAATAAGGCATGGACGAAAGACTTATATTGGCAAGAGCCATGGGGTGCTAATGGGACCGTTCAACCATTTGCCCGTAATGACACAACAATTAAGCCAAACGATCTTAAGATTTACGTTACAGACGACTTGTTTTTTGACATCACTCTTCCAGACTTTGACATCAAAGATAGTGGTACGAATAGTCTTTTAGATAACCCATACTTAGCGTCTTTGTACGCCGCATACATTACAACATACTCCTGTGGGATTAGTGAAGAGCATTTTAAGTACGACACATCGACCTCAAAAATTATAACAAGCTTAGCGAGGTATCATTTATACTTTCATATGAGTAGGTTCATTAGACAACCAAACAAAATGACAAAGTATATAACAAGCGACATAAGAAAAATTATTATGAATAACAAACCTGTTGTATTTGAATGGACAAAGGAGTTTCATTCAGGGAGAGAGCAGTTAGGTTATTGGCTATCAAAACAACCAAGAGGTATGGTAAGAGGAGCGAAACCTGAGATGAGTAAGAAGGGTTATGGTCAGATTGGGATTACATATGAAAAAAGAGGTAGGCAAACTATAAGATGGGTGGATGATTATAAGTTGTTTATCGCAGCTAAGTCTAACGGGTTAACAAAGACCGGTCAGTTACTTTTTCAACAAAGCGTAGAGAGTTACGTTTACTGCGTATTAGGTGCGCAAGCGAAAACTAGATGGCCGATTGTTGGTAGAGGGGCTATGTCATTACAAACACAGGAGGCGTTTAAAAAAATAATTAGAGACACAAGCATTCAGGATGATAACACCATTGCTGTATCAAACATGAGGAAAGCTATAAAGGATACAAACGTTGTGTTAAACATGGCTATCACACCAGGAATTATACTCATACCATCAAACATGATCATACTTGACGAGATGATGGTTGGTTACAACAACATTCTAAAACTTGCTGTGAAGGGAATGAGGTTTGGTAAGAACGATAGAGTTAACTACGACGCGGGTGAGACAGACGTTGAGGACGACGAATCTGCACCAAAAAGCACGGTGAAACCTATTGTAAAACCTATTGTGAGACCTATTGTAAAACCCACTGCGCTTCCTATGCGTAATCCTAGCGGAGTCACGCGCGCCATAGACCATACAACAATCTCAAACAGTCCAAGCATGTATGGGGAGGAACTAGCTCTTCTTGCTGTTACATTAATTGGTGGTGTGTTAGTCGCAAGGTTTGTAATTTAAAAAAAAAATACAACATTACTATAATAAAGAATGAACACACAAAGTTTAAGTGAGAATAAGAAATTAATAAAAAGTTTGAGGGTTGAAAACACAGAGCTGAAGAAAGAAAATGTGGAGATTTCTAACGAGTTAGACATGATCGACTACTGCAATATGGGTATGAGGAAACATATAAACACTAGCAACACGATAGCGTTTTTTGCAGGATTTGCGGCTTGCGTTGCAGCACTTTTAAATCACCGCAAATAAGAAGTTAGCCTTGCATATCTCTACACCAAAGAAAGAGTGGTAGGTGATTGGGCGTGTACAAATTTAACAAACTAAACTTGCTAAGAACTGTTGACAACAAAATTTAACAGACTTGTAACAAAAACATAACAAAATTTTTTTACTATAGTTTTGCTATGAACTTGCTAAGAACTGTTGACAACAAAATTTAACAGACTTGTAACAAAAACACACTAATAAATGAGTGACGAACAAATTACAATAGTAAAAAAAGAAAAAAACCCTGAAAGGGTAAAAGCTGGTAAAAGACTCTCTGACTATAACAAATTAGTAAAGGAAAGGAGCCGCGTAGCAGATAACGAAGCCATCGAAGTTCAAAGCATAGCTGACAGCGACGACATAGCTGACAGTGAAAGTGTGGCTAGTAGCGGGATTAGTATTATGTCAATACTAACAGGGGTTGGTATAATCTCAGGTGTGGTTTGTCTTTACTTCGCATACGAACAAGACAAAATAGCTGAGGTGCAAACCAAAGACATCAAAGACACTAACACTAACAACATCCCTCAAGAGTCAAGTAAAAAAATACGAAGTTTTAACAACAACTAAAACATACTAATAAAGAGTAACGATGACTACTTACAAAATGGATCAACTACTACCAGAGTATGAAAGGATTAAGGACGCTCAAATTGTAGGTAAAAGAACCTTCAATGAGGTTACATTTAACCCTAGTAAAGCAAACCCTGGAGAGGAAATTTACATCAACCTGCCAGGACTAGGAGCTAACATGTGTATTGTTCCAAACTCGCTCTTCCTTACAGCGAAGTTTAAGAGCGATAACACAAAGTCGTGGTATTTAAACAATCTTGGTAAGCTTCTTGTAAACAGCCTAGAAATAACAATTGGTGGCAGCGTTGTGTATGATAACGTCAACGAAAGTGTTTACTCCGTCTATCAAGACTTGTGGCTTCCAAAAAAGCATCGAGAAAATATGATAAGCGAAGGCATTGCGAACGAAAACATCCGTAAGCTTATGTCTAAAGACGATAGCGGAGACAGTTCTGTGACTGCCGACGCGTTTATGTTAAAAATCTTTAACAGCAGGGTAAGAATTAAGTTGGGTAAAATTTTAAATGATCATGGAATGTACGCTCCGTTTGGAATGAACAGTAATATTAGGTACAGAATAAAATTACCAATCGCTAGCGACATCATGATAGCACAATCAGGTTCAAGTGTTAGCAGTTACACTTTAGAGGATATTAAACTAGAGTATGTTACAATAGAGGATCAAAGTATGTATAACTCAGCCTTAAGTAGTTATCAGGTTGGAAGGTCATTAATTTACGAACACATTACAATGATGAAAAGAGACATTTGGGGTAAGGATACAACCCTTATCAACGAAAACGTCAACCTTCCAAGACAAAGCATGAAGTATATCTTTATGTTATTTAAAAAGAAAGCAATCACAAACAGCGAAGAGTTTGTTTACCCAAACATAAAAAATGTTAAGGTAACGATAGAAGGCATACCAAACTCTGTATACAGTCAAGGTGTGGATAAGTCTAGACTCTTCGTAGAGGCTAAAAAGGTGTTTTTAAACCGAAAAAATGATACTCTACCAGTTTCAGAGTTTTTTCCTGGCAACAAGTTCGCCTTATGCGTCGACCTTAGAACCTTTAACGACAACAACGTTTCAGGCAACGGAAGAAAAATTTTAAACACGCAGTCTGGAGTGCTGTTAGAAATAACAAAAGAGGCAACCTCAACAGACCTTGTTTGTTACATCTTCGTGGTGTCTGATGGTTTTGTAAACATAGTAAACAAATCATTACAAAGTGTTGAGTACTAAGTGTGATAGTTAATAATTTAAAAATAAATGAGTTTGACGTTAGAAACACCATTTAACATGATAATAATTGGAATGACTGGGTGTGGTAAGACCTACTACCTCCTTAAGATGCTAGAGAGTGAGTACAAGGATCACTTTGAGTATATCTTTTTAATTTGTCCAACCTACTTATACAACCAAACGTATCAAAATTGGAAGTATAAAAACGATGACAAGTTTTTTCCTATACCGTGTGAGCAAGACGATGTGGAGGCTTTTTTAAAGTACATCACTAAGATGTATAGTGGTACAAATAGTCTTATCATCCTAGATGACTGTGCTAGTAGTCAGTCAGTTAAAAATAGAACGAGTGAGATGGTAAGACTTGCCTTCTCCGCAAGACATTATAAGTAGATGTGCCCCCCCCATCCAGCAGAATTTTCCCGCCATATGACGTCAGCATTTTGAGGATTTTTGCGTAGATACGCGTAGATACATGTAGATACATGTGGATATGCGTAGATACGCGTAGATACATGTAGATACACCCCATCCAGCAGAATTTTCCCGCCATATGACGTCAGCATTTTGAGGATCTCGCCATATGACGTCATTATGCGTAGATACGCGTAGATACTCAGGGGTCGGACGTCTACGAAGACATGTATATACATGCGGATATGCGTAGATACGCGTAGATACATGTATATACATGTGGATATGCGTAGATACGCGTAGATACATGTAGATGCATACGGATATGCGTAGATACGCGTAGATACATGTAGATGCATGCGTAGATACGCGTATCTACGCGTACGTTCAACGACGTGTATCCGGTTTTATTCAAGATGACGTAATGACATGCCTATAAAAAAACGTCGCGCTTTTATTCAGTGATCATTACTAGCTAAGTTTGAAATGAGTTTCTCACAAAATTTCGAGCAGTCGAACTGGGCTAACAGTGTTCATGCAGACGAAGTTTCGTCCGTTGATTATAAAAAACTTTTCAGTTTGTTAGAGGCTATATATGCAGAGGCTGTTTTTGACGAAGTTTGTAAGCTAAGTAAGGAAAGATGCTGTGGTTGTGAGTACGATCACCCAAGTCAACGCCAGCATGACTGTCTTATGTTATCTGAACAGGAGAGATGGCAATCGTATGGCTTGGAGGCCATAGATCGAGTAATAAATAAACGTATGGTCTGGAGAGAATTTGTCGAAGCTATTAGAGTGATGAAACTACAGTACCATAAAGATGTTCGTGGGCATTTTGAAAGTCTAGAGAGAAGTCCTGATTCAACGTTTGTTTATTCATTGATGGACCTTCGTGAAAACACTGAGGATCGTGAGTTTGAGTCTATTTTGAGCTATCTTTCGTATTGGAGAGAGGACAGACTTTGAAATAAATTATCTTGGAGCGACTTTGGGCGAGATCATTGACGTCAGGGAAGCGTACAAGACACAAAAAACGGCTCTTTTAAGAGCCACCAAATATACTAAAAGAACTAAACGAGTTTCGTGTTTACATATTTATAGTATGCACTGATCACATTTCGCTTAGCGTCAATACCCAACACATGGACAGATCAAATGACAAATCAGAAATGTATAGTGTACACTGAACACATTTTGCTGAATATCAATACTTTTCGTATGAAATTCTTCGATAATCACTCATTTATCAAACCAATAGTCATTTTCCAGTGCCTAAGTTTTATTACTAGCTTTACTAGCTTAGCTGTGAGACACAAAGGATTTGAATAATTTTTGACAGCTAATTGGAATATAAAATAATGATTTCCGACTTAGCAGCATGAGTCTAAGTAAAACATTTTGATCTACATGCACACATATTTTGTTAGTCAGAAACTAATCCTTAAAATATACACCTAGTTAGCACTGATAAGACCTTTTTATTATGACATTACAAAATCGTCTCTCTCTCTCCTTTTGCGATAAAAATGTGGACAGTTTGTGAGGCACTTATTGCTATAGCGATGTTTACTATAGATGCTTACTGCATGATGTTTACTTTGGCATGCTGTGTTCAATGAGGCGTGCGCGCATAAATTTAGGTTGATCTATGCACACATATTTTGTTAGTCATTGACAATACTCTTGTTGAGGTGACGAAAGTTTTAGAGCTTCAGTGGGATAAATACGTGTTTGAATATTGGAATCCATAGGGCGAAAAAGGGGGTAACGCGAACGCGAACACTGATTTTAAAAGTAAATTATTGTTGCTCGCTTTGTTTGGCTGGATGCATATATTAACGCACAGATTAACGTTTGTAACAAATTTATTTCTTAAGTATAACAATTAATCACACAAATGCATATAATTCTTAAACATATTGTCTTGCTTTATTGCTCGTTAGCCATGGTTTCTCTAACAAAAGCTCCAACCGCATTAAACCGTTTGACTGTGTTTAATCATCGCTTTCTGCGTCATCTTCCTCATCAAAATCGTAATCCTTTAAAAGCCTTCTTATAAGAAACTTTCTCTTATCAACAGCTGCTTCCAAAGCTTCTTCTGGATCAAAGTCATCGTTTTCGACAAGTGTTTCCTTTGTCTGCATTATTTTCTCATGGACTGGATCTCTCTTCAGTTGTCTCATCCACAGGAGACGTTGTATATAAATATTTTCAAGTTCCTTTTGGAGTTCAGGCAGAATATTGGTGTGAGCTTTGTCGGTAGCAGATTGCTCATCAAGACCGCTGTTTACAAGGCTCTCTTTCATTTCCTCAAAAGCTGTATTACTTCTTTCCTTTGCTTCTTCTATCATTGGTATCCAAGGATCCATTTCTTCTGCTTCTTCAGTTTCTGACTCATTATCAGACCCATGAGTTGAAGTTGTCGAAACATCGTCTTCGGAATCCATTATCTGACTTTCTGTTTCTGACATCTCTTGTTCGCGTAGTGGACAGTATTCCTTTTCGTGTCTGCGTAGATTATAACCACGGCTAAATTGTTTTCCGCAAAATTTGCAGCTCATTCCGTTACCACTAACTGCCCAGAAATGACTTTCTTTTCAGCAGCATGGCACTTTTATGAGCAGATGCAGGGACTAGCCCCTACAGAACCCCAGGGAACCCTACAGAACCCCGAGAGAACCCTACAGAACCCCGAGAGAACCCCTACAGAACCCCGAGAGAACCCCTACAGAACCCCGAGAGAACCCCTACAGAACCCCGAGAGAACCCCTACAGAACCCCGAGAGAACCCCTACAGAACCCCGAGAGAACCCCTACAGAACCCCGAGAGAACCCCTACAGAACCCCGAGGGAACCCCCAGGGAACCGCTACAGAGTTCCCCCAGAACCCTTGCGACCCCTTAAAGCATTGATATATAGAACTGAATTTATATATAAACTTGATTCATTTGCGGGAGCAATCATGCCAAGAAGATTTCCTCGGACCTGTCCGACATGCGGCCGACCTAATTTAAAGAACATCAGTACACATCTTTCACAAGTTCACGGCTTACAATCCAAGGAGAGACAACAGGTTCTTCAGCAAGCCCAGGTGTCATCATGGCAATATCAATCTCCATATCCGGACCCCGAAAAGCCAGGAGAAAAACGTGTAAGCCGAAGTGCACACTCATTGCCAGCTAAGAAACCAAAAGCAGCACAAGCTAAAGCATCTTTGACTATCAAACCCTATCCGGATTTCAACCTCCGCCATAAATTCTCACTTTTGGTTGTGGGTCCGAGTCAAAGTGGAAAAACATATTTTGTCCAACAAATTTTGGAAAACAATCGTGTCGTGTACGAAGAGGAAAAAAGTATTCGCATTTTTTGGTACTACAACCAGTGGCAAGAATGTTATGACGTCTTGAAAAAGTCTCTCGGAAAAAGCATCCGGTTTGAGAGAGGTGTGCCCGAACTGTCTGAGAACATGAGCGAGATTGATACGCGGTACAACAACATCATCATCCTGGACGATTTGATGGCTGAAGCGACAGACAGTCCTGTGGTATCTCGATTGTTTACCCAAGGCCGCCATCGAAACGCGAGCGTTATCTTATTGCTGCAAAACATGTTTCCAAAGGGGAAATATAATACGGATATCAGCCGAAATGCCCAATATCTGGCTCTCTTCCGAAGTCCAAGCGATAGGAAACAAATTGGTATTGTTGGAGAACGTATGTTTGATAAGAACAGAATCCATTTTATGAACGCTTATTACAAAGAGACCGAAAAACCGTTTGGATACTTATTGGTGGATAACAAGCCTGACACACCAACCGATAAGCAAGTTCTTGGAGACCTATTTGGCGACTGCCATGTTTATCCCTTCACCACCCAAACTAAAGTGACTACACCCACACCGGTTTCTGGCGTCGAAACCAAGCCTGGAAGAAAACAACCTAAACATCATCGGTATATTACCTGGTCGGATGCAACTATCCCCGAGTGGCTAAAATACACCGACAAAGCCGATACCGTTCGTGTCATTCCCAAAGGATATGCTATCATAGAGATGTATAAATCGTCGCGCAATAGTGTTGATCCTAGCCGTCCGGGTGTCTACAGCAACGGCGAACATTATTGGCCTGTCAAAATAAGGCACCAATCTACAGGCCATATAAAATGGGTGAATCTGCACGAAGACGAGGCTACGGTCCGAGCTTTTGTTAGAGAAACCATGGCTAACGAGCAATAAAGCAAGACAATATGTTTAAGAATTATATGCATTTGTGTGATTAATTGTTATACTTAAGAAATAATTTGTTACAAACGTTAATCTGTGCGTTAATATATGCATCCAGCCAAACAAAGCGAGCAACAATAATTTACTTTTAAAATCAGTGTTCGCGTTCGCGTTACCCCCTTTTTCGCCCTATGGATTCCAATATTCAAACACGTATTTATCCCACTGAAGCTCTAAAACTTTCGTCACCTCAACAAGAGTATTGTCAATGACTAACAAAATATGTGTGCATAGATCAACCTAAATTTATGCGCGCACGCCTCATTGAACACAGCATGCCAAAGTAAACATCATGCAGTAAGCATCTATAGTAAACATCGCTATAGCAATAAGTGCCTCACAAACTGTCCACATCTTTATCGCAAAAGGAGAGAGAGAGACGATTTTGTAATGTCATAATAAAAGGTCTTATCAGTGCTAACTAGGTGTATATTTTAAGGATTAGTTTCTGACTAACAAAATATGTGTGCATGTAGATCAAAATGTTTTACTTAGACTCATGCTGCTAAGTCAAATCATTATTTTATATTCCAATTAGCTGTCAAAATTATTCAAATCCTTTGTGTCTCACAGCTAAGCTAGTAAAGCTAGTAATAAAACTTAGGCCCTGGAAAATGACTATTGGTTTGATAAATGAGTGATTATCGAAGAATTTCATACGAAAGTATTGATATTCAGCAAAATGTGTTCAGTGTACACTATACATTTCTGATTTGTCATTTGATCTGTCCATGTGTTGGGTATTGACGCTAAGCGAAATGTGATCAGTGCATACTATCAATATGTAAACACGAAACTCGTTTAGTTCTTTTAGTATATTTGGTGGCTCTTAAAGAGCCGTTTTTGTGTCTTGTACGCTTCCCTGACGTCAATGATCTCGCCCAAAGTCGCTCCAAGATAATTTATTTCAAAGTCTGTCCTCTCTCAATACGAAAGATAGCTCAAAATAGACTCAAACTCACGATCCTCAGTGTTTTCACGAAGGTCCATCAATGAATAAACAAACGTTGAATCAGGACTTCTCTCTAGACTTTCAAAATGCCCACGAACATCTTTATGGTACTGTAGTTTCATCACTCTAATAGCTTCGACAAATTCTCTCCAGACCATACGTTTATTTATTACTCGATCTATGGCCTCCAAGCCATACGATTGCCATCTCTCCTGTTCAGATAACATAAGACAGTCATGCTGGCGTTGACTTGGGTGATCGTACTCACAACCACAGCATCTTTCCTTACTTAGCTTACAAACTTCGTCAAAAACAGCCTCTGCATATATAGCCTCTAACAAACTGAAAAGTTTTTTATAATCAACGGACGAAACTTCGTCTGCATGAACACTGTTAGCCCAGTTCGACTGCTCGAAATTTTGTGAAACTCATTTCAAACTTAGCTAGTAATGATCACTGAATAAAAGCGCGACGTTTTTTTATAGGCATGTCATTACGTCATCTTGAATAAAACCGGATACACGTCGTTGAACGTACGCGTAGATACGCGTATCTACGCATGCATCTACATGTATCTACGCGTATCTACGCATATCCGTATGCATCTACATGTATCTACGCGTATCTACGCATATCCACATGTATATACATGTATCTACGCGTATCTACGCATATCCGCATGTATATACATGTCTTCGTAGACGTCCGACCCCTGAGTATCTACGCGTATCTACGCATAATGACGTCATATGGCGAGATCCTCAAAATGCTGACGTCATATGGCGGGAAAATTCTGCTGGATGGGGTGTATCTACATGTATCTACGCGTATCTACGCATATCCACATGTATCTACATGTATCTACGCGTATCTACGCAAAAATCCTCAAAATGCTGACGTCATATGGCGGGAAAATTCTGCTGGATGGGGGGGCACATCTACTATTATAACCTAAGCACAATTGTGATAACACAGCAGCTAACAAGTATAACAAAACCTTATAGAGATAATACATCTAAAATGGTTACGTTCTACAACCCAACTAGAAAGGACATGAGTTATTTCTTAGAAGAGTCTCTCCACGTTACTAAGGACCAAGAGCATGACATTATAGAAAAGTTAAAGACTAATAAATATGCCAGACTTGAAGTACTACGTCGACACCCTTTCACACATAGCGTTGTATATTCAACGTAAACCGCTCCAGTCCGCAATTTGTTTCACCTTGCTCGCAATAGGATTTGTCTTGTTCGCAATAGGAGTCATCTTGTTCGCAATTGGTGGTGCTTTGTTTGTTGTTTATACACAGCCCGTTATAATAAATGAGCAAAGAAGAAACATTTTTCAAAGATAACGCAGGTGAGAAAGCTACTTCCGCAAGCGAACCGGACACAGCGTCTAACATGCGTGAGGAGCTTCTAGCGTTAAGCGCGAAAGGAGAAATTAAACAAACAGAAAAGTATCTTAAAAAGGCCAACCAAGAGGCCTTAGAGAAGATCAAAAAAGAGTATGATAGGAAGCAGCTGGATGAGACCAACGAGTTCATCTCAGACAATTTAATCTCAAAACTTTCAAGCTTGATGGATAGTTTAAACGCCATCGATGACAAAAATGAGATGGAAAAAGAGCTAAAAAGCAATCATCTTATAAAAAAAGATTTAAAAAACATTCTTTGTCACATCACACCATACCTTCCATACATCGGCCTGCTTTGTGGTGGGCTAATTATTGGAAAACATGTTATAAATAAGTCTAGTAAGAGTGAAGCGAAAAGCGAAGAGTGAAAAGTTTACGCAAAGTGTTATGTCTAACCTTTCAAACTTTGAAAGGGTTACACTTCTAAATTAAATGATGTTTACAACCCCGGATAAAGTGGTGGTGCTGATGGTTGAAGACTTTCAACAAGCTCTCTTGTCATCTTTCGCTTTAAAAGCTCAGACTCCACTTCTTTTAGGTCACCCTTACCAGTCTTCCTTTTTTTGTTCTCATGTTTAACCTTTTTCATAGTTTTAACTGTTCCTCTACCACCATCTATTATCGCAACTGCACCGCCAAGGGCGGCCACCACGATAGCAGAAGGAAATATAATAGCCACAGCAACACCACCAACCACAAGAACTAGTTTAAGTAGTGTCTTCCCCACCAGTTTGATCTTTTTTTTAAAGATTAGTTTTTTCATTTGAGATAGTTTAATTGCAACATCATCTCTTACTTCTGTAAGTTCACTTTCAGAAAAGTTTATAACCTGCTCCATTTATTATATATAATAAAAGACTATGGCAATGATAATTGGACTCGGAGTTGGAGCATATATTTTAAAAAGTGTTTTTGATTACACACATGATCCACAAAGGCTAAGAGGCCCTCAAGGTGTACAAGGAGTACAAGGTGTACAAGGCCCACAAGGATTAAGAGGTCTTAAAGGTGATCAAGGACTAAGAGGTTTACACACCCAACATAACACAAAACTTGAGAAAAAAATGATATTAGCAAAGCTTGGTAAACAGAAAGATAATAGTGTCTTACAAAATGCTATTTTAAAAAATTAAAGGACATGTTAAAGGTATAGGTTGCGTATGTCTTAAAACATACGCAAACTCATCACGGGTCTTCGAGAGGATTAAAAGTCAACCAACATATTTAAACAAGACTCGTTACCATAGGATGTACCAATTTGTTGAAGGTAAAGTTTAAAACCTGCAAGCGACATGTGGTCAGAGGTTACATCTTTAAACTTAAACTCTCTACCTAAAAAGAACACGTTGCCAACTATTATTGGCGAGTCTGAGTATTTAATAACTGCAAGGTCTATGTCCTGCTCTGTTCCATCAAGTTTGTATGCGTGAAAAACATACTTAATTTTTAACGTTGATATTACCTCATCTTTGTCAAACGTGTGGTTAGCTATTACAAATCTGGCATCATCGTTGGAAGATATACAAAACATAACGGGTGATGGCCATCCAGAATTTAAGCTAAATGGCGTACTTACCGCAGAATTAGATAACGCGGCGTAATATATTTGATAGTTCATCGTTCTTAGACTTGGTTTAGGACTTTTTGGTGGTGCGTCGGTGTGTTTTGATCCTTGTCGTCGTTTGTTTGAGTAACCAAAGTTTAGGCTCATTTATTTAAGAGCTTTAAGAGCTAGTGAGCACAACGTGTTTTGTTTTGGGAGTGTAATTGTTTTTGCTAGCACGACTCCACTTTTTGGTAATACTCTCCAATGTCCAATCGATATTGTGTTCACATCACCCTCGCAAATCACTCTCTTGTCATCGTTAGCACTCAAAGCTACCTTGTTAATGGTCTCTGTATAAATCACATGCTTTCGACTCCTAAACGTGTTCATACTTCTGTGCTGATTTTTACCGCTGAACAGACAGTCCTTGTAATCCTTAAACGTGATATTCTTTTGAATGACACCTTTCTTCACACCTTTACACTTCTTAATCTCAACCTTATCACAATCCATCTTGTATGCATACAGTTTACTACGCAACCCTACAAACTCAGATATTTGCTTGCCACCGCACTCATCCTTCATCATTCCGATCACCTTTTTGTTAACCCCAGTTGGAATCCCACTAGGATGATCGGGTTCAAAGTTACTGGTATCAAAGTGTGTTTGAACATCCTTAGAGATGTCTTTGTAAAAGTCCTCTGTCTTAATCTCGTAACACAGACAGCTTGTCTGTGTCTGTAAACAGTAGCTGTGCTTTGTCACCATACTTGTTTTTAATGTAGCCATAATGAAAGTCGTACATTAACGTCTTACTCAGGTCTAAAATACTCATCCCTAAGTAGATGGGTTTATTTAATTTGATGGTGGTCCTATTCATGTGAACCGCCACTAGGTTTTCGGTGAACGTGTTCACACCTTGAAAGTTGGGCTTCTTAGCTAGCTTTTGAAGTTGATTAGGCCTAGTAACTAGCCTAACATCTACCCGGTTACGAACGTTCTCCATCGTCTTTCCGAAAACGGAGTTGTTCATTAACTTAAAAAAGTCCATTTCGAAGTCTGTGGTACCTTTCGTCCTAAGGTCTGTGTTGAGCTGAATATACTCTTTTAACCACATGCTTTCGTTAAATTTAATGCCTCTATGGATCCGGGTTAGCTTCATGCCAAGCTTAATGTACTGCTTTAAGCTCTCATGATGTAGTACGTACTTGGTCTTATTGTTAAGGTTTGGAATGAGCTTATCCACCTTGTTTACCGTTAGCCTTTCGGGAGCTAGCGGGTACTCATTGTGGAGGTTGTGTAACGAAGTGGGATACTCTAAGTCTACTTCTAATATACACCCCTTCCCTTCTTCATTACATATATCATTCCAGTTCTCAAGCTCCTTATCACTCATCCATTTGAACCCGTCCACGGGTAATGGTTTGCACATTGGCCAGCCGTATAAGTTGTTTGCATCTAAATATATTATAAATACATGATCCAATTCAGGATCATAAACTTTTAAATACTTGTTGTTAGCCTTGGCATGTCTTTTAGTGATTGTGCTAACCCCGCCCCTAATACCTTGTTCTACCATCAGGTACATGTCCGGGTCTGTTAGTAATTCTAACTTAACTTTAGAAATCTTTAACGCAGCATCCCAAGCTAACCCTGGTGCTGTGTAGTACCATAATGGATCTAATCCATAGTTTTTAATACAAATGTCTCTATAGTTTTCCATTACATCGGCCAGCAACAGTGTGTCTGTTTTTAGATAGAGATTGTGGTAATCTCTCATCGTCTTACATTTAAACTCCGACCACACTTTTAGTGCGTGTTTAAAGTCCTTGTCTGTTATGTTAGTACCATTAAGCTTACTATGAAAGGATGACATTGATGGTAATTTGGTCTCACTCAGCTTATCAAAGCCGGTCATGTACTCGTACGGATACACACCTTTCTTCTTTAACAGCTTAGACGCTCCCATCTCTTTCTCTAGTGTTTTAAACTGGTCTTCACCAAGACCCCTCACAAGGTTATCAAGCGGTTTAAGAGTAAACTTAAGTGAATCTAAAAATCTAACCTCTAGTGTTTTTTGTTTTTCATCCCCCTTCTTGTCGGTGTAAGTCTCCATTACTACGTTCTTACTAAATGAGATGTACTTCTCATCAGTCTTTGGAATGCATTTTATATCACCCTCAGTAAATCCTAAACTCTTAACAAACAGGTGTGAGTCGTACCCTTCCAGATTGTGGAATAGAACTGGTACAAACTTTGGGGCTCTCATTTTTAAATTACACGCATTATGGGCGGCTCCGCGATACTTCCCAGTAAGATGGTTGTGATCTCTGACACGGTCATCATTTAATTTCAGCCCACACGCATAGCAGTCGCTCGCGCTAAAAAAGTCAGAGTCTTCTTGTGGAGTCATCCTAATGGGGATAGTCTTACTCATTATTTTATAAACATCTTTCAAAGACTCCTCTAACGAGTCTACAAACTTTTTACCGATGTCTTCACCTTCCTTTTGAATGGTATACAACACGGTTTTTCCCTTATAAATAGCCTCATCAATACACTTAATGGAATAACAAAAGCCACTTGGGTCGTGTCTATTAGTCTTCATCGTAAAGCTCTTGTGAGGGTCGTTCTTAACAGTGCTTATGGGGGGTAAGAATGACTCAAAGTCGGCGTAAACCACAAAGGGAACCTTATGCATCTTATGGTACTGTTTAAATGACACAGTGTTGTTTTCTACAGTTGGGTAAACATGTCTTTGATGGTCGTGGTTCTCACACAACTCTAAATGTTCCGCTAACAACTTTGATGTGCCAAAGGTGTTTAAGCATCGGAGGCAAAAGTGTTTCTTGTGTTCTTTTTTGCTAAGCTGTGAACCTACAAGTCTGCTTATACTTTTAACTACACTATAATGTTCATCTAACAGAAACAGGTTTATACAATCTATGTTAATCATCTTACTTAATCTCAGGGTATATATATTTTTAGTTTCATCATCATAGCTGAACACGTTAATATTAAGTCCATTCGCCTTCTCAAACTTTTTAATATCATTTAACTTTACAGGGAACTCAAAACCATCCCAGTTTAATTTTTCTGCTTGTAGTTTAAGGATTTTTGATACACGTCCAGGGTTTTTGTTATCTATATTAGCAGGATTTAGTGCTCTGGTAACCGCCCACTTAAAACATTGGTCGTCATCGTTCTCCATGTTAATGATGGCCTTTTTGTTTTTGATCATATTTGGTAATGGTTTGTAACTACTACCTTCTAAGGGTGTGAACTTGGTAATGTAGATCTCAAGCTCCTCTACGGATAAAAACATCCAGCTGCTTCCCTCCCTTTGGAACTTGGCAAGATTCTCTAACATCTCCTCCTTCATAATTTTATACTCCGTGATGGTATCCTCTGCACTAATAATGCTGTGGGTCTTACTTCTAAGGTGTGAGATGGTTATTTCAGTCTCACCCGTCTTTTTTAATTTCATCAACCTACACAGTAAAACTGTGTTCACCTTCTTATCCACGCTGTTGATGCTGTTAAATAATTTTTCCACTTCAAAAGTAGTAACTTTTAAGAACACCTTCGGATCCTTAAAGTTTCCACCACTAATTGTCCACTTGCTAGTCATCTTATCGATGGCCTCCGTGATAAGTCTTGGTTTTAGGTTCTTACCAAACTCGTAAATTTTTTGTAGTTTACCCCTCAGTGTATTCCTATTCTTGATGAGTCTCTTTTTTGTACCCTTCCACCTAATGTCATCAAACACTTTGGCTTGTCTTTTTTCCTCCTTTTTAATCTCACGATCCCACTGCTTTTGATCTTTAATACTTTGCTTCTTAAACTCTCTAGTCTTTAATCGATCAAATCGATCCTTTGCTTTCTTCCTTATTTTCATCTCAACCTGTATCTCACGATCCCACTTAGTAGTCTCCTTCTTTAGTATTTGTTGTTGTCTTTTAAGTTCCTTCGCGTTCGCTCTTTGAACTTCACGCTCCCACCGCTGTCTTTTAATAGCGCTTTCCTTTTCAAAATGTTTTTTAAACATCTCGCTCACACGTCTCTCAGTCTTTTGTCTAACCACATCCCTTCGCATCTTCTCATTTTGTTTAAATATTTTAAGGTCTTCACGATCTCCGTCAGCGTTTTTTCCAAGTTTCTCCTTTCGTTGTATTTTTTGTTCGCGCTTCAAAGTCTCAGCCCAAACTTTGTCGATGGTGTTATACTCCTTCCTCATCGTGTTGTCTTGGTAGGTTTTCACGTTGTTGTTTAGAACAGCCTCGCGTTGAGTTTGTTGAAAGATTAATTTGTTTGAACTTAAAGTATTCATCGCTCCTTTATTAGTGTGTTTTTGTATACGAACCTTTAAACTTTTAAAATTCAATTTTTAAAGGTTAAAACCTTTAAGAATGAAAGTAGGTTTTTAACATGTTTTACACATCTGTTTTACACAGCTTGGTAACATTAAAAATAAGGTGACGGCTGTTGTCATCTCTTGTTAACACTCCTAAGATTTTAAAGTGTATTGTAACACTCATTGGGCCTTTGTTTAGTAGCCCACATTTTTCTTTTTCAGTTAAGTACACTGAGTCTAGGTCTAAAAACAAAAGGTCGTAGTAAAGCGGGCTTTTTGTGTTATATTTTTTAACCAAGCTTTCTATAATAAATCTGGTCTTATCGTCTACAACTACAGGGATATAATAACCAGCAACCGCGGGGGTGTAAAGACTATTACCACCGTTAAACTTTTTAACCTTACACATGATTACTTCATTGAGTTCAAATTTAACTTCACTTAATTCTTTGAATGACATGTTACCTCTTTATTAATATAATTTTTATACGATCCTTTAAACTATCTTATTGTGTGTCTTTCGTGCAAGTGTGCGTGTCAGTAAAGGTTTGTGTTCGTGACCCACAAGCGAGCGCTGGCGAGTCTTGCTCTAAAGGTTCGTGTTCATGGCGTGGTGAAGGTGTTGTAAAGGGGTTGCAAATTTGGCTCCCAATTCGCGAGCGCTAGCGAGCCTTGGGATTTTATAGACAGTCTTGGGATAGTATACTTTGTATACTTTGTATACTTTGTATACTTTGTATACTTTGTATACTTTTAAAAATGGGGTAGAACCGGCCCTTCCCTACTACTCGCGAAAAAGTCAGCGTTCTAATTTTTTAAGCGTAATGTCATATGCAGCTGTACGGCTTTTCTTTTGGAGTTTTACCTAAATTATATATAGAATAATACCCGTCAATTTTTAAACCTTACACCGAATTGTATGTTTAGTTAATCGAGGTACGAATCGAATTCTATAATCGCTGACTTTTTGTTGCTCGAAATTCGCTCTAAATGTGAAATATTGCTCAAATGTTGCTCAAAGTGCGAAGAAGTGCTCAAGGTTGCTCAACATGCAAAATAGTCCTCCAAACTAAAAAAAGTGCTCAAAAAGTGCTCAACGCAATTGGGAAAGGCCTACGTGCTGATATATATGTTAGGTGTTCCGACTTGATTTTCAATGATTTCCCATAAGTGTATTATACAGTTGGTTACCTTATAAACGTCTATATATACAAATAGTATTTTAAGAAGCTCGTGCATCATCAAAGCATGTTTTTTTCCCACCATTGGGAGTTTTCCACCAAAGCTATTGTCAATTTATGGGTATAAAGTATCGTCTAAGATAATAGTGCAACTCCAGGCAATTTTCTATATTTCTAACGTATCGCAACAACTAATAACGTTTAGTAGAAATTTCCAGGTGACTATCGATTTTCCTGCATGCTGATTGGTCCAAATTGAGCCTCTAAAAAGTGATAGTCACTGGTCAGTGACTATCACTTTTTTTTTCAAAATGGCTTCTTCGCAAGCTGCCGAATTTAAAACAAAAATCGTTTTTTTGAGCCTGATTCAAAGTTTTAAATGAAAAAAACTGCCGCTAAATTAAAGGAGGATATATTTTTGACATTTTTAAAGGTAAGCGATAACAAATACACTATTTTTCTTCCATGAAAGGCAACGTTTTCTCGCTGTTGAAATGAACATGTATAAAACTTTTCCGTACGGCTCAACCACAAGTGTTTATTTTGAAAATTATTCGTTTTATCCTCATTTATATCGTTATATTCAGCAAAAACCTAGCTGTGATATATTTTTAAAACCATTCTACTTTGTATTTGAGCCTTTCCAAAGTATTTTTCTCATGAAATTGTTTGTTTTTGTTTCGCTTCGACATGTTTTTGACACTCGTCTTTTGCCGGCATGTTTTTAATAACCGGCCTCTGAGAAAAGCGCTGAATTTTGTCCTATAGCCTTTTCAACTGACCTCATAACTTTCTGTGTTTGTTTTTCTCTTTGAAATTTCTACTAAAACAATTAGTCGCCTCAGGCTCGGTGATTACAAGCCTATAGTCACTTCGCCTTCGGCTCAGTGACTATAGGCTTGTAATCACCTCGCCTTCGGCGACTAATTGTTAAATAGTCGAATTCCTCTTTGTGCCAGAGTCGTTAGTTATAGCCGAATGCCCACGAAACAATGAAATGCGGCTACGTTTCGGTATGACAGGGTTGAAGTCGAAAATAGCCTTAATAAAGGCCGTTTTCCACTTCAAACGTATCGTAACGTACCGTGGCATTTTCTTTTGCGCCAAAGTCATTAGTTCTACCCGAGTGCTCAGGAAACAAAGAAACACGCTACGTTTCGATACGATACGGTTGAAGTGGAAAACGGCCTTAAAGCCTGGATAATACTTCGACACAAAAGAAAATGCTACGATACGTTACGATACGTTTGAAAACGGCCTTAAGAAGGAGTCGAAGGACCGACATGAATATCAGTTCCGCCAACCTGTGTAACTAAAGGTGAACAAACTAGAGGTCTGCATGCATAAAGTACAGTCTCGAAGAACGAAATATTTTAACAACTCAAAAGGACATGACGTCCAAAGCCGGCTTTGAAGATGGGGATAACTTGAATTCAATCAGTTTTGAGCAATCAAGGACAAGGTTAAGTTCGACTGAATACGTATATAAGAACTGACTGCATGATTTCTCAAATTTTACATGCCCATTTAAATCAAATTGGATAAATATAATAGCCAAAGATAAGATATAATAGCCAAATAAGGCAACCGTGTCCATGGACATTGTAACTTTTACCTCAACTATTATGCTAATTATAGTATTTATATTTAAAAATTATTAATATTATATGTGCAGTAAAATCCGCATAAGAGAACCTTTGGCTTTAATTTAAGAACTACTAGGCACCGGGCAGCTTGAAAATTGAGCAATTAAGCTATGATTATTATCATTGTATTGTATGTAGCTGATCAGGTGCAAAGCAATTTGTGTAGGAATATACCGTATATGGTTACCAGTGCCATTGCCACTGGCGTAGCCAGGGATATACTATACAATACTTGAAGTACATTAACTTGTAATGATACAAGAACAACTACAGCTGACGCTCAAAAATATTCTTTTATGCGGATTTGTTGTACATATTGGTGCCAGTGGAATATAATTGCTGCCGAAGGCAGCACACTATTCTTGACATGGCAAGGTTTCTCCAGAGTTCACTCGACCCAGTCTTTTGCGCCGACCTATGTATTGTCGAGATCTCGATCTTGCCTCTGTCAGTTGTCGTAATTCCGGGGAGAAAGTCGAAATCAAGGAGAATTTTTAAAATGGGAGGAGAGTGCGAGAAAAATATTGTATTGCGCGAGCATGTTTTGTTCCATGTGCTCTGCAAGTTCACAACTCTCAAGAGATTACAAGCTTTTTATTCTGGATTTCTGGATCTGACTAGATGCAAAATATACAAACATTTCCCGAAGAAACACAGGTAAGTATGGCTTTATTTCTCTCTGCCGATATTCATCAAGGTGATGAACTGTTTAGTGTTCATTCTAGTCTCTAGAGGAAAGCAATGTGCTTTTATCGGCGCTTCTTTCAGCACGATATATTCCATTGTCCGCGTGGTCGAAAACAACATTTAATAATGTCTTATTACAAGGAGACAAAATGTATTTAAAAGCTCTGAGTAATGGCTTATTAGTCCTAGACCCTGGTGTAGAATATTTGTCTATAGATAACTTACCAACAATAGTGTTAATTCATGCACGATGACAAATAATATTGTTAAAATCTACCCGTGGAGGTTAATTCATGTACGATGACAATTCCATCCCATTACAGATGATGTAATATATCCATTGTAAGTTTGTCACAACCATTTTTGTCAAGTAAATATACCATAATTTATCAACCAAATTTGGTTTTCATTTTCTGCCTCAACAGGCGGATCAATGTTACTTTGTGCCACAACTGGCTCTGCCACAATGGGCAGATCAATAATATTTTGTGCCTCAACGGGCTCAAACATGCTTTCTTACAAGATATGTCATATGTCGGTCTGTGATCGACACAGTTAATATATCGCCTGTCCAGGCAAAAGCAACCCCCACCTATGACGGTGACAAATAGTGATCTAGCTGTAGTCATAGAGCCCGTACCTGTGATGGTAGCACAAAATATCAATCTACCTGTTGTGGTAGAGCCCATTGAGGCACAAAATATTGATCTGCCCATTGTGGCAGAAATAAACATTGATCTACCCATTGGGCTATTCCATTTAATACCGTACCCCCCCTATCGAGGACCCTGGAATTCTTCAGGGGTAAGGGGCTATTTTGCCTTGGAATTTTTCAGGGGTGTGACTATTTAGGCTTGGAATTCTTCAGGAGTTGAGTAAAATTGCATTCTTCAGGGGCTTGCAGTCAAATTCCTCAGGGGTAATAGCTGTAAGACAGGAATTCTTCAGGGGTAGGTGTTGTAAATACAAAATTCCTCAGAGGGGCTGTTGAAAGTCAGGAATTCTTCAGGGGTATAGAAAACCCCTGTCCTCGATAGGGGGGTGGGGTACGGATTTTAAATGGAATAGCACACATTGTGGTAGAGCTTGTTGAGGCACAAAATATAACTGATCTGCCCATTGTGGTGAAGCCCGTTGAGGCACAAAATATTATTGATCTGGCCATTGTGGCATAGCCAGTTGTGGCACAAAGTAACATAAGGGAGAAAATGAAAACCAAATTTGGTTGATAAATTATGGTATATTTACTTGAAAAAAATGGTTGTTACAAACTTACAAAATAATATGGATATATTACATCATCTGTAATGGGATGGAATCTGCGATATAAAGTATTAAATGTTTCCAACATATGCCATGTGGATCCCTGCTCACAGTTGTTTTGGAGAGATATACTATTATGTTGGTTTGCTTTATAATAATTTATTTTGACAATTCACTGGACAGTACAGATGAAAACACTGGACAGTACAGATTGTGACATGTTTGTTTAGCACATGGCAAGTGTAGTATCAATATCTTATGAACACAGACAACATGCAAACTATTATTGTACCACAAAGATATTAAAAGACATTGTCTCTACTCTTCCAAATTTATTTGGAATTGCAAGATGCAATTGGCAGCTTTGAAGTAAAGAATGATTTCTAATAACAGGAACAATAATGTTGGTACCAAGAATTCCATTGACAATAGTCTGAACACTCTAATAAGTCGCTTTGAAAACCACATGTGTACTTCTTATATATTATTATTTACAATAATCACAGTGTTGTAATCGCACTGTTGTAATCTCATCGTTTGGACAAGAAAATAAATTTATACATACGGTGTGCCATTATCAATATAAATACGTTCAATATTACTAATTGGTCGAGGAATTTTGCATGCAGTTTGGGCGTCAAGGCAGCACTTTCCTTGCGATAGTAACGCCTAGTATATATTATACACTATGTCGATTTTACAACAACAAAACAGTTCTTCTGTGCCCGTGCTAAATTTTAGTGGACTAGTCTATATTCTACACCAACATTAACGAAATTAGGAAATTTATATAATTATATCTGAGATTGTGGAGTTCTTTTTCAGTTATATCATAAAATAGTTTGTCATTTGAACAATGACGTTACAATCGTGTGAGCCTTCAATTTAGTTTGACACAGTAAAGATGTCAACACGCAACCTAGTGAGCACTGATAACTGGTATATGTAACTTTATAATTATAGTGTGTTACTTGTGAGCGTCAGCTGTAGTTGTACTTCAAGTATTGTATAGTATATCCCTGGCTACGCCAGTGACCATATACGGTATATTCCTACACAAATTGCTTTGCACCTGATCAGCTAACATACAATACAATGATAATAACCATAACTTAATTGCTCAATTTTCAAGCTGCCCGGTGCCTAGTAGTCTTAAATTAAAGCCAAAGGTTCTCTTATGCGGATTTTACTGTACATATAATATTAATAATTTTTAAATATAAATACTATAATTTAATAGCATAATAGTTGAGGTAAAAGTTACCATGTCCATGGACATGGTTGCCTTATGTGGCTATTACATCTTATCTTTGACTATTATATTTATCCAGTTTGATTTAAATGGGCATACAAAATTTGAGAAATCATGCCGTCAGTTCTTATATATTAATTATTAAAGCCTAAAGGATAAATTAAACTGTTCTTATACGGAATTATAACGTAACAGTCCTTTGCATTGTACATGTGACACATGTTCACCAGCAAACATCATTCTCGCGTGAAACATGTTTTTATCACACATTTTTACTGCAGTGTCAATAGCTATAATTTAACAGCTGAACTTAATTCCCAACATCTGTACATGTTACAACGTACATGTCATAGACAACTCTTCCTTTTATACACTCTACATATAGAGCCCGTCATTTTATATATCAAAAGTCTCAAAATTTCTTTAAGCTGCACAAACGTTCGCATGATGAAGAACTAGAAAATATAATCGAACTTCCTACGGCTACGACTGTTTCCTTTTGAACAACGAAGCACATGGTCATAAAACAGTTTATCAGTCGAGAAAAGATTATAATGCCGTCGTCAGATATATGATGTGAGTTTTGAAACGTATTCAGTCGAACTGAACCTTGTCCTTGATTGCTCAAAACTGATTGAATTCAAGTTATCCCCATCTTCAAAGCCGGCTTTGGACGTCATGTCCTTTTGAGTTGTTAAAATCTTTCGTTCTTCGAGCCTGTACTTTATGCATGCAGACCTCTAGTTTGTTCACCTTTAGTTACACAGGTTGGCGGATTAAACTGATATTCATGTCGGTCCTTCGACTCCTTCTTAAGGCCGTTTTCAAACGTATCGTAACGTATCGTAGAATTTTCTTTTGTGTCGAAGTATTATCCAGGCTTTAAGGCCGTTTTCCACTTCAACCGTATCGTATCGAAACGTAGCGTGTTTCTTTGTTTCCTGAGCACTCGGGTAGAACTAATGACTTCGACACAAAAGAAAATGCCACGGTACGTTACGATACGTTTGAAGTGGAAAACGGCCTTTATTAAGGCTATTTTCGACTTCAACCATGTCATACCGAAACGTAGCCGCATTTCATTGTTTCGTGGGCATTCGGCTATAACTAACGACTCTGGCACAAAGAGGAATTCGACTATACGTTATTAGTTGTTGCGATACGTTAGAAATATAGAAAATTGCCTAGAGTTGCACTATTATCTTAGACGATACTTTATACCCATAAATTGACAATAGCTTTGGTGGAAAACTCCCAATGGTGGGAAAAAACATGCTTTGATGATGCACGAGCTTCTTAAAATACTATTTGTATATATAGACGTTTATAAGGTAACCAACTGTATAATACACTTATGGGAAATCATTGAAAATCAAGTCGGAACACCTAACATATATATCAGCACGTAGGCCTTTCCCGATTGCGTTGAGCACTTTTAGTTTGGAGGACTATTTTGCATGTTGAGCAACCTTGAGCACTTCTTCGCACTTTTAGCAACATTTGAGCAATATTTCACATTTCGAGCAACAAAAAGTCAGCGATTATAGAATTCGATTCGTACCTCGATTAACTAAACATACAATTCGGTGTAAGGTTTAAAAATTGACGGGTATTATTCTATATATAACTTAGGTAAAACTCCAAAAGAAAAGCCGTACAGCTGCATATGACATTACGCTTAAAAAATTAGAACGCTGACTTTTTCGCGTTCTCTTTTTTTTTGTCGTAAACACTCCATATACGGAAGTTTGTTCCATATATTATGGAGAAAGACGTACGTGGAAACAGATTTTAAAAAATGCTAAATTTTTTAGCCAAAATTTTTTTGGCAGAATTTTTTTTGGCGGTTTTCGACGGCTGATATGGAAGCACTAAATCAATCGGACTCGGAGTCGGAAAACAATAGCAATGAAGACGAAGAAGTGATTGATCCAATACAATAGCAGTAAATGCTGGAGCTTCCCTAAGTGCTCCAGAAAGTGCTTTGATAGCACGAAAGCGAAAAGTTCCGATCAACAAAGGGAAGAACAAGCAAAGAGGAAGCGCCAAAACCACCAATGTGAGTACATGGGATCGTCTGAAAGAGTACCCAAAGCAACACTTTGCCGTGGTAAACGGAAAGCTTAGATGCAATGCTTGCAGTGAAGTTCTTGCTGATAAGAAAAGTTCTATTGAAAGACACACGAAATCAAAGAAACATGAGAAGGGCCCGGCTGATACTGAAATAAATAAATCAGAACAGCAGTCCATCAAAGAATGCCTGCAGAAGAGGGCTAAACGGGAAATGCAAGTGGATCAACGTTGCCTTCAGATATACAACTGTATCGGTATGAGCTTGTCGAGTCTGCTCTGTCGGAAGGAGTGGTTTGTTCATATTGTAATAAGTCGCGACCTATGGTGGAACAGCCTAAACCCCTGTTCTTATTTACAATTTGACCATTTAATACGAGTGTATTCGTGGCTTACATAAGACATTCGCGTCTTATATAAGACGCGTCATATGTATGAAAGTTGCGACTTTTTCCCCCAGTATAAATGGCCCTAATGAGCGTGCATGTCAAAAAATCGGCTAGATACACGTCAATAAATGTTATTAAAACTCTAAAACTATATATAATCATATACTGCTTGCTATTTTGTCAGGCGAGACAGATTGATCGACCTAAATTAGTAAAATACACAGATATATTATATTTTAAGCATGAAAGCGCCCATATCCGCGTTTTATCCCCATATCCGCCTTTTATCCCCATATCCGCTCCGCGTTTTATCCCCATATCCGCTTCGTCCATCCGCTCCGCTCCGTATCCTCCTCCGCGTTTCATCCTTACCCATCTAAGTCTTACGAGGTTTTCTCTTAATCATGGCGAACAATTTTCATTGAGGTCGACTTTGTACAGCAGGACACTCTTCAACTTAGCCCGCCGAACATGTAGAGTATCCCACCCAAAATTTTGCAAAAGATCACTTGATCTAATCCGAGCATCATATCTTGCTTCAGTAATAATTTTAGCAGCACGATTTTGTAATATTTGCAGTTTATCTTTTAATATTTTATCGCTAAATTAATATGGCTGGATTAACGATTTGTATAGTGTAACAAGAGAACCCCGCGGGGGAACAAATGGTTTAATTCTCCTCAATGCTCCTATGCCTGAACAGATCTTCTTGCACATTTCTTCAATATAGACATGAAAGGTTAACCTATCATCAAGATCAACTCCTAGACATTTATTCGAGACTATTAGTTGCTGGGGGTCGCCGCAACTATAGGTTTCGGCTCGCACTTTTTTTCTTCTTTGTCGTTGGACACAAACAGCCCCTAAGTCAATTTTTTAACGTCACCAACCAATAGCCCATACTTTCTGGAACTTTAGTCCTACTTTAGTTTTTAATATCTAAACGTTTATCCATAAATATCCTTAAACACGCCGAATTTTTCACGGCATGTGACCACGGAGCACAAGTCACCATGTGACCACGGAGCACAAGATAATCCTGGAGCACAAGTCACCAACATCAAATTTTGTTTTGATCCTATGACCATATGTCTTGGAAGGATGGGATTGGAGTTTATTTACATTTAACCAATCCGTGACATTCTCTAAATCAGAATTAATATCATTAGCCAGCTCAACAGAGTATCATTACCATATAAACAGGGTGTTGTTGTCTTAAGACAGTTAGGTAAATCCTTAATATAAATTAAGAATAAAGACAGGCCAAGTATTGACCCTGGAGGAACCCCGCAAATTATTATTTTTTTTGGAGAGAATGCCATTTACTTGGCACTGTTGATGCCGATTTACAAGGTAGGATTGGAACCATGTGAGTTCGAGTTGTGAAACACCGTAGAATGCTAGTTTTTCAAAGAAAACTATTTCGTACAAGTTATCGTACATTTGAATTGGAGCGGTAATTGTGGCCGGAATACCCCGGTCGAAAACCGGACTGTGATTTTGATATAAGGCAATTTTCATCATGTTTGTAAAGTTGTTTAAAAATTTCTTTTTCGAAGACCTTACTTACTATCGGTAGAATTGATATTGGTCTATAATTTCCCAAATTCGTCTATTGCCTTCCTTGTAAATCGGTATAACTCTCGCATTCTTCCAATCATCTACAAACACTCCAGTTGAAAGGGATAGATTAAAAATATAAGTTAAAGAAGGTGCAATTATATCTGCAGCAATGCGTAGCTCTTAGCCGGAATTTTGTCAAGACCTGTGCCTTTCGAAACATTCAGATGTCTTGGTGTTTTGAAAACATTTTCCATGCACCGGAGTAAACATAAGACGAAAGGATGGAATGATTAACTCGTTATTTTCTAAATAGGTTTCAACCATATTTGTTGACTGATTTGTAACTTCAGAAGCTAGTTTAGGTCCAATATTGATAAAAAATTCATTAAAAGCTTCCGAAATATTTTCATCATTACGAATAATTTTATCGTCAATTTCAATTTCATTAATATGTTTTGATTTACTAGCACGACCGGTAAGAGAATTAATAAGTTTCCAAGTAGTTTTTGGATCATTTTGATTACATTCGCCAATTTTTTGGCAGTAATAACGAGATTTGCTTTTCCGAATTTCAATATTGACTCTATTCCTGGAGGGTTGATAAAGATTCCAGTGTTATTCAGAGCCATATTTAACGGATTGTTTTTTTTATGATAATCACGATTACGCATCATCTTTTTAATGTTCGAGTTTAGCCAAGGAGTAGAGGATTGTCGTAAAGGGTGATGTCTCAAAGGCGCATGCCTATCTAAAACCTCATTAAAATTAGTTTCCCACGCCCTCCAGGCCAAATTAAGTTCATTAATAGTTTCTATTCTTTGCCAAGGTATATTGAGCAGATCATAGATGAAGTTTTCCTTAACAAAATGTTTTAAGACCTTTTAAGTTTCGTATTTCTGTTTTGATCTGTCTACGCTTATTTGGGATAAACTTACGCACAACGTAGATTAAACCATGGTCAGACATACCACATTATGAATTACTCCTAATTTTTGGTATATTTCTTGTCTCATTTGTGAATATCAAGTCTATTAAAGTGGCTGACGTGTTTGTCACACGTGTAGGTTCCGAAATCAGTTGTTGTAATTGATATATAGATGATAAGAATTTTAGTCTTCGAGTATGTGGTTCCGGTGGATTTCTAGAGTAGTCACAATTCATGTCTCCCAAAACAATCAACTGCTGATTCACATAGTCACATTTTTCAACAAATTTAGTGTAATCTTCAAATAGGTCTATATCTGCACTTGGCAGTCTGTACCATGTACTGAAAACGATTCATTGTATGGAAGATTAATTTCTACGCAGACCATTTCTAGTCGGGCAGGGGCAAGATCATGTCTTACTAAGCAAGATATATTTTCTTTAATATATAGAGCCACCCCTCCACCATGTATATTTCGATCTTTTCTTATTATAACGTAACCGGGAATATGTGTTTCCCCATCAGTGATACTATTATCAAGTTTGGATTCATTAATGGCTAGCACTTCCAAGGGACTAGACATCAAGATATAGCGAATCTCACCAATATGTTAAGCTATTTATTTTAATACAAGCAAGCTTAAAACCTTTGATGTCAGCAATGCTATGCAGCGGAAATTTACCACCGTCTTCAGTAGAACCATGTTGACCATTTTTCTGCAGGGTTATGTTAGTCTCAGGTTCCCTATTTTCATTAGCATTTCCCCCAGCTGCTTGAACAGTAATACCATTTGAAAACCCTTGTTCCGATCACTATATCGTCGGCTGTTACTAGCAAGTCCTGTTACAAATTTTATAAAATGAACTGCCAATAATGATGTCCCTTTATCGTTTAAATTAAGCTTGCTCTTATTCAGGCAAGTATTATCAATTTTTGAGTTGTCTATATAAGAAAATTCATGATCCACTGATAAGTTTTTGAGTTTTTCACTAACTTCAATGCGTACTGGGTTCACTGCGATGTCTTCTCTATAAGTTAATCCTGACACTCCAATTTTGGTATTAGACCTTCAGAGCCAATTTTATATTGTTGTGGTGCAGAAATTCAATCTGATTGGTTTAAAAATGATGCGATTAATGCTCAAGATGATGCGACCAAGGCTCAAAATAGTGCGATTTGGGAATTAATCGCACTATTTTTGACCAATCAGATTGCAATAAATGCCATTGATTTCAAAATGAATATAATAAAAAATTTAAACAATATCTATCTACAACTATCAAATTTTTAAAACATGGTACAACTTGTAATATATATTAAGTACATTTATATGAGTTTTTTATTAGCAAATGTTTCGTTTGTGCGACATCACAGCGCTGAAAATTTTACGGGAATCGACTGTGAATTTACAACTGTTAAAATTCAAATTTGAGCTACCTTATTTAGGATACTCTCTCAGAAGACTGAACTTCAAAAGGGTGTTCATGATCGATAAAGGAATTAGGAACGTAAGATTTAAAAGTTTCAACCATTGACATTATCTGGAATGAAACTAAGGTCACCGAACAAATCTAGGGCAATCGTCAACGTCGCAAACGAAGCAACCAACCACAAATGTTTTCTCCATTTTCTGTAGCTGTTGGCAGAAAGAATGTCATCGGAAAATAACATCGCCAAAGCAATTCGATACACTGTTGCCTTAAGACAAAAAGTAGTCATCTCTTTCAGTTTTTCCGGTGTCTCTGTGACTGACCTGACGCCATCGGCGGCCATGTCGACGAATTTTTGCACGAACACTTTCGCTGTCTCGTCCAGAACGTTGCAGAGCTCCACATCTGTAAACGTAGTTCCGTTTTTGTGTTGCAGAAAGCCATCCTTGTTAGATTCATAGCCTAACTTATTGAACAACTGCACTTGGAAATTAACTTTTTCCTTACTGAGATAGTTAATATACTGCTGCGCAGTCAAACGCGCATCTACAGCTTGATCTACACCTGCGGTTGTAAATCCTTTGTGCAAACCTTTCTCGTTTACGCTTTGTGGACTCGCAGGACCCTGGTCATTCTTTGAAGCGGGAATTGCAGCAAGCGTTTGCCAAAGGCTGGTAGAACATCGACGTTTATCCATACATCCATCACTTGTTATCGAATATGATATGTGTTTGATAACATTATCTTTACGTGCTTTGATTCTCTTCTTTGCGTTCTCGTTATCATTTGGTATTAAGGGCAGTAACAGCTTATTTACCTTGGAGGTGACTATTTCTTCAGTCTCTTCTGGAGTAAATCCCACTTTCCTCAAAGTAATAGGACAATTTGGTTGCTCGTCATTTTCCATTTTAAAACTAGTTAAAACTAGCTCGTTAACTAATTTGGTTAGTGAGTTCGGTTGTTCCTAGAAAAAAAAAGTTAAATTTTTTTTAATAAAAAGTGCCTTGTCAAGATTCGAACCCGCGACATACAATGTTATAGGCGCACACCCTAACCTCTACGCCACTAGCATTGGGTTGCTGAAAACATGTAAACATCTGAGGCAGCGGTTTGCTAGATTAGTTTATAATTCAGTCATTATAAAGAACTATGTATATTGGCCAATATATAATGGTCATAATTTAGCAGAGGGAGTGAGGAGTGAAAAGGTAGGGGGTCTAGCTGCAAAAAAGGGGGTTGCACAAAGTATTGAGGGGGGTCACCTGTTTTCGTGCTTGCTCTAATTCTGCTATACAAACCTCAGGACCGCTTAGAGTCCCCAGAGAGTGGGAAGCAAAGGGGGAAATTTCAGGCTCTGGCCCAGAATAAAAATTGAGTGAAATATGCATAGATATTACTTTCAAAATGTCTCCCAGAATGCAGGCAATGCCGTTCCCAATCCCTTAGATTTCAAAATTTTCAGGAGGAGGATGCCCCTGTTTAAACGTACATATATAAGTATAATTGTCCTAGGCATTAAAGGATATGGATACTGTTGTTCCATTCTATTGACAGACGGTCATTTAGTGTTAATATTTAAAACAGGCTAAAATATAGTAAAGTCACTATTGCTCCTTAAGCGAAGATACATTGCTGAAAGGTTATTAAACTGGGTCCATTTTATGCTGGTTAAGGATCAGGCCTGCTCTGGGATCTTAACTCGCCTTAACTCGCCGCGAGATAATGCGAGTTAAGGCGAGTTTAGGCGATTTAAGAAAAAACACAACTTTCAGGTAATGCGTTTTAAGGCGTTTGCTTGTTATTTTGCCGTATTACTAATTTTAAGGTTATACCACCAAAGTGCTGGAATTAATACAATGAAGAACATAAACCTGTATATAATAACATGTATTTCTAAATTGAATTGCATACTAATACATATTACAAAGTTCAGGCCTGGAACCACAATCAATTGGAAATCTAAAAAATCAGGGTTGTGGCTGGATTGTAGGAACAAGAAGTTTTAGTGCACCCCATGGGGTTGCTAGCCTATATTTTGAGAATTTCCAAATGCATGAATGCCTTGTCAATATCTTGGAAATTCCAAGGGTACAGAATATATTAAAACTGTGATCATGCATGTCCCAATTCAAACGAATTTACTATTTACATACGTGTTAAACTTACCAAATAAGCCTGATTTACGTTGCGAATATAGTATTTCATTTCCATGCGTTTATTTAATAACTAAAACTCAACATTGATTAGTATTTATTTCGATTCCCCTCGATATATAAAGTACAGTATTTACAAAAAATTCACTAATGTTAAAATTTTGTTTATATAAAGTTTCATAGAGTTGAAAAATATATTTCCGCTAGATAGCCTGAGAGAAGGCTCCTTTCTCCGCAGTCACTAACATGAAGTATTTAACTGAATTCGTGAAAATTCCAGATTTTGGTATCGACCCAAGGTCGTACGCTAAAAATGTTGAACGATCATGGATCTTTATATAAGTCGATATGAACCGGACAATGCTGACTATAAAAGTTGACTTGGATCATGCTGTGGTTTATCAATTTATGTAAGTTTCAACACTGTTGATATAAAATATTAAATGTTGTGCACTACTGGGACTGCAATTCCGCACTTGTATATAATGTAGGAAAGGAACTGTGCAAAAGCTACAGCATTATATATACAATAATATACCCTAGTAATCCCTCTACCCTGTAATTTATAGGCTCCGCACTATTTTCAATAGAGGAAAACAAAACAATTTATGAATTGTTCTGGAAGTTCATGTCACAATATTGCATATTAATTACACTTATCGAAAGAGATAAAATGTTGAAAACAGACTGATTCTTGCCATCCTGACTTTTCTGTTTGAATATAAGGGTTCCTAACTTCATACAGTATGTCATATTATATAACTATATGCTTGATAGTATGTAACTTATGCACCAATCGCTGGAAAGCACCACCCCCCTACCCGGGACATGCCGGGAAATAGCGGGGATTTATTTGCAGATTACCCTATCGGTTATGTCTGGGTACTCGGGCATTAGACAGCATGTTTGGCCTCCAAAGATCCAAATTGGGGAAATTTTAGAATAGTTTGTTGAATTTTAAAAGCAATTATTATGGTAGCCTTCATTTTTGGTGCCCGGGTAGCGGGGGACTTTAGTCATGTTTAGACTAGTAAGAAGGCCATGTATAGCGGGGGATTAGAATGATTTAGGACACAACTTTTATCTAATGCCCCGCTGTTCCTCGGGTAGGGGGGTGCAGGGCTTTCCAATGACTAGTGCATTCCTGTGTTTCGGCTATAATCAATAAGCATGTAACTTCCCATGTTTTGGCTAAGCCCCCTCTCTCCAGCAAGCCCCCTCGGGTAAGCCCCCTCCTAATCTTATCTGAAATAAACAACCAGAACCTCCCTCTCCTGGGGAAGGGATGTTTACACTGTATATAGTATTTACTATTTTCAGCATTTTAATTTGGTTGGCGAGTTTAGGCGATTTAGTGCGAGTTTAAGCGATTTAAGAGAATCTTTGCCAAATTTTATCCGCGATTTAAGGCGATTTAAGGCGATTTAAGATCCCAGAGCAGGCCTAGGATCGTGCAAGAGAGAGGGTAGACATTTGTTCAGTCATGAGCAAGAGGGGGTCATCATTTTTTATGCTTTTAGGCAAGGCAGGGTTGCCCACTCTCACTCCTAGAATTTTTTTTATTACACCTACTGCCCCCTCCCCAACCCCTCCCGGCTAAATTATGAACAGACCCTACGGTCGAAATTCATTCATCTACAACTATCGTAAAATGATGTGATGTACTTTTATCTTCAAACAACTTGTTGCTTCGGCTGGAAAATTCGCAAAACACAATTCGTCCTTGAGTCAAAAATCGGGGGGGGGGGGGGTTACAACTTTTCTATAACTCTGTTTAGTCCGGTATAAACACAATTTTGCTTGTTTTCAAAGTGAATGTGTACTGTCTGAGTAAAGATTATACTCTATTCAAAATGAGACCAATTGTTTTCTTAGAAAATAAGCTTGAAATCGTTATATATATATATAGAATGTAGGACGTCAACCCCCTGGATTTTATTGTTTCAGATTCAAGTTCACCCAGTTTCTGCATAATTCCTTTACCCATGCACTGGAATAGTTTTCAAGCAGACTGTTTCACCAGGTTCTTAGAGTCATGTAGCAGCTCTAATAAGATGTTCTGTGATTGGCCAATGTACTATATATTAACAAAATTATTCATATATAATATTAACAGTGTTATCAATATTATGTTGTATATAATTATGTCATTTTGGTTGTCCGAGATAGATATATAGATTTCTATAAGGGGTTATTGTAAATATGGGTAGCGAGAGTAGCAAAGGTAACAAGATAAATATATAGATTCCTATAGGGGATTATGGTAAATATGGGTCACGTTGACAAAAATGCACGCAAAGGCGCCATAATGTCGTTGCCACTATTATATCAACTCACTGCGATACAGTCTACTCTCAATTCTTCTAATCTTTAAACCGAAAGCAAGGTTAACGGGAACTATACAGGCGAAGAAGTAGTCATATTTAAAGAGGAGTCTTATAGTCAGTACCAGAATGGACGTATCTGTCAGATGTGAAGGATTATCACGATTATGCCTTGGCACATTTAATTATTGACCTCGAACATTCTATTCTATCTTTATTTTTTACCTATACTGTTGGATTCCTCTTATATATACATAACTACGTGTAGTATTTTATAGATAGTAAAGTTTTAGCCGAGTACCAGGTGTGGCCCTGGCTTGACTCACCCAGTATCATGCTTAAATTGGGTTGGTACTGCATTTCTCATGTAAACATACGTGAAATTTGTTTTGGCAATGTGAGCTAGCCCGGATATGACAGCTGGCTGGCCTCCATATAAACAGCCCCCAATCTGTTCCAGATGCTTCAAAGCCCATTAAGTTTACATGAATAGTGCAAATCAGGCTGTAAGCCACTTCCAGGCAATATGCTAAATGGATTATTGTGTAAAATTGAGATTATATTATATCCACTTTACACAGTAAGCCATTTTGAGTAGACGATACAAACAACTGGGTTTTATACATGATTTTATTTCTCAGAAGTGTCATCTATAAATTATGGTGTTTATTTACTCTTAACCGACCGACGGAACGCGCTGTATTTACGATCAGTTGTTTCAAATGTAAATATCTCCAGACGTGTTTACTCTCTACAAACGGGATATGCGTCATTCGATAGCTTATGACTTCCTCTTTAAAATGATATTTGGTTTGTCCCGGTTCATATTACATATCCAAATTAATTTGCACACATGTTCATAAATTATCTAAAAATTTTACAATTATTGTTGATATAAATCTGAATTGCCAGAACAGGATTTAGAATTTCCAAGCAAGTGTTACACAAAAGTTGTACTGTAGCTCATTAAAAAATGAATATTGTTGGAAAGTTTCATTGCCTTTGAAGAAGTAGAACTATTTTTTTTTATTTTTTGAAAGTCGCATACAAAGTGCCGAAATCGTTAAAATTTAATTCCCGCACGCGAAATAAATTACGAAATGCCATATAAGGTCAGTGTTGTTTGCTATAAACCAATGAAAATCCGCCATCTAGGCAATGACATGACGAGGAATCGATTGCCGGTACTTTCAAAGCGATAGGGTGCAAGGTCACGGAGATTTAGCTTTCTGAAGTTGTCCGAGCATGCGCCGAAGCGTGTCGCTTCGCAACAAAGAAAGCATTTGCACGAGAATTGCCGTAAAAGGGCTATAGGCCGTCAGCTAGTGCACCAAAAGATGGCTAGAAAACGAATTTCATTGGACACCTCGCTAAGCTAAAATAAAATAACTTACTCTTATAGATTAAAACACGCTGAATCCAAATCTAAAAAGTTCTTGCCGATATACCCTGCAGTTTTTTTGTATTTCTCGATTGAAATCTTAAAAATTCACTGTCGCGTGATTATGTTTATTATCAGTTTCGCGAAAACACATCTTTCAAAAACCATACTTCCTGTACGAACATGCGCCGATTATCTGCCGGTTGCTATTCGACTTACAGGCGACAGCTGTTTGAGGCATGTGTTTTTTATTTTCTTATGGATTTGTCAATGTGCGAGAAAGATCATATTGCATATCTTCGGTTATTCTGCCTGTTTCACCTAAACTTCGAATTTCAGATGTGTTCTATTGTATTCCTACATTTAAGCAATAGTTTTAAGTTATGACAGGACAAAATAATGCTTTTATAGCTGCTCAACAAGTAGACAACGCGAAGGACGTTAGCTTTCAAGATACCAGCGCAAACGGAAAGCTTTTAACGAAAGAATGGTTCTGCTGCTCTTGCCATCAAGAATAATGACAATATCTTGCTGTTCTACCTTCATTTAAAGCCATTGTGAACATTTGGCGCAAGTTTTTATCTTTATAATATTATACGCTTGCGCTTTGTCTAAATACTATGTCTATATATATTATTTATATTCCTCATTGTTCACTGCAATATGTATACATATATACACAGTGTTTATTAGTTCTAAATTATAGAGCATATTTGTTTTATGTATTTTTAAGATCCCAAACGTCTTGCTACTATGTATGGTCAATGCAGAACCAGAGATTTCTCAATGTAAAAGTTTTAGCACACCTGGGATGTGCTTTGATATAAACAATTTTTATACTCTACAAATCTATCCCCTAAATTTCATTGTTTTTAATATCTATTTGGTCAATTTTGTGACCCTTACTGCTTCTTGACATGCCCTTGGAAACAGTTTTGCAGCCTTGCTCCTAGATTTGTAGCTTCTGCACCACCGAGACCTCATCACGAACAGCCCTTGAACTCTCTAGCTGCAGGTGTCTTGTAACCAGGTGTCTTGTACCATCAGTTGCTACATTGTTGTGTGGCCAGAGCATATGATTGCGGTATTCAGAATTTTGAGGTGGCATAGCAAAGCAAAGTGCCTAATTGTGAGGCAGATTTATCATATAATTTATAATGGGTAGACTACCCCATCTATTATGCCTCCTGTTAACTTGTTAAGCAGCAATAGAAAAGCAAACCTTAAGTTAGGCAAGGCCTTCAATCAGTTAGCCACATATACATCAGTGCAAATACTGCAAAACAATATAATGTATATTATTTGCACAGATATAGATCAGGGTTTACATATCGAAAGCCTTGTTGAGAAAATAAATGTGGTATTTTAAACAAACAAAACAATGATAGGGTGTAATAATGTAATGTATTTTGTAAATACTGATTATTAATTGTAAATAAAACAATTCCAATTGAAACAAAATTGCAATATTGTCTCGTACTGTTCATTTATTGAGATAAGAACGTTCAAGGTACCAACACCTTGCACAAACCCTCTGTACATATTCAAAAGAGGAGATATATGCATATATATCACACGATTCACGTCTGTATTCTCACGTCCATATTCGGTTGGGCTATTCTGCCCTGTTGACATGCTTTCAACTGATGTTTCACCGGTGATATAAAACCTTATCAAACGCCGTGGCAGATGGATAATAAATATAGAGTCTTCAGATTATTTATAGTATTCTTGTGCTTTGCCAAAACACAATTGCATCGTTTATTGAAGCAATTATGTATAAGCCAAGCTTTTTTAATAGTCAATTCGTTGTGTGTTCCCAAGTGGAAAGTGTTTTGATTTCGTGTGTTTTCTCAGACCTTGTTGACCTTGTTATAGGCCATCCTTCGCAGACTTTGTCGCACAAACTACAAGGAAATAACTTCTCTCCGTCAATTTTTTTAGCGCATCAGAAAATTGGGCAATAGCCATAGATACCTGAAAGTTAAACGGATCTTCGTATTCGAAGTAGGGCGAACGCTAATGTCAGGAAAGCATCCTCGTGTTGGCCTTCGTTTCCCGGTCGAAAACTACATTATCCATTGTCAATATGCCTTACAAAGCCCTCGATATCTTCACGAAGCTCTACTGTTTCTATATTACGCTTCATCGCTGTCAAAAAAAACATTCAAACGATGAGAAAAAAGGTTATTTTTATCGGAAACCTGATATGAATTAAATACGTAACATTTTGTTCACAAATGTTTTGTACATCACTATTTTGTATATCTTAAAATGACCCGAGATATGCCCGAGTTGTAGGCGGTATGCAGGCTATTGGTCTGATTCTTACGAAACGCTTTTTGAACGATGAGTGTTTCACGGAATTGCTAATAAACATAGTTCAAAACAGTGAATTTTTTAAGATTTCAATCGAGAAATACAAAAAAACTGCAGGGTATATCGACAAGAACTTTTTAGATTTGGATTCAGCGTGTTTTAATCTATAAGAATATGTAAAGTTCTTTTAGCTTAGCGAGGTGTCCAATGAAACTAAACGTTTTGGTGCACTAGCTGACGGCCTACTAGATTATGTCGTAATGTAATAAACATGGCATCAAACTAAAGGGATTGGAAATCCCCGTCGAATGGTGGTATTTACGAGTTTGTAGTGTTTAAACTAAAGGTAGGAAAGCGAAATGAATATTTAATTAGTTTGTATTATTGTTAATTTGTAAACAATACAAACTTCAGAGGTCTTTGAAAGGGGCTAAATCGGCCGCATAGCGTTGTAAACAAACACAATTCACTTCTCTAAAGTGATCGTAACACGCTGAATCGAACGGTGGTATTGCCATCTACATAGCATGCACTGAACCGAAGATATGAACCTGCAAAGTCATAAATCACAGGAGTCATATTTAACATACAGTACAGTACTGAAACTAATGAACTTAAAAATTGGGATGAAATGTACATACAAATACTAATCACCGAGTGCGAGGGTGCTAATTCCGCTCGGATCCACCCGGGTATGTGACAACATAGCGGGATGCAAAGTTGTCCGCCATTATGCAATGGACGGTTTTATACGTTATGCGCATGCGCGAGTTCAGGCTGAGAGAAAACTGTTTTGTACTCGGGAGTCGGGACATAAACAGACAAACAAAGTCTCTAAAACGAGATAAACGAAAATTATTTAGAGGAACAGGAGGAAAAAAACAGTCAAAAGACCGAAGAAAGATTTTCGAGTTTTAAAGCGTTTTAAACGCGTAAGTGTCTATTTGTATACTTGCTTTTGCCGTATTGGCATGCAGTATATTGTAGTTTGTGGATTTGAAAATGCGTAGGTCATCCTGTGTGTTCAATACAACATTGATTAATCTTAAAAGGTATTTTAGTATTAATTCAAATACGTTATAGAATAAGAAACAACATATTAAATCTCAAAAACAAGTGCGAAAAGAAGTATAAAAATACTATTATAACCAGGAGTTACTATCGCAAGCAAAGTGCTGCCTTGACGCCCAAACTGCATGCAAAATTCCCTGACCCAATTAGTAATATTCAACGTATTTATATTGCTAACGACACACTGTATGTATAGATTTATTTTGTTGTCCAAACGATGACATTACAACAGTGTGATTACAACACTGTGATTATCGTAAATAATAATATATAAGAAGTACACTTGTGGTTTTCAAAGCCACATATCAGAGTGTTCAGACTATTGTCAATGGAATTGTTGGTACCAACATTATTGATCCTGTCATTAGAAATCATTCTTTACTTCAAACTGTCAATTGCATGTAAAGTGTAGAGACAATGTCTTTTAATATCTTTGTGGTGCAATAATAGTTTGCATGTTGTCTGTGTTCATAAGATATTGATACTGCACTTGCCATGTGCTAAACAAACATGTCACAACAGTCAAGATTTGTTCCCAATCTGTAGATATTTCATTTCATATTTATTTAGCATTTGGTTCCATTAATGTTCATCTGTACTGTCCAGTGAGCTGTCAAAATGGGCTATTCCATTTAATATCCGTACCCCCCCCCCATATCGAGGGCAAGGGTTTTTCTACATCCTTGAAGAATTCCTGACTTTCAACAGCCCCCCTGAGGAATTTGGTATTTACAACACCTACCCCTGAAAAATTCCTGTCTTACAGCTATTAACCCTGAAGAAATTGACTGCTACCCCCTGAAGAATGGATTTTTTTTACTCAACCCTGAAGAATTCCAAGCCTAAATAGTCCCTACTCCTAAAGAATTCCAAGGCAAAATAGCCCTCACCCCTGAAGAATTCCTGGTTCCTCGATAGGGGCGGGGGGTACGGTTATTAAATGGTATAGCCCAATACATGATTATACAGCAAACCAACATAATAGTATCTCTCTCCGAAACAATTGTGAACAGGGATCCACATGACATATATATGTTGGAAATATATCATTCTTTATATTGCAGATTTCATCCCATTACAGACGATGTAATATATCCATATTATTTTGTAACAACCATTTTGTCCATGTAAATATACATTTCTGAGATGGCACCATTAAACTCAATGAGAATTCCAAAACTATATAACATAAAATGAATAATTAGTACATGAAATTGACCTGTGCATCGCCTCTACCACAATGGGTAAATCAATAATATCTGTGCCTCAACGGGCTCTATGACTACAGCTAGATCACTATTTGTCACCGTCATAGGTGGGGTTGTTTTTGCCTGCACAGGCGATATATTAACTGTGTCGCTCACAGACCGACATATCTCGTAAGAAAGCATGTTTGAACATGAAACACTAACAACTTTTGGTAAGTTATCTATAGATAAAAATTCGACACCTGGGTCTAGGATTATTAAGCCACTACTCAAAGCTTTTAAGTACATTTGGTCTCGTTGTATTATAAGACATTATATATTGTTGATTTCGACCACTCGATCAATGGCGTATTTCGTGCTGTTAAAATCGCCGATAAAGTCATGAAAGCACATAGGTTGCCTCTAGAATGAACATTAAGAAAGAAATAAAGCCATACTTACCTGAATTTTTCAGAAAATATTTTGTTATCATTAGCGTCCAGTATAAAAAGCTTGTAAAAAATCAGGCATGGAGGAAAACATGCGCGCGCCATACGAAATCTTATTCGAACTCCCCCCTCATTTTTCAAATGTTCTTCGAGCTTTTTTATTCCCCCGGAATTACGATAAACATCTTAACCGACGCCAAATCCAAATCTGGACAATATATAGCTCGGGTGAAAGACTGGGGCAAGTGAACTCTGGAGAAACCTTAGCACGTCAAGAATAGTGTGCTGCCTAGCCTGCCTCCCTACGGCGAGGCAGCAAAAACAGTTGAAGTTTTATGAAAATTTCGAAATGTTTTGTGAGACTTCTAAGGTTGAATTTTATAGTAAATCAAAGCTAAAAGAGTACGTAAAACATACCTACTTTAAATAGTTGGGCAATTGATAATTTTATAGTTAAAATTAACAAATCTTATCAATATTTTACCATTTGGTACAAAGTAAAAGAAATATACAGTGTTGCGTGTTACCATGGTTAGAGCATAGGCAGCCGAAATACTGTTGTAGATTCTTTTATTTATCAATTAAACATAGTAGAATAAAAACTCGTCTCATTCCCCTATATTAATCGCGCGCTTGCACTTCATCTGTTGTGTTCATTTGTATATATATATTCCCAAGGTAGGCAAGAATATTTTAAATTTTACATCAAACACCTCAACACTTTGTCAAAATACCAAAAAACTACGAGGAGAACAGCCAAAAAAACATAAACACTTTGAAGACTGATAAATTTCCTACTTAATCACAAATTAATATATTTAAAAACGGTTTAGACACGCAAGAAGCGAGGCAAAGTCTACAAAGTTTTTTTCAATTTTAGCCGGCATTTTTTTTGTCCTGATGCGGGATACCTCAAACGGCTATGACGAAATATAAAACGCAATCCTATTGGCTATCAAAAGTAAACAAACTTTGTCAAAAAAACAGCAACAGGAGAGAATGCATACTTTATAGTCAGAAAGTCAAAGACAAAGCCCGAAAACGAATACGCTCGTAAAAATATTTTTTTGTTTACTAAAAATTTGAAAACATGACATGTGAGCAAGAAAAGCAGAAGAGAGATTTGCCCGGTAAGCAAATATATCTTTCCTATTTTTTTGGCTAATTTAAAGCCACGTTTTATCGCCTAAACTAAAAAAAATTAAAAATGCTTTTCTGACTTATCAAATATTCAATTACTTTACATGCAAAAGAAGAGCAAGTTGCTGCAGTTTTTCATGTTCTGGAAATGCAGAAACCCATTGGTTTGAAGGGCAGTGAAACGCGAAGCTTTCTTGCAGTCCAGAACAACAAAAAACACAAGCTTTTCCAGCCTTTTCGAACGTCGCTCGCGTGTCCATGCATATTTGCTGCTAGTGCATGTCAAAAACCATTCATCCCAGACGATAATCGGCCGATTTAAAACCAAATCTCAACTCCATTTTAAAAGTAAAATGTCCATACATTCTATCCAGTCAAACACAGAGCTTTTTTGCAGTCAAAAACAACAAAAAATACAAGCTTTTCAGCCTTTTCGAACGTCGCTCGTGTCCATATTTGCTGCTACAGTAAACCATCAAAAACCATTCATTCCAGACGACAATTGGCCGATTTAAAACCAAATCTCAACTCCATTTTAGAAGCATAATGTCCATGCATTGTTTTAAATGAATTGCAATGCTTTCTTGCTGTCAAAAACAACAAAAACCACAAGCTTTTTAGCTTTTTCGAACGTGGCTCGTACGTGTCCATATTCGCTGCTATAGAGTAAGCCATCAAAAACCATTCATTCCAGACGACAATCGGCAGAATTAAAACCAAATCTCAACTCCATTTTAAAAGTAAAATGTCCATACGTTGTTTTCAATGAATTACAAAGCTTTTTTGCAGTCAAAAACAACAAAAAAACACAAGCTTTCAGCCTTTTCGAACATTTGGCTTCTCGTTGCGAGCACATCGCTTGAAAAATGTTTCAAAAAACCTGTTTGACAAGTTTCATGATCATGGGCAATGCATGGACATTCACAATGCATGGACATTATGCTTCTAAAATGAAGTTGAGATTTGGTTTTAAATCGGCCGATTGTCGTCTGGAATGAATGGTTTTTGATGGTTTACTGTAGCAGGAAATATGGACACGAGCGACGTTCGAAAAGGCTGAAAAGCTTGTATTTTTTGTTGTTTTTGACTGCAATAAAGCTCTGTGTTTCACTGAATAGAATGTATGGACATTTTACTTTTAAAATGGAGTTGAGATTTGGTTTTAAATCGGCCGATTGCCGATTATCGTCTGGGATGAATGGTTTTTGACACTCTAGCAGCTGCGAGTAGATTACCCCCCCCCCCCCCCCATATAGCGAGGGAAGTAATTAGTATTCAGAGTGATTCCTGAGTGAATGCACGATGAATAATAATGAGCGTATTTACGCATGGTGAATATTAATGCGTAGCTACTCAGGGGTCGGACGTCTACGAAGAGATATGTATACTGAGATCTGGTTGGTTTTTAAAAGAGTTTTCCCTATCTTCAAGTCATGGTGAAATCTAAACCTAAATTGCGAAAATTGCTTATCGATAACGTGCGTGCAAGAGTTCGTACTTAGTGTGCGTGCAAGAGTTCGTACTTAGCGTGCGTACAAAGCGTTGCGTCATGCCTATATTTTTTGCGTAATTGGTTGAATGCGAGTATACAAACTAAATGAATAGGGGTAGGTAACGTTTATTTTAAAATGCTTTTTTCTCAACAAAATATGCGTTCTTCAAGGGCAAGTAATGTTGACGAATTTTCGCCTGTGGAATTTCGGAAGCTGTGCAATTTGTTAGGGACAATATTTGCACAAACTGTTTCTTGCGAGATTTATGAGCTTTTCGAAGAGAGGTGTTGTGGTTGTAAACTAAATAGTTTTAGTCAGAGTGAGTGTCTTATGTTATCGTATGAGGAGAGATGTCAGATGTATGATTTGGAAGCCATAGAACGAGTTAACAATAAAGATATGGTATGGAATAAGTTTGTTGAAGTGACGAAAGTTTTAGAGCTTCAGTGGGATGAATACGTGTTTGAATATTGGAATCTAAAGGGCGAAAAAGGGGGTAACGCGAACGCGAAATCGTACTGATTTTAAAAGTAAATTATTGTTGCTCGCTTTGCTTGGCTGGATGCATATATTAACGCACAGATTAACGTTTGTAACAAATTTATTTCTTAAGTATAACAATTAATCACACAAATGCATATAATTCTTAAACATATTGTCTTGCTTTATTGCTCGTTAGCCATGGTTTCTTTAACAAAGGCTCGGACCGTAGGCTCGTCTTCGTGCAGATTCACCCACCTCATACGACCTGTAGCTAGGTGCCTTATTTTGACGGGCCAATCATTTTCGTCGATCGTTGATTAAGACACCCGGATGGCTAGGATCAACACTATTACGCGATGTTTTATACATCTCTATGATAGCATATCCTTCGGGAATGACACGAACGCGATCGGCTTTGTCGATGTATTTTAGCCACTCGGGGATAGTTGCATCCGACCAGGTAATATACCGATGATGTTTAGGTTGTTTTCTTCCAGGCTTGGTTTCGACCGGTGTGGGTGTAGTCACTTTAGTTTGGGTGGTGAAGGGATAAACATGACAGTCGCCAAATAGGTCTCCAAGAACTTGCTTATTGGTTGGTGTGTCAGGATTGTTATCCACCAATAAGTATCCAAACGGTTTTTCGGTCTCTTTGTAATAAGCGTTCATAAAATGGATTCTGTTCTTATCAAACATGCGTTCTCCAACAATTCCAATTTGTTTCCTATCGCTTGGACTTCGGAAGAGAGCAAGATATTGGGCATTTCGGCTGATATCCGTATTATATTTCCCCTTTGGAAACATGTTTTGCAGCAATAAGATAACGCTCGCGTTTCGATGGCGGCCTTGGGTAAACAATCGAGATACCACAGGACTGTCTGTCGCTTCAGCCATCAAATCGTCCAGGATGATGATGTTGTTGTACCGCGTATCAATCTCGCTCATGTTCTCAGACAGTTCGGGTACACTTCTCTCAAACCGGATGCTTTTTCCGAGAGACTTTTTCAAGATGTCATAACATTCTTGCCACTGGTTGTAGTACCAAAAAATGCGAATACTTTTTTGCTCTTCGTACACGATACGATTGTTTTCCAAAATTTGTTGGACAAAATACGTGTTTCCACTTTGGCTCGGACCCACGACCAAAAGTGAGAATTTATGGCGGAGGTTGAAATCCGGATAGGGTTTGGTGGTTAAAGATGAGGTTGTAGCTTTTGGTTTCTTTGCTGGCTGTGTAATTCGAGGAGATCGTCTTTCGTCTGCTGTAGGCCTATCGATGTTCATATACGGACGAGAAGACTTGTCGATGTTCATATAATGATGCGGAGATTTGTCGATGTAGGGCTGCCATGACGACACCCGGGCTTGCTTAAGATAAGGTTTTCTCTTCTCGGAAGATAAGCCGTGAACTTGCAAAAGATGTGTACTGATATTCTTCAAATTAGGCCGACCGCAAAGCGGACAGGTCCGGCGAAATCGTCTCTGCATGACTGCTGTGGCAAATGATTCAAGTTCTGTGAAGCTTCTGTAAAACTTCTGTGGAGCTTCTGTGGAGCTTCTGTAAAGCTTCTGTGAAGCTTCTGTAAAACTTCTGTGGAGCTTCTGTGGAGCTCTCATAATAGGTTTGTGGGCATGCTTTAAAGATCATTAAATCTCCCCCACCATCGTTAGGATTTGTTTTGTGTATAAATAGTCGTGTATAGCAAAGAATTTGCTTATTTTACATTAACATTCGTAAGACGAGCACTAAAATGAACAGTCAGTACTACGGAAGCTATAGCCTTGTAGGGCATGACGACGACACCAGTGAACATGAGGAAAGTCCTATGGAAAGCCATACCGAAGATGAGAGTAGCATCACGACTGGAGAGTGTGATGAAGACAGTTCCGAAGAGGAAATCGATCCCTGGGCTACATTGATCGACGACGCAGCATCCAAGGTTCGGGCACAGTACGAAGACATCTTACAAACACTTCTCATGGGGGGTCATGAGGAAAGTGAAGCGAAACAGAAAGCCTTTGCCAAAATTCTACCCCTTTTGCAAAAGGAATTGGCCGATGTCTACATGGATAACCTGACGTGGATGAAACCACTAAAGAAAGATCCAGTACATAAGAAAATAATGCAGACAAAGGAAACACTTGTCGAAAACGATGACTTTGATCCAGAAGAAGCTTTGGAAGCAGCTGTTGATAAGAGAAAGTTTCTTATAAGAAGGCTTTTAAAGGATTACGATTTTGATGAGGAAGATGACGCAGAAAGCGATGATTAAACTCAGTCAAACGGTTTAATGCGGTTGGAGCTTTTGTTAAAGAAACCATGGCTAACGAGCAATAAAGCAAGATAATATGTTTAAGAATTATATGCATTTGTGTGATTAATTGTTATACTTAAGAAATAAATTTGTTACAAACGTTAATCTGTGCGTTAATATATGCATCCAGCCAAGCAAAGCGAGCAACAATAATTGCACGCACACTAAGTACGAACTCTTGCACGCACGTTATCGATAAGCAATTTTCGCAATTTAGGTTTAGATTTCACTATGACTTGAAGATAGGGAAAACTCTTTTAAAAACCAACCAGATCTCAGTATACATATGTCTTCGTAGACGTCCGACCCCTGAGTAGCTACGCATTAATATTCACCATGCGTAAATACGCTCATTATTATTCATCGTGCATTCACTCAGGAATCACTCTGAATACTAATTACTTCCCTCGCTATATGGGGGGGGGGGGTTAATCTACGACTGCGCAAATATGGACACGCGAGCGACGTTCGAAAAGGCTGGAAAAGCTTGTGTTTTTTTGACGTTCTGGACTGCAAGAAAGCTTCGTGTTTCACCCTGCAAACACTATGTATGGATATTTGTACATCGGTATTATTTATAATGGGGTATATAGAGATGCTGTTTTGAACGCCAATTTAATATCGTATTGGCTGACTGGTTTTTAATGGATCCTAGCTACTGGATATTTATATTCTTCTGAACCAGACCTTTTCTACGATCATGGGAATTTAGCAGTTTTGACGTATAATGATATCCAGTTTGTAGCGCCAACTAGGTAAGTAAAGTTTTGAAATTAACGCGTGTAAAATTTGTAATTCGCATTTGTATCTCGTCATTCCGCTCGTGTTATAAAGAACTTGCATGTTCTGTGTTGCCGCGCCTGCCCCTTTTTACAGATTTATTGCTCGTTTTCACCGTATCGTTTTGGTTTAAAATGGTTATTAAAGTATTAGACCATCCATTAAGAATGTGGAAAACTTTTATTTACCATGCATGCCTGTGCCAGCTTTGTCAATTTGTAATCCGTACGTAGCGACTTTGATATTGCAGTATAGTAATTTTGATTAAATGCTCACTCAATTAGGTCGAACTCGGCATGCTTTTGTTTGTTTTTGACCAACTCTTTTATTTAGTTATATATATTTATATATACGTTTATTAGTTTTATATAAAAACGATATTTCAACTTCAAAAACCAAGGGGAAAATGAAAAATACAATATATATTCATAGTACATTAAATAGCCATTTTGGCCATACAAAAAATACCAAAAATATTCAGAAATAAAATTTTGAGTGCTTACCAGACAAAAAGCTTGCTTGTACGATGAAAACCAATGGGTTTCTGCATTTCCAGAACATGAAAAACTGCAGCAACTTGCTCTTCTTTTGCATATAAAGTAATTGAATATTTGATAAGTCAGAAAAGCATTTTTAATTTTTGTTTTAGTTTAGCCAATAAAACGCGGCTTTAAATTAGCCAAAAAAATAGAAAAGATATATTTACTTACCGGGCAAATCTCTCTTCTGCTTTTCTTGCTCACATGTTATGTTATGTTTTCAAATTTTTAGTAAACAAAAACATATTTTTACGAGCGTATTTGTCTATTTTTTTTGGCCTTTGTCTTTGACTTTCTGACTATAAAGTATGCATTCCCCCCTGTTGCTGTTTTTTTGACAAAGTTTGTTTACTTTTGATAGCCAATAGGATTGCGTTTTATATTTCGTCATAGCCGTTTGAGGTATCCCGCATCAGGACAAAAAAAATGCCGGCTAAAATTGAAAAAAACTTCGTAGACTTTGCCTCGTTTCTTGCGTGTCTAAACCGTTTTTAAATATATTAATTTGTGATTAAGTAGGAAATTTATCAGTCTTCAAAGTGTTTATGTTTTTTTGGCTGTTCTCCTCGTAGTTTTTTGGTATTTTGACAAAGTGTTGAGGTGTTTGATGTAAAATTTAAAATGTTCTTGCCTACCTTGGGAATATATATATATACAAATGAACACAACAGATGACGTGCAAGCGCGCGCGATTAATATAGGGGAATGAGACGAGTTTTTATTCTACTATGTTTAATTGATAAATAAAAGAATCTACAACAGTATTTGGGTTGTATTAGAGTATTAGAGTGATCGACTCAGTACTTCATGTTACAATAACTTTTGGAGGAGTAAATTGTGTGGTCCGAATGGGCGAGGGGATTCTGCGTGCATGTATTTCTAGTATTTACTAATACAATATGCTGTAAAATTTAAAGTATTTTGAAAAATATAATATTCACGGTTGTTGTCAAATGTAGTGTTTTTTGCTAAAATTGTTGAATTGGCTAACTCTATAATCCCCGATAAGCGTAGAGCTGCATACAAAAAAAGTACTGTAGCAAGTACAGGTGAGGAAAAGGAGAAACAAAGAGAAGAAAATAGGGCTTGTATCAGAGAAAGAAGGCAGAAAGAAAGAAGTCGAAAGCGAGAGGAGAGGTTTGAAGGTATGAGACAACAAGTGACAGAAACAAGCACAGAGGCAAGACTTGACAATGTAGGTGCTAATGGTGAGGTTATAAATAATCGTGATGAATATTTACATGAGGGCAGTTGGCAAAATGCTGATAACCCTTTGCATGAGCAAGAGTTTGTTCAAAATGAAATGCACAGCTTTCATTTAGATCAAGAAAGTTTAGAGCATCGACAATGTACAATTTGTAAAGAAGCCTGGCCGACACGACAGAACTTAACATCAGAAACATATGTTTGTTACCGATGTAAAAGAGACAAGAAATCTCCAAAGAATTTCAGTGCTGAGAATGACATGGACCCAGGAATTGTTCCTGAACAGTTAAGAGGTTTGACACAGGTAGAAGAAATGTTAATTTCAAGGGTTTGCCCTATTATGAGGGTGTATAGAAAACATGGTAGGCAGAGGGGGCATAAGGGGCATGTACTAAACTTACCTCAAGATATTCAAGGTTTCTTGAATAGGTTACCTACACGCTGACTTGCCAGTTATGATTGTGGGAAGACATTGTGCTGACGACACACATAGAGATTTTACTGTGCGTCGAAACAGAGTTCTTGAAGCTATATTATGGTTAAAGACGAACAATCCATTTTTAAAGACATAGAAATTGATCGAGATGTTATCCAAAGTTTATCGGAAAAGGGTATTCCAGATGAGCTAAGGTATGTAGTTGATGAAAATGAACATTCAGTTCATGTTGATAATGATGGGCCCCCCCAAGACCCTGTAATGAGTGCTAATGCTAGTGTTGAAGAATTAGTTTTAGGAAATGGTAGTACATCATTTATTCTATGCGTCAAAAACAGATGCAGTTATCCAAGATGCAGTTATCCAAGATGCAGTAAATGAGGTTGATCCCTTAGACTGGCCGTCTACTGAAGGTAATGTAGTTAATGAAGTTAAAACAAATGGTTTGGCTACTATGGAATTTCCGACATTGTTTCCTTATGGGAAAGGTGACCCAACAAATAGGGCGAGACAGCATGGTATAACATTAACAGAGGCATTCAAACACTTAATGAAGTTTGCTGTGAAACTGGCAAATGGTAAGTTTGAATGGAGGTTTGCTTCTCACCCACGGTTTCCATATTGGGCGTTAAATATGAAACAGCGACATCAGTTGTTGTCACAAGCTGATATTTACTTACGTCAACATCCTGCTTATGCCAACATGACAATGGAAGAACTGAAGCAGATGGTTAATTTCATGAATGCAAATCAGATGATCAACAGGTTGCAACGCTATGTGTCGAAAATTCAAGGTACGAATCAGTATTGGTATCAGCGGCTGCAGGAATTGTTAGCCTTGATTGGGCAAAAAGGCTGCCCAACTTTTTTCTTTACATTTAGCGCAGCCGACAGTCATTGGCCAGATTTGCAAAGGCTGTTGCAAAGTAGTCAGGGTGCTTCAAGATCTGAACGGGCACAAGCTGTAATTGAGAATCCGCACCTGACGGATTGGTTCTTCATGCAGAGGCTGCAGGAGTTTATCAGACATTGGCTTAGTGGTGTCTTGGATGCTGAATGGTTTTGGTATCGATTCGAGTATCAGGCTAGGGGAAGTATTCATGCACACGGATGTGCAAAGTTAAAAAATGAACCTGATATTAGATTATTACGTAATCGTGCATGTATTGCAGTGCTAGAGAATGAGACAAGCAGACATGAAATGTCACAAGTTTCTTTTGATTTCCTTTTCCAGGATGTTCTCAGAGAGGGCGAAGACGCTGAGAAGTTGCTAATACAGTAAGAACCAATTATTTTACATACTATTGTGATGTAAATAAGTGTGAATGAGCCGACTTTAAGTGCTAAATAGTATTTACATTAGAAACACTTATAATAGATATTTCCCAAATTTTCGGCCTGGAAATAAAGACTGCTTATTGGATTATATTGTCAGTCTCGATTTCAAGCTATTGTTTCCTGTGCATTCAAGCAAATGTTCGGAAAGTGTCTATTGTGATAAATGTCTGATATTTAAATTCATTATATACATTATTGATTATGCATAAAAAACACTCACGCTATATGTCCAGCTAATGTTCAGGTACCATAAATTATTGCTATTTTGAGTAGATGTTTGCTCAATTGTTTCCTTTATTATCCATATTAATATGTGCAATGCTGTTTAGATTTATTGAAAATGTTGCAACACTGTTGCAATCTAATATGATAGCTTCCACAAATATTTTGAGAAATTTCAATTTTCCTTCAAAATTATCGGTATGAAATTTTCCTAGCAATTTTAAGGTTTCATTCCATAGTGTGAAATACTGAAATTGAAAAACTGTTAATCTTGCATGAAAAATCAAATAATTTGGGATTAAACGTTTGTAGTGTTGGAATTTATTACATCCTCCTCATTACGCAACAGTCAGTATCGTTTTAGAATGCAGAGAGTGGAATGATGTTGTGTATATTTCAATGTACTCTATGTTTGTTATATTTTTTTCAAATATGAAGGTATGTTGACTGGCTGGTGACAACAGTGAATGAAGACTTGCCAGATGAACACTGGAGGGTACCAGACCCCCACCCATCTGCAGTAAGAGCCACAGCAGTCGAGAACCATGACAATGACTATCACAGGTTAGTTAATACTGTAGACAGGCACACAAGATGCAGTCCAGCCTATTGTTTGATACAGAAAAGATTGGACCTACCTGCAGAATGCAGATTTGGTTTTCCAAAACCATTACAAGATGCAACGACACTAACTTACGAGATTGTAGCTAAGAAGAATAAGTCTATAGAGTCTGAGTTAAGCACCAAAATAAATGACGAGCGGCTAAATTCCCGTAACAGGGTCATGCTATTCCAGGTTATTGTAGATGAGAAGGCATGTGCAAGATACATGGCCAAGTATGCTGCGAAAGGAGAACCGCGATCAAAATCTGCCTCTGAAATACTAAAAGTTGCTGTATCCTCATTACAGAATGATGACCAAGTGTCTTCAGCTATCAAGAAAGCTATGATCCAAGTTGCTGGAGATAGAGATATGGCAGCCCAAGAAACTGCACATATGTTACTTAGTCTGCCATTTGTAGGCTGCACATATAGTTTTGTTACTATTTCTTTAGAAAACAGCAGGAAGGTTATTCTTGATGTGGAAAATCAAGGAGACGAGATACTTCCGAAGTCTGTTCTAGAAGATTATGGAGAGCGCACAGCAGTGAGAAGTAGGTATACTGGGATGTCTCAGTTGAATTTGATGCAATACGCGTCGCAGTACACTAAAGTCAGAGGTGAGTTGACTAAACGAGCAAATCCGTACATTGTCAGGACATTTCCAAAAGTTTCAGCCAATCCCAGTGGTCCTGATTTTGGAAAATACTGCAAATATCAGCTTATAGTTTAAGCCATGGGAAGGTAAAGCATCAAATATTTGGGATAATCAGGACGATAGTGATGACATGTTTATTAACATTTATCATTTGTTTCTTCAGACCGATTTTTCTGAAGAGAATGTATTTCGGTATTCTGTTGAATCAGAAATGGTTCACGCTGCGTATTCCGGTCAAAGCTATGAAAATGATCAGAGTGATGATGAAAGTGATGATGAAAGTTAAATTGATCCTAATGATGCGGAGGAAGTTGATGATTGGATGTTGTTATGCAGAATCAACAAACATTATGAGGAAACGGGTAATGGGATGTCAAATGGGAAGCAATAAGGGCTGTACCTACAGATTTGCTAAAGGAAGCTCCAGGATGGATATATAAACAGAGAAAGGATGCTGAGGAACTTGGTCACCAAGGATACCGACAAGATGATCAACAACGTGTTGTTGATCTGGAGACTTTGAATGAAAAACAACGACTGGCTTTTGACATTATCACATCTCAGACTGGTGATAATCCTGATCCTGTTCATGTGATTGTCTGTGGAACGGCTGGGACAGGTAAAACATACTTAATTAGTGCTGTGAAACAAGTATTAGGTTATCGGTGTATTGTTACAACAACCACTGGGATTGCAGCCTTTAGTATTCATGGTCAAACACTATATTCTGCTGCTCAACTTCCTATACGTGAATATAGGGAATTACAGGGTGATTCTTTGCAGCGGCTACAACTGAGACTAGAAGGTAAGAGGTATCTGATCATTGACGAAATGTCAATGATTGGGCACAAAATGCTATCATGGCTGGACAACAGACTACGTGCTGGCACTGGAAAGGAAGATGTCAATAACTTTAATGGGTGATTTTGGTCAATTACCACCTGTAGGTGATAGGCCAATGTACATTACTGGTAATGGATCAGTAATAAGTGACCATGGTCACAGTATGTATCTGACATTTGATTCTGTAATAATTTGAGAGCAAGACATTCTGGTCATGGGGCAAGCGCAGCGACATCTGATGATGCGGGAGGATTAGACGCAGTTCTGTTTTTGTCCACAAAGGCAGAAGTAATGCTGACGTGCAACTGTGGGCTGAGGTTGATCTTTGCAATGGCTCTTTTGGAACTATTGAGCAGATTTGGTTTGCAGAAAATATGGGCCCACCAAACCTGCCAGTCGCAGTATTGTTCATTTTCCTGCATACTCTGGTCCTGCAATTCTAGATGCGTGTTCGAAATGTATACCTGTTTCATCAAAAGTGTTTGAATGGACGGCTGATGGAAAGCACTTGTCGAGACAACAAGTTCCATTGAGGTTGAGGTATGCAATGACTATTCATAAGTCTCAAGGGCAGACAGTAACAAAAGCTGTTGTTGATTTAGGTAAAGGAGAAAAAGTTGCTGGGTGCACATTTGTAGCTACGTCCAGGGTAAGATCGATTCATGATATTGTGTTTGAACCAATGACGTTTGACCGCCTTAAAGCAATCGGGAAGAATAAGAATATGAAGAAAAGACTAGAAGCTGAAGAGTCTCTTAACGTACTTGCTGAGAAGACTTTGCAGAAGCATAGTAAGCAATGAAAGTTATCACAGTGTCAGTAGTGAATTTGTGTGTTAGTGGGGTTTGAATATCTGAGATACTGGGCATATGTTCTGTGCTTCCGAGGTGAACTATTTGGCCTGTTACTAGGCACAATTTTGGAGGTGTGACCACTGTGGTGTGACATTGGTCTATGCCTTTATTATTGTGTTTTTGAGGAAGGCAATTAGAGATTGGCATTTGTCAAACGGTGCCTGTTACTAGACATAATATTTATATTGTGTTTTTGAAGATGGCTGTTGACATTGTGAGTCCTTGACATTAATATATCACTTAAATATGGAATAACATGTCCTATATCTATTAAAGATTACAAAATTTAAATAACATGAAAAGCAATTTGAAAAGGTAAGCTGCTGTCATATTTTTAAGTACCCTCTAAACTATTTAAATGCATCAATTTTACTCCCATGTTTTAAAGCAAGGCAACATTTTTTCGATTTGATATAGATTTTCACTGCGTGGAATCCGTGGATGTTACGTGTTGCTATGGCTACCAAAAAATCCACACGCAAGATCCCACGCAATTTCAAACTCTTGGAAGCGCGCGAAAATTCCTGACGTACTTTAATAGCTGGACTGTGGTAGGTTTTTCAAACATTAGAAATTGAGCCTGTTTTTAAATATTTTCAATTTAATCTTTGCAATTCTTATTTAAGTAAATGTAATAACAATACGATGAAATATACAGTTTTATTTGGCAAAATTACTTTATGTTTTAGTCAGTTTTACCATTTTTCTGGAAACTGCTACTCCTGTTTCTGTCAGTCTATCGTTTTTACTTTGTAAAAGTATATATGTTTTTTCTGTTTTAATAGATATTTGAAAGAACTAATTTATTTTTGAGGTATGAATATGTTTATTAATCTACAATTTTCTGCTAAATTGATTTGGTAAAACAGTATATATAAGAAAACTGCAAATATATTTCGACTACTGTTAACACACTGAAATTTTGTTTTTATGCACTATAGGCTGAAAAGAAACTATTAAAATGAACAAAAGTAAGCTACAAGAAGTACTTTATAAGGTAAGTCTTATAAAGTCAAGAATATATTTAAGTCTTTTAGTAAACTAGAAACATTGTACTTTTCAGGCATTATTTCAGTATAATTATGGCGAATAAACTTTGCTTTCCATATTAGTCTGGCGGTTAAGTGTAAGAATTGTTCATTTTGTGATAAAAGCACCATATTTGCAGGAAGTATAGACTTTGATATGACAATAACTTTTAGATATGGAGGCATCTGAAAAATTAAAGTCGCCGGCGTAAAATTTGGGTTCTTTTTCATTTTCCTCATTAAACTCCTATACTTGTAAAACCGTGAAATTCCAAGTTCATTTAAAGCAATAATGACTTACATCATTGGAAAGCTTGCAAAAAACTATATATAGGTCACTTAAGCGGTTACCTTTATTTTCCCAACCGATTTCGAGTTATTGCTGTTCCAAAATGGAAAAAATGCCACGAAATCACGCGAAAAGCCTGGGTACTAGCTTGAAAATGCGTATTTAACAGCTTGTAACTCAAGAAGGATTTGAAAAATCATGGTAACCACTTACATGTCTTAATATAACTTTTTGTAAGCTTTCTGATTCTGTAATCACTATTGCTATAAGTGAACTTGCAAATTTATATTTTTCGACAATATAGGAGTTTAATGAGGAAAATGAAAAAGAACCCAAATTTTAGGCCGGCGACATTAAATTTTCAGATGCCTCCATATCTCAAAGTTATTGTCATATCAAAGTCTATACTTCCTGCAAATATGGTGCTTTTATCACAAAATGAACAATTCCAGCTAAATTTCGCTCTTAACCGCCTCACTATATCCTTTAAAGAATCTTAAACTAACTGAAGAACTTAATTAAGTTATATTCTGTTTCTATCAAATCCCAAAACTAATATATCATATAAGATGTTCTTTCAGTAACAGAGAACACCAATGACAAGGATGTTCTTGGTATAAGTACACAATATAATAGTTCTATAATACTTGTAATATAAGCCCTGTCCCCCTCAAATCGACCCCCTCTCCAATAAACCCTTTTCGCATGAAGTAAATATTTAATCCACCCCCAATATAACACCCCCCTAGAAAGGTTTACTCGAAATATTATGTAATAAAACATAGAACTGTTTAACATTTTGATATGTAGGGTTATAAAAATAACATAATTTATATGCAGCATTGTACATGGATTGAATGTACCTAAACTAAAATATAGCTTTTCTATTTTTAGATATTCATGCAGAGCGTGATAATGGTATATTTATACTAAAATGATAAATCGTATTCTATGATTCAATTATAATAAATAAGAATAATTTATAAATATTCAGTAATATGTATTTAGAATATTAGGGTTAATTCCAAAATACCACAAATGTTGATGATATATTTTTCAATTATTTGTAGCTTCAAGTATGGAGGAAGGTAATCCAAGTAAGTGAATTATTTTCGGAAATTGGATCAATCAAATCCTAAGCTGTCATTAACTAAAATTGTATTGTTTAATATTATCAGATGATCCACCTAATGAAGAAATCCAAATGAGGGTATGGTTCTAAAAATAGTTTATTCCTCTGGCATATCTGTTCAGGTTCCCTTCTGTTGTACAGTTTACTTGCAGCTCCAAATTTTGGAAATAGATAATATATTGCAAAAAGCTTTTTCTATTCTTTAATTGATACATTTTTATTTCAGAAAAAAATGGCAGAAGAACCCCCAGAAGAGGTATTGCTTAACGATATTTAATATACTAGTTATGGGAACTCACATGCATATACACATATTAAGTATCTATTTCCCTAAGCTAAGAATTAACTTTCTCTTTATTAACCTGTTAGCTGACAATGCGCCCAGGTATGCCCTACTTTAGTACTTTACTCTGTCTAACGCCAGACGATTTTACTCATCAATGGTAGTTAGGGTACTGCCAGTTCATGGTTTAATACTGTATGCAATTTAGTCTGTAATAGTTTCATTTTATACAGGACTGATTTGTACTTTTTCTAATTTAGGACGATGCAATAAATGTGGCCTGAGAGGCCATTATGCAAACACCTGTACAGGAAGTATGTCCATTACAAAACTTATCAATACAATATCAAATATTGTACTTTTAAAATAATATGGTACTGCTTCTATTTAAAATATTCTGATCATATACATCAAAAGGTAATAGCATTTGTGCATTTTATCTTTTCAATCTATAGGAGTCACCTGCTGGAATTGCGGAGCCTTTTAGCGTTCATACAACAAGTTTTAAGGCGTTCTGTACTATCGAAACATTTGTGACTTCCCTGTCCAATTTCGCCCAGCTCGCAAAACAATTTACTAATTTCGTACCTTAGAATCGAGCTAGAACGTAGCTTTTTTTAAGACAACACGGCCACGAATTAAACTTTATTCCTGCCCAATTTTGTGGTGTAATATTTTGAACTTTTTTTGCTATAGCATGTCAACTGCAGCATAAAAATTGGGTTATAGTGTAAAAATTTCTCAGGTTCGACTGTTTTGAAAATTCGCTTATTTCAAAGGTAGTCAAACACACTAAGACCACTTTTGCAATTTCAATCTACACAAAAATATATACGCTTCTTACCATAAGAACATCATTTGCCAAAAACAAACATTTGAAGAGATATTGCAGATTTTGTAAAGATGAAGGGTCATTCCATCCATCACGAGAGCTTCGGCAGTTCCAACCCCGGTTGGTTTTATAAAAAATTCAACCGCTTCTTTTGGCACCAGAACTTAGTAAATCCCAGGGCAGTTAGACCATTAATAGATGTATATTTGGTATAAATATCGTTTCTTAATTTTTTGAACTTTTTTTGCTACCTGCCATTGAACGCGCACCAACCGGTCATTTAAATGGGGAAAGTATGACAGGCAATAGACAAATTTGGCTAACGCTGTTTACATCAGTGTGTTTACGTCGTTGCTACCCAATTCAAAACTTCGGATAACTCACATGCCTGGTTACTATTGTTCTAGTTCGGGAAAAATTGAATACAACAAAAGTCACTAAGCATTAGAATTATGTATAAGAGCTATTCACTCATGTAGATCATTCTAATGCGCGCTTAGTAACCTTTGTTCTATTCAATGTTTTCCCGAACTAGAATAATAGTAATTTCTGGCCTGTGTATATAACAAATTTGTGGTAATTTTCTTTAACAAATAAAAATGTCTCCATGCAAAAATGCGAAAATTTCCGAGGGGGTTTCTCGTAGAGGAACCTCGTCAACAGGTATTTTCAAAGGGGTTGAGAAAAATCGTAAATTTCCGAGGGGACTCTACAAAAAATAACGAATTTCCGAGTTTTTTTCTTCCTAAAAACCGTTTCCTAAGGGGTCTAAAATCAGTGACCTCGTCAACAGGGTGTGTGAATATTAAATGGATGGTCCATATTGCCATAGTAGCAAAAAAAATACAGTATATGTGATTACCTGCAAATGGTCGAAATTGTATATTGAAGAATTAATGGACAGTTGTCTGGGCAGTAGCATGTCACAGTATTTATATGATCGATCATATATATCATTTATATTATTATCGTTATTAATGTTATCAATCCCCTACCCATAGTATGCCCGTTTGCAGGTTAGAGATTGTTCAACTTACATGAAGTACTTCACAGATTTTGGAAAATTGAACAATAATGCAGGCCTTCAAATAATGTCTTAAGTCTTAACATGATTGATTTCATGATTTTATAATCTTGAGCAGTATATTATTTGGCAACTTATTCAGAAATAAGGATTGTTTAAACTTTCCTAGCTTAACTGATGTGATAACAAGGTATAAATTTACATATCTCTTGCTTATGAAATTATCCATGACATGTGTCATTTTATAAATAGAAAGGAAGTGGATATTTTATAAATAGAAGGGATCGATGTTTCCCTCTAGAATACTCTGACCCTCCAGATTTAATATACCGACTTAGTACAGTACGTATCCATGGAAGAAGTACTTGATTCAATTCGTTCTATTATTTGTTGATTTATGTCTTGCTAATGCATCAGTCAATTCCATCTGCGACCACCCCCCCCCCACCGAGCTAACCCCCGGGCATTGGTAAATTTTTAATTTTTTTGTGCAAATGCGCGGGGGTAGGGCAAAAAAGAAGGAACAATGCCCCACACCGGGGACAAAAGAGTAAAACAATGTCCCACACGGGCTGACAAATCAGTCAAGATTTTATGCTGGAAACGTTAAATATGCCTTGACACTACTAAATCACATGCGTTTTACCAATTATTACCTCAGTTCCTTGTACTTTTTTGCATTTTTTGATAAAAGAAGGAAAACCATATCGTGTTCAGATGAAAACATCAATGAAAGGCTATGGCACACTTGCTACTCGTTATCTACCGTTTATTTTAGATACTAGTCCTTTACTGAATATTTTTTGTTGTAAAACAGTATTAAATTAAGAAAAATAATGTGAGTCATGTAACGAAGAATTCTCAAACATTCTAACTTTTACTTTTGAAAACCAATGGTAATATAAAACTAACTTTTATACACATATTATAAAATACAGGAATGCATCAAAGGTCAATGCCATTTCTATAGTTAGAGAGCTAAAGCAAGTACGTTGCGTTACACAATAAAACTTAAGGCTGCATTCCAGTCACGCGTTTTTCGTACGCATGTACACGCACGGAAAAGGTTAAATCCATTTAAATGTTACTTATGAATAACCAAATGAATAAATGTACAGAATTTAGTGTTTCGTAAGTTTTAGTATGCATTTGTTAACTTATTTGTTAAATATTAAAAACTTGGAAGGATTTAAACTTTTCCGTGCGTATAAAAAAAGCATGACTGGAAAGCAGCCTTAATTCCCTAGAATTTTTATCAAAACGTGGTTGCCGTTTACATGGAAAGCTACACAGAGGATTCTCCAAAACTCGTGGCCGCCGTCTTTTCTCCGTTAAGGACAAATGCCCGGGGGTCATTACGCGATGTTGACAAATGCCCGCCCCCCGGGTGAATGCGCGTCTGCAAATGCCCTGGCCTGGGGACAAGTTAGCTTGCAATTGCCCCGCACTGTCCCGGGGGTGGTGGTCGCAGCTGGAATTGACTGATGCATAAGTTCAAAGTTTTTATGAAATTATAATCTTTTTGTCAATAATAAAATCTTTAAAAAAACACTCTGTGCATATTTTTATAAATTAGCATATGTAATTATGCATACCAATCATGTATGATAAGAATTTTATTATTTATATAATTGTTATAATTTTTCAGTAATGAATGTGACAGGTGAGGGGTTACTGCATGCATGTGTTTCTAGTTTACTGAACCCATTAGTGCACCCGAGACAGAGTAAAATAGCAAAGTAAAGCACATTTGGGTTTTACAAGCTAACAAAAAATATTGGATGTACATTATCATAGTTATTGCTCAAAATTCCATTCCTTCACAAGTTTTTAATCCTCTAGAATATTTTAAGACAGACTATAACAACAAAGCTAAGTGTGGTGCATTGCAGTTTACCAGTTAACAAGACATATATGTCCTGTAGTTTTGTTAAGCCATTAGGGTGCAAACCCTTCCCAACTGAGAAGTAAAAATGTCTGGCGTTTACGCAGTAAAATAACTAAGTGAGGCAGACTGCGGCTTAATGGTAGAACAAGGCGCATTGCATATAGTTGTTCATTGAACGCATAGACATATATCAACAATATATATGGGACTACCCAAACTTTATGGGACAAATATGGATAAAGACTGTTTTTGCCAGCTGGTGTTGTAGTGGGATGATAAATGTAAAGAAAGAAAGCTTAAAATTAGTGCAATCTGTTGAAAGCTTAACTCATTAATCCCCAACAATTTCCCCTTGACGAGTAAAATCAACTGGGGTTATTAAGACAGAGTAAAATTACAAAGTGGGTGTTTTATAGCTCAATGCGGCTTAATGGGTTAACAAGAGACATGGACAGATAGTCTGGATAACCCATTAACGCCTAACACCTTCCTCTTGACTAGTAAAATTGGCTGCCGTTAGAGAGAGTAAAATGAGAAAGTGGGTGCTTTAGAGCACATTGCGGCTTTATGGGTTAATAAGAAAGGGAATGATAAATCTGTTCTGCTCCACCTGTCTACTAATGTCATCTACTAAATAATCTCATCTACTAAATAATCTCCAAGCTCCCTCACTAATTAGTCTGGTCACATGCAACGTACATGTCATAGTTTTCAATAATTTTGTCCTCATACACATCAAATATTATTGACAATGTTCACTTCTCTGTGTATGGCCATATTAATACTGAAGTATATAAATACAATGTACTCTCAAATTACCCATAGAATAGGTTCTATTTACATTTGAGAGAAGTAAAATTGGCAAGTATATATAAACTGTAGTAGGCAGAATGAGAAAGCCAATACATAAACAATACTTGACAGGCTTCGAGTTAAAATATACTAAGAACGTGCAGTGCCAGTGTGGGTAGAGTGTAGCAAATATACGGCGGTTGACTGATGTGTAAAACTACCTGAAAAATAGAATAAGAAATTGAAGGTTTCGAGCGGAGGCCCGCATAGTAGAATGGGTCGGAGAAAAACATGTGCTTTGATAGTAATATATTTCCACTGCTCCTCCCACCACACAATGACCAAGCTGAGGAGGAACTAAGATTTGGGAGAAAATCATTTCTCACACATAGAAAAGGGGCTTTATTCAACTATAACCCAACATTAACCTGAAAATAGATACCATTTCTCTCTCCAACACCTAGAATATAAATCTATAATAGGAATGTAATACAAAACCCAAACAAAATAGAATGTCTAACAGTTATGGGAAAGCTAGCGAGAACTGTTCCAAATGGTTTCGATTGCGGAACTGGGAGCCAAGACGAGAGGCTGGAGGCGGCAAGGACGATGAAGATGCTGCTTGACTAAGAAGAGTAGCAGTTTTTGTTGTGTGTACTACTTGGCGAGTCTTGGTGTAGTACTGCGCCGTGGATAAACTCTTCCAACCCACGTGCTGTGCAACTTCGATGTCGGAGGCGCCTAAGAGCGACAACGTGATGGAACAGCCAGAGCGGAAACTGTGCATTAAGGTGTTGAGGTGTCGGCGAAGGTGGTTCCCCACCGCTGAACCTTGGAAGGCGTCTTGAGTAATGCGTCCTTTGCTGTCGGACGTACGAAACAAATAACCATCTCGCAATGTGACGCACATCGTTTCTGCGAGAAGTACATACAACTAGTGATCCAAGGATAGTGCAAAGTTTTAAAAGACAAATGCTATGTTACATGGTTTATAGTGCGTGCGTAATTGTTGTGCATCCATGTTGGGTTGTGTCGATATTTGCATATTACGTATTTATACACGAGCAATTTTTATTTGGCAATTATTTTTACCTTTACTATTTTTATTTGCCCTTGAAAATTGATGAAATGTGACAAGCTTTTGAAAAGCTAGCATGCCAGTTTTTCAACAAGTACACTTGTCAATGAAAAGCTTGTAATAATTTATAAATTTGATCGTATTTCCAGCACACTCCCACCTGCCACCATTGTGCGGTAAATATTTCGAAATTTCGTATTTTCGTTCCGTGATATTATTAGATCAGTGGACTTGAACGCACGTGTTCATAGCTACCGGGGGAGTTAGCAACCCAATATTTTATATAAAACGATTGTTATGATGTAGACGTTTACAGTAATACCACAACTCAAATGTTGTTCGTAAATCTAATTAAACACTGCATGAATACACCCGAATTGAGCTATAAGATAACTTGAAAGAGGGCTCTGTACTGGTTTTGCGGGATGGCGTGATCGGCCAAAATATTAGGCGGTATTCGGGATTTTATGAAAATATTCGTCGGGAAGCGGGATTTGAAATCATCGGCGAGAGCGGGATTGTTAAGAATAACATGGCGAGATGCGGGAATTTAGCCGTAATTGTAGTCATTGCATTCAAATCGCGTTCTACTTTCTTAATACCGCGTTCTTTCGCCATTTGCTGCCTACCTCTAAGTGTTCCAGATCGTAAATACTTTGAAAAGTATCAGAAAACGGCGGGAACGGGAAATTGAAATGAGACATGGCAGGATTCGGGAATTGAAGAGGAAATCGGTCGGGATGGCGGGATTTCGGAAGCCAGTACAGGGCCCTCTTGAAAGTGCTTAAAAAAGTTTCAACCCCAAAGTTTAACAGATACGGTATGTATGATAGCTCGCGTGAATTTTCGCCCCTCATCACAATACTGCAAAGTTAAAAACTTTGCACTAAAAACTAAAGGCTGGTTCACATATAATCGCCCCGATCGCCCAGGAATGTTTTATCGGGTCCAGGAATGGCCGTGTGAAATTGAACTCACATGCGATCAGGTGCGATCATATGTGAAATAGCCTGATCCCAGACCCTCTTTGTGGGCTCTGTCCCACACGAGCGTCTGATAACATTCATACAACATTCCTTTCTCATGTCTTGACCAATCAACGTCAAGCCCTCGAAAATCGTGGGGATTACCTTGGATGACCTTTGGATGAACCGTCAAATCCTGCAAACGTTTTCCACGTTTGTTTACGTTTCAAACGCACACGTTTGGAGTTATTTTTATACACGTTTGTAGGTCCCGCCCATATTGTTTTATAAACGTAAGAGCTAGGTTTTAGATCAAATATAGCGGGTTTTGTTTATCGATTTTACATTGAATATTAAATACAATGCCTGTACGAGTGAAAGTTTTATACGGACATAGTTACGATCGTCAAAACATAGCTAAAACACGCTATATTTGATTTAAAACCTAGCTCTTACGTTTATAAAACAACATGGGCGGGACCTACAAACGTGTATAACAATAACTCCAAACGTGTGCGTTTGAAACGTAAACAAACGTGGAAAAACGTTTGCAGTTGACGGTTGCTTGCAAATGGTAGTAGTGTTGAACAACATGGCAGAGAATATATCCCTTCGTGAAGTGACTGAAATATTTAAAATAAAGAGCTTATCCAGTCAACAAAAACAAGTATTCGACATCATTTTCATCGTTTAAACATTTAACAGCTTGTCCCGTTTGCGAATTCATGTTATTTTACTGCATTATGAAATTGACAACTTTTCTATTTGTGAAAAGGGGGCGTGGCGGTAATGTTTGCATTACATTATATTAATAGATATTGTCATAGGAAAGGAATGTTGTATGAATGTTATCAGACGCTCGGGTGGGACAGAGCCCACAAAGAGGGTCTGGGACAGCCTCGTACCCAGGCGCTTTGCTTGCTACACGGTTACGTGAAGAGCGCGCGGGACAACACGCGTGGAGAGAAACGGAAAATTCGGCGGGAAGCGCCTGGGAGAAAATGCTTTCAAGATGGCGGTCAAAATTTGTAATCAGAATGTCAACATAAAGATATTATGCGAATAAAGGCAATAGAACATTTTTCAAAACCATGATATATCAAGGCAACGTGTGGAGTATTTACTACAATCTACAGCCTGGAAAGGAGTAAAATATAGACACTGTATTGTAATATTGAAGGATTTTCGCAAATCACTGGACACTGAAAAATCTCAGTGGCTACACGTTTATATATTAACTTTTAATGTTGTTTCATCTGCATATTATTATTAAATTGGATAGATCCATAATACTTTATAACCTATCAAGGGAAGAATGGGGTATATTTGTATACAATGTACTCTGCATGTACAACTATAAAAGTTTATATTTGCATAATATTTAATAGTATGAAAGCCAGAGAGGTTTTTAGCATACTTCTTAAGCAGTGACAGACATTTTGTAAAATATTGTAGGTGCAAATATGGTCTACTTGCATATTTTGACCCTTCTAGTTAGCTTCTATTGCAGTAATGTTCTGTTTTTCAGTCTCGTTTGGATTAAATTTATTGCAAATATACTTGATGAATGATGATGATATCAAGTTATCATGGTTGAAAAAACCTTGTTACAACTCTATTAGTTACTTAGTTTAGCAGTATCTTACATATACAAAACACTCAAAGGGCATTGCAACCATCTCCTTCACTCGCATGAAGCTGAATTAGGGAAACCATATTGATGCCCAGCACTCTTCTCTCAATGAGTAAAATTGTCTGATGTAGACAGAGTGTAATATATTATACAGAACAAGTATGCATGGTGAAATTTGCATCTACAAAGTGTTGACCATTGGTCATACTTAGCAGTAACATTTTTCTCCCAAATTTGTCTTGATAAAATAGAATCAGAGTATGTAAAAGATACACATTTATATTTTTAATTTTAAAGTCAATAAACAATACACTGATTTTTGTGTGTGTATTCATTATTTAATTCTTCTGTCAGATAGGACAAATAGCTTAATTATTACTTCATTCTTAATACATTCAGGAAAACTGACTGTCACACATAGTGTTTTACAGATTCTTGCCTGCATCAGTAATTAGATCAAGTAAATTCATTTTAAATCAGACTGTTTGACAAATGAGTCATTTTAAGCGAACACACTATGTTCAATTTCTTCACACAATTTCTTCCTGAACATTGCTAACTGCTTGGATTATCTGGAAATATGGAAAGATGTCAAAATTATGCACTAGTTAATGACCCCAACCATTGATGACTTGTGGGAAAGTGGTGATTTATGCTCTGATGGTTGGATTTCCTCCTTTGGTATGTGATGCAGGAACAAAAACAGTAAATTACTCAATGTCTGTGATATCAATGACATATTAGACAAAACAGTATCTGTCGATACTAATGCATCAGTCAATTCTAGCATTGCCCGGCTACCCCCGGACATTTGCAAACTTTCTTTGCCTAGGGGCCAGGCATTAGTACTTGAGAAATTTCCCCGGTGCCGGACATTTGTCTCTCTTTCTGGAAATGATTTTGGTTTCTCAGCAGCTGCAGGGAACATGTGAGCTTCCATGAATATGGATGAAAGTATTTGTGTCATACACACAAACAAATAGAACTTGTGAAGCAAAACTTGCTCATCTTTACAAGGCTTAAAATGTCATTTAATTAAGAATGTAAAACTTTATCTCATGATATTCTGACAAAATCTATGTGTTGGTGCGCCCCGTGGCCAGGCATTTGTCATTATTTCTTTGCCCCGGGGTGGGGCAATGTTGTGCTTTTTTGCCCAGCCTCAGGGAATTGTACACTTAGAAAAAAAATAGTGCAAATGCACGGGGGGGATGGGCAATGCTAGAATTGACTGATGCATCAGAGGCTGATGCATAATGCGCTGAGTTTTATATGGCCATGCAGGACAGCAGGAACAAATGTCATCAACCCTGAGCATGCCAATGATCATGCATCTGTCATCTAATAGACAAAGCTCTCTACCAATCAAAATTAAATGGCAAATCAGCCCAATATATTATTATATAAACTTGTTTAAATTTAAACAATACAAAATTATACAGAGCATATCATCTCACAGGTATGCTCTTCATGCAGCTAAAGTGCACTTGCCTGTTGCTATTCACTATATTTTAATATTTACTGGTCTTCAAGACATGTCACTAATATTAAGAGACAACATTGTACTCTTTAATTTACATGACTATATTAGTATATCCCACCAATAGATAATCATATTCGAATATATATATAATGAAAAAAATTCATACAAATTTACCTTTAAAAGTAATATTTTGAAGAGAATCATCGATCTCATCCATGATTCATCGAGAAAAGCATGCTAAATGCTCTAAAAATCCCCAAAAGTGGACGATAGTATTCAAATCTCAGAAATCGACAGAAAGCTGAGAAATCGACACGTTTTCTGCCAGGCGCTAAACCCGTCCGTCGTGGCTGCGCACTTCAGTTTCCACGCGCGCGTCATGCAACCGCTTAGCACGTTAAAGCGCCTGGGTACGAGGCTGGGTCTGGGATCAGGCTAATGTGAACAGCGAAGCGATCGAATCGTCTCGATCGCTTCCACATTTTTTGACGCGATTCCGGCGATTCGGGCGATCATATGTGAACCAGCCTTAAGGGTGTATAGTCGGCCACTGCCTTCAACTAGAACACCGACACAATTTTTAAGAGGATTTTTTTCAAAGCGGAAATACTGTTTAACTTTCGTTTTCCTAACAAAGTCAATGACAATGCATATATAAACAGTACTGTTGTTTACGTTCACACTTCAAACGTAATTATTTATATCACAGAAAATCAGAATTTACATTTATTTTAAAATATACATCCCAATCCAATTATATCCCATCAATTCAAGGTATAGTGCAGGCTTTGCAGCACGTTTATATGATCCCGTTTTATACCATAGAGGTTATAATATAAATCGGATACTATAGTCTACACTGTTTTGATAGTTCATAATACAGATGACAATCGAATACATGCAGTATACTATATATATCCAGCCATCGACTTGCACCAGTTTATTGACATTGGCATTGCCCCTATAGTTCATAAGGCTATAGTTGTATTTTAAATAATATAGCCTTTAAACTGCTACCACATTTACCTTCCTTATCATTTATATAATCTGCAAACTCGCATTTGAGATACAGTCTTTAAATATTTAATCATAATCATATTCTCGAAAGCAAATGTCAAATAATAATGCTCGGGAAGCGAAAATAAGTGAATTTCTACAATCCTTCCCGTTGATTATCCAGTACTGAAGGCAAGTTGGTAAGTCAGCTATAATGACTGATTTCTCTCCGGTTCATCGACATACTTATAGTTATACTATATATTGATAATTTGATATATTTTCTTGTCGCTAGACTCGCTACACGGCACGTGTACAAACTCGCAGTCACCTCGCGGCCACGCACTTGATAGCGCACGTGCATTTGTGATTGCACAAAAAATCGGGTGTTCCGGGGGAAAGATCGCCAATTTAATGTCAATTCAACGTCTTCAGCAAATGTTTCAAGTTCAATATAAAGACTCTAATTCAGCATAGTTTGTGTAAAGTCGCCATAAGATCAAAAGAATATTTAAAGAAAAATGTGAAGCCCTGTCTTGAAGCACTAAATCACTAAATGTTAATAAAATTTAAAAGAAACATAAATTGTATGCACCCCCGGAAAGTTTACACTATGATTGAATGAATGAATGACTGACTCGTTTGAATTTTCGCCACTCACCACAATACTGCAGACCGTAGGATTTGCACACTCACGTACCGCAAAGGAATGGACACAGGGCCGGATTAACGTCGCGCGAGGCCCGTGGCAGATTTTCAGCGCGAGGCCCCCAACCCCCTCGTTATGAAAACCTTTGAATTCAAAGACACACAAAATTGTTAAATAATTGTTTTCCATTTTATTCGCAAATCACCGCAATTTCGCTGGGGCCAACTGCAAACCCTAGGGGCCCCAAATGCGCGAGGTCGCTAAATTCGCGAGGCATCTAAATTCGCGAGGCACCTAAAATGGGCGTGTCCCAATAGAAAATGGGCGTGTTCTCGTAAAAATGGGCGTGGCACAGTAAAGCGCGAGGCCCCCATAAGCGCGAGGCCCGCGGCATATGCCGCATCTGCCACGTGGTTAAACCGGCCCTGAATGGACACCGTTGCCACGTAGTGTTTTTCCAAACCTTCGTTATCGGGCAATGAAAGGATGTCCTTAGTTTTGATACGACCAAGGTCGGAGGCCCGATCGCCGGAATAGAAATCCAAACAAAAGAAGGCGAGATCGCGTGCGAATAAATACCGAGAGGTAGGAGGCAAATCACGAGTTAAAGCTTGCTGGCGTAAGTATCCGCAAAGTGACTGAAATTTATCAATGAAGAAGGGCACTGCTTGTCGGGGGGTTACTCTGGCATTTGCCTGCTCTTCGCGCACCGAGGTGAGATACCGTTTAACCATAGGGTGTGCGGCAGGATTGCTGGAGGCTAAACCCGATGTAATAGCATCGGATCGATTAGCTGATATAAATATTGTACGAAGCTTCGCAATGTTATTGTCAACGGTTGCAGCTGCTAAACGTGTGGGGCAGTCACAAGTAGTTCGCCGTAAGCCAGAACCAAAATGTGGACAGTGATCAACGTGAATGGTCGTTTTCCCGAACCGGTCGCGCCAAATAAGGAAACGAATGACATCTCCAGGAGTGGCTGAGAGGAGAGACTTGGGTGACGGTAAGGAGGCCAAAAAGGATTCCAATTCTCGCTGGAGGTGGGACTTTTGTTTTTCGTAAGGCTTTTTATCCTGCGCCGTTTGAAGAGATACCAACCTGGTGTTAATAGCGAAGAGGTCTAAAGGGATCTTGGGTAGAAGGGAAGTGGTGTGAACGTCTTTATGAAATCCGCAACGTTGACAGAAACGGAAACCTTGATCGTTGGGGTAATGCACAGTCTGGACATGTTTCTGCTGGTTGCCAAAGACGCGGAACTTCCGGGTACACATGTGGCAGACAAAGACGAATGACGTTTATACTCGAAAAACCCAAAGGTCCCACTGTAGTGGCCGGGTAGTAAAGCCTTGGGAGGTAGGGAATCGGAGGACGTGCATGTCCCCCTTATTACCGAGACAAAAGGAAGCGGACGCTGAATTCGAAAGAAGGGGCCACCAATAACGTCGTGGGGATAGATCGGGCACTACAATGGTATAGGAAACCTGCTGTTGATGGAGGAACTTAAGAAGTGGGCCAATAAGGGCGGGAAAACATAGGCATTCTCGTGTGGTGCAATATTCTGCGCGAAAACATTAACACCTGACGCTTCTTTTACGGGGAATGGTGCGAAAAATTTTAAAGGATGACCGGACGTATCCGGGAGGACATTAGCTGGGAGGGCCACGAGATCAACTGTGTGTGGGCCATAAGCGCACTGAATTTGCTGCCAGGCTGTCAACGTTAGGGTGCAGTTGAGATCAGAGAGCTGACGCGAAGGATTGTGGGCACTAGCGATATGGTGGAGCGTGAGAAAAAAGTTGTGACGTAGAGCGACGGTAAAGATGTCCTTGAGGACTAGTGTCAGGGCAGCACTGCGGGAGCCTTGACATTGCCAAGCATACACCAGCGTTATACTGTCGACGGAACAATCTAACCTTGCGTTAACTAACCTTCCCGCAACAGCGTTGATAGTGTAAACAAGGGCCAGTGCCTCGCGAACCACAATTGGTGCTAAACGCTCGTTATCCGACAATGGACCTCGAACGATGGTTGGAGCCTCATTCGGAAAATAAATGACACCACCCCATCCAGAATTGGACGCGTCAGAGCAAAGGTGTAGCTGGAAATGACGCTCAGGGCGCCAAGGGAGAAACCCTGTCCACGAGTCCAAAAATCGCCAAGAAGAGAGTTCAGCCAGCAGATCTCCCTTCAAAGGCGTCCGTCCAGTTTTAATAGCGGTGGAGATAGTGTGGAAAATGGCGGACGCATATAAACGAGAAGCCGGTACCACTAATCCAAACGAGATTATCTTTCCGCTAAGCTTCTGTAAACTCTTGAGCCCCACGGATTTCTTGGCTAAGACGGATTCGCGCAAGGTGATAAACTTCTGTAACTTGTCTTGTGGAAGAATAAATGCCTGCAGATCCGAGTCGGAAAGAAAACCGAGAAAACGAAATTCATTTGCCCTGTACAATTTCCTAAACCCTGCTACCGCATACAAAGACAGAGGAAAATTTTGTGGTGTTATATATAGTAGCTATACATTTTCGCGTCACACACAAAGCAACGTACATAACAAACGAGTATAAAATGCGAACCACTGGCGATAGGGTAGATTGACCGGGTGGTTATACATGCACTGATAGATGGTAAACCGTGCAATAATACATTTTGAATAAGAGAAAAAAGGGCCGCCCTACCAGTATAACCGTAATACGTTATAATAAACAAATATAAATTAACTCACGGGGACATATTAAAACTAAGGCATGTAAAATAGTAATAGGCGAAATCAAATCACCCAGGTTAAAAGGGTAAATTTTAAAAACTTTGGAGAAAAATACATCGCCAGTACGAATTTGAAAACGAGAACCCCGTCATTGACAGGGTATAAGGGACCGGTCATTATTTATGGTGGGGGGGGGGCTGGGCAAATATAGGGGGGGCCATAGGTATAAATAAATAGCTAAAGGGGGGGGCTATTGAATTTTTAAGGGTAATTGAAAACGGGGGGGTCAAATTGCATTTGACGTCCTTGATTTAATATACATATCAATGCAATGTCATTTTGCTGCTATATTTGAGTTGGTTCACTTTGATATCTTATCGATTAATCCCATGTATATATAGTGTCTGGGAATCTCCATCGGCGAGTATTTATGAATAAGAGAAATTATCTATGAAAAAGAGGGGGGGTCAACAAGAAATTTTCTAATATGAAGGGGGGGGGGCACAATTTAATTTCGGTTTATTTAGGGGGGGTCTCTCAATTGTAAAAAAATACAAAATAGAAAGTTGTCCTCCCCCCTTCTATAAATAATGACCGGTCCCAGGCGTTTGATTTAGAATTACCCCTCTCGCTCAAACCGCACATTAGGAACATGCATAATCCCCAAAGTGAACTAGGCGAAACTATATAAGCGATGAAGTATAATTACATTGCAAGCTAGGCCAACGGCGCATTACAACTCGATGAATGTCGTACATAATACGACAGCGTTTTGTACAAACAAGCGAGTTAATGCTGGCCAATGGGCGAATGCTAATCGGGGCGAAGACTATTAGCATTCTCATTACAAAAGTGTGGAACAAGAATAACGGGTAAAACTACTGATTCAAATGCCCGGGACATATATGTCACAAACCTAAGACTAAATGCGCAAAATATACAGGGAGGAAGGTTTACCGTAGAACAAAGTGAATAGCAAAGGAAAAAATAGGTTCCCGGTACCCGAATACAATACGCAAGAGCGAACATGAATGCCTTAATTAATAGAAGGTCAATACCGAATTATATAAAATTAAAGAACTGTATGCGTTATTATAGAGTGGCAAAATTGGGGAACGAGTTTCAGAATACCAAGAAACGATATGATAAGCTACATAGTCATATAGAGTAGATTATTCCCCTCGCCGAACATACCGACTACATTAATCCCCACGCAAAGAGACTATATGTAGAATGTATTTAAGACCCTGACAAAGGGACTATGCGCAGCACATAGAGATTATATATATATATATATATCCGCTTCACATAGAGACTAAAGATCAACGCCACTCACACACAGATAATATTTATCCGCCTACACAGAGACTATATTTATATCGCCATATAGAGACTAAATTTATCCGCCTCATAGAGACTAAATGTATCCTCCTCATATATATGGAGACTATATTTATCCGCCTCAAAGGGAGACTATATTAATCCATAAACGAATCCGCCTCACACAGAGACTATATCTATCCGCCTCATATAGAGACTAGATTTATCCGCCTCCTATGGACACTATATTTATCCGCCTCATAGGGAGACTATATTAATCCGTAAATGAATCCGCCTCACATGGAGACTACATTTATCTGCCTCACAAAGAGACTATAATAATCCGCTTCAGAAGGAGACTATAGTTATCAGCCTCATATGGAGACTATATTCACCCTTGTCATATGGAGACTATATTGATCCGCCTCGTATGGAGACTATATTTATCCGCCTCATATGGAGACTATATTTATCCGCCTCATATCGAGACTATATTTATCCGCCTCGTATGGAGACTATGTTTATCCGCCTCGTGTGGAGACTATATTTATCCGCCTCATATGGGGACTATATTTATCCGCCTCATATGGGGACTATATTTATCCGCCTCGTATGGAGACTATATTTATCCGCCTCGTATGGAGACTACATTTATCCGCCTCGTATGGGGACTATATTTATCCGCCTCGTATGGAGACTGTATTTATCCGCCTCATATGGGGACTGTATTTATTCGCCTCATATGGGGACTATATTTATCCGCCTCATATGGGGACTATATTTATCCGCCTCATATGGGGACTATATTTATCCCCCTCGTATGGAGACTGTATTTATCCGCCTCATATGGGGACTATATTTATCTCCCTCGTATGGAGACTGTATTTATCCGCCTCATATGGGGACTATATTTATCCGCCTCATATGGGGACTATATTTATCCGCCTCGTATGGAGACTGTATTTATCCGCCTCTTATGGGGACTATATTTATCCGCCTCATATGGGGACTATATTTATCCGCCTCGTATGGGGCTATATTTATCTGCCTCATAACGAGACTGTATTTATTAGCCTCATATGGGGACTATATTTATCCGCCTCATATGGGGACTATATTTATCCGCCTCATATGGGGACTATATTTATCCCCCTCGTATGGAGACTGTATTTATCCGCCTCATATGGAGACTATATTTATCCGCCTCATATGGGGACTATTAATTTATCCACCTCATATGGGGACTATATTTATCCGCCTCATATGGAGACTGTATTTATCCGCCTCATATGGGGACTATATTTATCCGCCTCATATGGGGACTATATTTATCCGCCTCGTATGGAGACTGTATTTATCCGCCTCATATGGAGACTATATTTATCCGCCTCATATGGGGACTATATTTATCCGCCTCGTATGGAGACTGTATTTATCCGCCTCATATGGAGACTGTATTTATCCGCCTCGTATGGAGACTATAATTATCCGCCTCATATGCGGACTATATTTATCCGCCTCATATGGGGACTATATTTATCCCCCTCGTATGGAGACTGTATTTATCCGCCTCATATGGGAACTATATTTATCCCCCTCGTATGGAGACTGTATTTATCCGCCTCATATGGGGACTATATTTATCCGCCTCATATGGGGACTGTATTTATCCGCCTCGTATGGAGACTGTATTTATCCGCCTCTTATGGGGACTATATTTATCCGCCTCATATGGGGACTATATTTATCCGCCTCATATGGGGACTATATTTATCCGCCTCATATGGAGACTGTATTTATCCGCCTCATATGGAGACTGTATTTATCCGCCTCGTATGGAGACTGTATTTATTCGCCTCATATGGGGACTATATTCATCCGCCTCATATGGGGACTATATTTATCCGCCTCGTATGGAGACTGTATTTATCCGCCTCATATGGGGACTATATTTATCCGCCTCGAATGGAGACTGTATTTATCCGCCTCATATGGGGACTATATTTATCCGCCTCGAATGGAGACTGTATTTATCCGCCTCATATGGAGACTGTATTTATCCGCCTCGTATGGAGACTGTATTTATTCGTCTCATATGGGGACTATATTTATCTGCCTCATATGGGGACTATATTTATCCGCCTCATATGGGGACTATATTTATCCCCCTCGTATGGAGACTGTATTTATTCGCCTCATATGGGGACTATTATATTTATCCGCCTCGTATGGAGACTGTATTTATCCGCCTCATATGGGGACTATTATATTTATCCGCCTCGTATGGAGACTGTATTTATCCGCCTCATATGGGGACTATATTTATCCGCCTCGAATGGAGACTGTATTTATCTGCCTCATATGGAGACTGTATTTATCCGCCTCGTATGGAGACTGTATTTATTCGTCTCATATGGGGACTATATTTATCTGCCTCATATGGGGACTATATTTATCCGCCTCATATGGGGACTATATTTATCCCCCTCGTATGGAGACTGTATTTATCCGCCTCATATGGGAACTATATTTATCCCCCTCGTATGGAGACTGTATTTATCCGCCTCATATGGGGACTATTATATTTATCCGCCTCGTATGGAGACTGTATTTATCCGCCTCATATGGGGACTATTATATTTATCCGCCTCGTATGGAGACTGTATTTATCCACCTCTTATGGGGACTATATTTATCTGCCTCATATGGGGACTATATTTATCCGCCTCGTATGGAGACTATATTTATCCGCCTCATATGGGGACTATATTTATCCGCCTCATATGGGGACTATATTTATCCGCGTCGTATGGAGACTATATTTATCCGCCTCGTATGGCGACTGTATTTATCCGCCTCATATGGGGACTATATTTATCCACCTCATATGGGGAATATATTTATCCGCCTCATATGGGGACTATATTTATCCGCCTCGTATGGAGACTGTATTTATCCGCCTCATATGGGGACTATATTTATCCGCCTCGTATGGAGACTGTATTTATCCGCCTCTTATGGGGACTATATTTATCTGCCTCATATGGGGACTATATTTATCCGCCTCATATGGGGACTGTATTTATCCGCCTCTTATGGGGACTATATTTATCCACCTCGTATGGAGACTGTATTTATCCGCCTGATATGGAGACTATATTTATCCACCTCATATGGGGACTATATTTATCCGCCTCGTATGGAGACTGTATTTATCCGTCTCATATGGGGACTATATTTATCCGCCTCATTTATGGGACTATATTTATCTGCTTCATATGGGGACTATATTTATCCTCCTCGTATGGAGACTATATTTTTCCGCCTCATATGGGGACTATATTTATCCGCCTCGTATGGCGACTGTATTTATCCGCCTCATATGGGGGCTATATTTATCCACCTAATCTGGGGAATATATTTATCTGCCTCATATGGGGACTATATTTATCCGCCTCGTATGGAGACTGTATTTATCCGCCTCATATGGGGACTATATTTATCCGCCTCATATGGGGACTATATTTATCCGCCTCATATGGGGACTATATTTATCCGCCTCATATGGGGACTATATTTATCCGCCTCATATGGGGACTATATTTATTCGCCTGATATGGGGACTATATTTATCCGCCTCATATGGGGACTATATTTATCCGCCTCATACGGGGACTATATTTATCCGCCTTGTATGGAGACTATATTTATCCGCCTCGTATGGAGACTGTATTTATCCACCTCATATGGAGAGTGTATTTATCCGCCTCGTATGCACACTGTATTTATTCGCCTCGTATGGGGACTATATTTATCCGCCTCGTATGGGGACTGTATTTATCCGCCTCGTGTGGGGACTATATTTATCCGCCTCATATGGGGACTATATTTATCCGCCTCGTATGGAGACTATGTTTATCCGCCTCGTATGGAGACTATATTTATCCGCCTCATATCGGGACTATATTTATCCGCCTCATATGGGGACTATATTTATCCGCCTCGTATGGAGACTATATTTATCCGCCTCGTATGGCGACTGTATTTATCCGCCTCATATGGGGACTATATTTATCCACCTCATATGGCGAATATATTTATCCGCCTCATATGGGGACTATATTTATCCGCCTCGTATGGAGACTGTATTTATCCGCCTGATATGGGGACTATATTTATCCGCCTCATATGGGGACTATATTTATCCGCCTCATATGGGGACTATATTTATCCGCCTCATATGGGGACTATATTTATTCGCCTCATATGGGGACTATTAATTTATCCACCTCATATGGGGACTATATTTATCCGCCTCGTATGGAGACTGTATTTATCCGCCTCATATGGGGACTATATTTATCCGCCTCATATGGGGAGTATATTTATCCGCCTCGTATGGAGACTGTATTTATCCGCCTCATATGGGAACTATAATTATCCGCCTCATATGGGGACTATATTTATCCGCATCATATGGGGACTATATTTATCCGCCTCGTATGGAGACTGTATTTATCCGCCTCATATGGAAACTGTATTTATCCGCCTCGTATGGAGACTGTATTTATTCGCCTCATATGGGGACTATATTCATCCGCCTCATATGGGGACTATATTTATCCGCCTCGTATGGAGACTGTATTTATCCGCCTCATATGGGGACTATATTTATCCGCCTCATACGAGAAGCCGGTACCACTAATCCAAACGAGATTATCTTTCCGCTAAGCTTCTGTAAACTCTTGAGCCCCACGGATTTCTTGGCTAAGACGGATTCGCGCAAGGTGATAAACTTCTGTAACTTGTCTTGTGGAAGAATAAATGCCTGCAGATCCGAGTCGGAAAGAAAACCGAGAAAACGAAATTCATTTGCCCTGTACAATTTCCTAAACCTCAACAATGCATACAAAGACAGAGGAAAATTTTGTGGTGTTATATATAGTAGCTATACATTTTCGCGTCACACACAAAGCAACGTACATAACAAACGAGTATAAAATGCGAACCACTGGCGATAGGGTAGATTGACCGGGTGGTTATACATGCACTGATAGATGGTAAACTGCAATAATACATTTTGAATAAGAGAAAAAGGGCCGCCCTACCAGTATAACCGTAATACGTTATAATAAACAAATATAAATTAACTCACGGGGACATATTAAAACTAAGGCATGTAAAATAGTAATAGGCGAAATCAAATCACCCAGGTTAAAAGGGTAAATTTTAAAAACTTTGGAGAAAAATACATCGCCAGTACGAATTTGAAAACGAGAACCCCGTCATTGACAGGGTATAAGGACCGGTCATTATTTATGGTGGGGCTGGGCAAATATAGGGGCCATAGGTATAAATAAATAGCTAAAGGGGGGGGAGGCTACTGAATTTTTAAGGGTAATTGAAAACGGGGGGGTCAAATTGCATTTGACGTCCTTGATTTAATATACATATCAATGCAATGTCATTTTGCTGGTATATTTGAGTTGGTTCACTTTGATATCTTATCGATTAATCCCATGTATATAGAGTGTCTGGGAATATAGAGTGTCTTATGAATAAGAGAAATTATCTATGAAAAAGAGGGGAGTCAACAAGAAATTTTCTAATATGAAGGGGAGGGGCACAATTTAATTTCGGTTTATTTAGGGGGTCTCTCAATTGTAAAAAATTACAAAATAGAAAGTTGTCCTCCCCTTCTATAAATAATGACCGGTCCCAGGCGCTTGATTTAGAATTACCCTCTCGCTCAAACCGCACATTAGAACATGCATAATCCCAAAGTGAACTAGGCGAAACTATATAAGCGATGAAGTATAATTACATTGCAAGCTAGGCCAACGGCGCATTACAACTCGATGAATGTCGTACATAATACGACAGCGTTTTGTACAAACAAGCGAGTTAATGCTGGCCAATGGGCGAATGCTAATCGGGGCGAAGACTATTAGCATTCTCATTACAAAAGTGTGGAACAAGAATAACGGGTAAAACTACTGATTCAAATGCCCGGGACATATATGTCACAAACCTAAGACTAAATGCGCAAAATATACAGGAGGAAGGTTTACCAGAGAACAAAGTGAATAGCAAAGGAAAAATAGGTTCCTGCACGAATACAATACGCAAGAGCGAACATGAATGCCTTAATTAATAGAAGGTCAATACTGAATTATATAAAATTAAAGAACTGTATGTTATTATAGAGTGGCAAAATTGGGAACGAGTTTCAGAATACCAAGAAACGATATGATAAGCTACATAGTCATATAGAGTAGATTATTCCCCTGCCACAAGCATACCACTACATTAATCCCCACGCAAAGAGACTATATGTAGAATGTATTTAAGACCTGACAAAGGGACTATGCGAGCACATAGAGATTATATATATATATATATATCCGCTTCACATAGAGACTAAAGATCAACGCCTCTCACACAGAGATAATATTTATCCGCCTCACACAGAGACTATATTTATCCGCCTCATAGAGACTAAATTTATCCGCCTCATAGAGACTAAATGTATCCTCCTCATATATATGGAGACTATATTTATCCGCCTCAAAGGGAGACTATATTAATCCATAAACGAATCCGCCTCACACAGAGACTATATCTATCCGCCTCATATAGAGACTAGATTTATCCGCCTCCTATGGACACTATATTTATCCGCCTCATAGGGAGACTATATTAATCCGTAAATGAATCCGCCTCACATGGAGACTACATTTATCTGCCTCACAAAGAGACTATAATAATCCGCTTCAGAAGGAGACTATAGTTATCAGCCTCATATGGAGACTATATTCACCCTTGTCATATGGAGACTATATTGATCCGCCTCGTATGGAGACTATATTTATCCGCCTCATATGGAGACTATATTTATCCGCCTCATATCGAGACTATATTTATCCGCCTCGTATGGAGACTATGTTTATCCGCCTCGTGTGGAGACTATATTTATCCGCCTCATATGGGGACTATATTTATCCGCCTCATATGGGGACTATATTTATCCGCCTCGTATGGAGACTATATTTATCCGCCTCGTATGGAGACTACATTTATCCGCCTCGTATGGGGACTATATTTATCCGCCTCGTATGGAGACTGTATTTATCCGCCTCATATGGGGACTGTATTTATTCGCCTCATATGGGGACTATATTTATCCGCCTCATATGGGGACTATATTTATCCGCCTCATATGGGGACTATATTTATCCCCCTCGTATGGAGACTGTATTTATCCGCCTCATATGGGGACTATATTTATCTCCCTCGTATGGAGACTGTATTTATCCGCCTCTTATGGGGACTATATTTATCCGCCTCATATGGGGACTATATTTATCCGCCTCGTATGGGGCTATATTTATCTGCCTCATAACGAGACTGTATTTATTAGCCTCATATGGGGACTATATTTATCCGCCTCATATGGGGACTATATTTATCCGCCTCATATGGGGACTATATTTATCCCCCTCGTATGGAGACTGTATTTATCCGCCTCATATGGAGACTATATTTATCCGCCTCATATGGGGACTATTAATTTATCCACCTCATATGGGGACTATATTTATCCGCCTCATATGGAGACTGTATTTATCCGCCTCATATGGGGACTATATTTATCCGCCTCATATGGGGACTATATTTATCCGCCTCGTATGGAGACTGTATTTATCCGCCTCATATGGAGACTATATTTATCCGCCTCATATGGGGACTATATTTATCCGCCTCGTATGGAGACTGTATTTATCCGCCTCATATGGAGACTGTATTTATCCGCCTCGTATGGAGACTATAATTATCCGCCTCATATGCGGACTATATTTATCCGCCTCATATGGGGACTATATTTATCCCCCTCGTATGGAGACTGTATTTATCCGCCTCATATGGGAACTATATTTATCCCCCTCGTATGGAGACTGTATTTATCCGCCTCATATGGGAACTATATTTATCCCCCTCGTATGGAGACTGTATTTATCCGCCTCATATGTAGACGACCAGCCAAGCGAGCAAAAAGTGCTTAGAAAACACCTTCGATGGCATTTTGTGTTACAAGCGGGCAACCACCACCAAAATGTAGCTTGAACTCTCGCAAACACGACTATGTAGGTTGCCATCTCGATTTCGGCGTTTAAAACGTAAAATTTTGATGATTATTCTGTTAAATTTCAAGCTCCACGGCTCTGTTTGTAAAAGCCGTGAATATTTTCCCGCGTGTCCATGGCAACAAGCGTGTTGGTGATAATCATTCTGATTGGTCAGATTATTTCATTTTGACCAATGAGATTGCTTTAACTAAAAAAATGAGCCCGCACGCCGCAGGATATGGAAATCTCGAAGCGCAATAAACGTGCTTGAAACAAGGTTTTTATGAAACAAATCATAGTGAAACAGCCGGAAAAGACAGCAAATTTCTTCATAAAGTTTGTATAATACATTTATTAACATATTATTTGATTATTATTGTTAAAACTAAACTGGTTTTTATAATATTTACTTGATATTGTTTATAGTTTTGGGCATCTTTCCTATTTTGTTTGGATTACCCCTTTAATTTGTCTCCTTGAATATATAGCGTATAATAGATTAAATTTACATTTAGACTTCATGTTGCTCGATGCAACCACCAGGCAAAGTATGGTTGAAAGCAAACATTGGTTTACCTGAAATACCCAGTCCTACTGATACTGGTGGGTGGACATCATGTGAAGACAATTTACAAATTATTTGGTCTACAATACCTTCCATTCCCCAGTTCTGTATTTCCTTAATTTCGTGTGGGTGTACGAAAAAATGTAGAACTGCCATTTGTAAGTGTTATAAGAACGGTCAACAGTGCACACCTCTGTGTGGATGCAATGCAATGAATGCAGAAATCCTGTAGGATTACCATAACTAAAACAAAATAATGTAACAACAGTTAAATCTTTGTTAAGGCTTTCCTTATAGTTTGTTGATACAAAAAAATTCCTCCTAATTTCTTGAATGATTAGCGTTATAAGGACATGCTGGAAACCATTCTACAGTACGACCGATCTTGACTAGTTTACAGCATTGAATTATGTGCGTGTTTGTATCCTTCATAATTGTGATTGTTTCAATTCAAATACTATTTATTTCACTATGCCACCTGAGAAATACTTATGATTAGAAGCTTTACAATAGCTACCAGCATCAATCAGAAAAGTATATTGAGGAGTAAAAGGGGTGAACAGAAAAAAACACAGAAAAACAAAAATAAATAAAAATAAAGAGAAAATAAAGAAAAAAAAATGGAAAAAGATGTCAAAAATAAATACCCCAGTTACTCCTGTGTATGTTGGAAAATATTTTTAAATTAAATCAATTCAATTTCAAAAGCTTGATAAAACTTGTAGTCTGCCATAGGAAATCTTTTGGTTGAGAAATTCAAAGAACTAACAAGGCCAAGCCAAGGGACCTTGAACATTGTGATGAATGAATACTAATGGTGGCAATAAATGGAAACATTCAAATAATAAAATAACTTTATTGGTCGAAATGAAATGAACTGTATTATCGCCAGAAGGACAATTTATGTTCAAATAGTTCAAAGTCAATCCACATCTGGGAACATACATTGATTAATATTGTTGAAGTTAAAACACTGAACGCTACCTACGTGATATTCTGCACAAGCCAAGACCATTAAATTGGGATTAAATTGTCAAAATGGTTGCAATAAATGGAAATATTCAAATGATAAAAGAACTTTATTAGTCTGAAGGAAAATTTATGTTCAAAGAGCTCAAAGTGCACATGCGAAGACCATGTTGTTGGAAGGATGAAGTTTATAGACAAGCAGCAAGTTACAACGCTGAACGCTACATTTGTCATATTTGATATTCGCACAAACCAAGATGAAGGAGTATAGTTTCTCGTGTCATGTTGATGTTTCAACAATACCTTTTATAAATATTAAATTATCAAATTGAGTTAAAAAGATAGTCTCACTTTTACAATTTTAAAATATTCGAGCAAGCATATCTCATGGTGGCCTTGTTTTGATACTAAACAAGAAACAGCAATCGGCTTGAAAGTTTAAATCGTATTGAAACATTTCGTTAAAAAATCAAATTATGTGATTTAAGATTCCGTACCTCCAATTCGAAACAAATACCTACATATAAATTCATGCTGTTTCCCTTAAGAACCGTTGTAACACTTTTTATTGCGTTATAAATCATATAGTCTCATTTTCGCACGATGCAAGCTATAATCGAGTGGAAAATAGCTTCCTTGTATCAGCAAATCAGGGAAACCACAATCATCACATATTTCTTTAGACATGTAATTACTTTTTAAACGTATTAAAAACTCAAAATATTTCTGTATTACCTCTTTCTGGGGTTGTTCTTCTATCTGTTCGCCAGAAGTTTCTTCCTTGCGCGCCATATTTGCTTTTGTTTATAATTGTGAGCGATGATAGATACATTACGCAATATTTTGTATCCTCTGATTGGTTAGTACTCCATGAGCAAACCATATTTGGCATAATATATATACTACATTAAATACCATACTTTAACAAAGCGGCACTTCAAAGTCGAAGAAACACCACAAAAAACCTTGATTTTTTCAATTTCTATCCAAAATTACGCGTGGCAACCGGGCAAATCTTCTTAACAACATCAATCCGAAGCTGCCTGGCTAGGTTGCCTGCTTGTAACAAAAAATGCCATCGACAGTCAATTTTTTTGCACTTGGCTGGTCGTCTAATGGGGACTATATTTATCCGCCTCATATGGGGACTATATTTATCCCCCTCGTATGGAGACTGTATTTATCCGCCTCATATGGGAACTATATTTATCCCCCTCGTATGGAGACTGTATTTATCCGCCTCATATGGGAACTATATTTATCCCCCTCGTATGGAGACTGTATTTATCCGCCTCATATGGAGACTGTATTTATCCGCCTCGTATGGAGACTGTATTTATTCGCCTCATATGGGGACTATATTCATCCGCCTCATATGGGTACTATATTTATCCGCCTCGTATGGAGACTGTATTTATCCGCCTCATATGGGGACTATATTTATCCGCCTCGAATGGAGACTGTATTTATCCGCCTCATATGGGGACTATATTTATCCGCCTCGAATGGAGACTGTATTTATCCGCCTCATATGGAGACTGTATTTATCCGCCTATGGAGACTGTATTTATTCGTCTCATATGGGGACTATATTTATCTGCCTCATATGGGGACTATATTTATCCGCCTCATATGGGGACTATATTTATCCCCCTCGTATGGAGACTGTATTTATCCGCCTCATATGGGGACTATTATATTTATCCGCCTCGTATGGAGACTGTATTTATCCGCCTCATATGGGGACTATTATATTTATCCGCCTCGTATGGAGACTGTATTTATCCGCCTCATATGGGGACTATATTTATCCGCCTCGAATGGAGACTGTATTTATCTGCCTGATATGGAGACTGTATTTATCCGCCTCGTATGGAGACTGTATTTATTCGTCTCATATGGGGACTATATTTATCTGCCTCATATGGGGACTATATTTATCCGCCTCATATGGGGACTATATTTATCCCCTCGTATGGAGACTGTATTTATCCGCCCATATGGGGACTATTATATTTATCCGCCTCGTATGGAGACTGTATTTATCCACCTCATATGGAGAGTGTATTTATCCGCCTCGTATGCACACTGTATTTATTCGCCTCGTATGGGGACTATATTTATCCGCCTCGTATGGGGACTGTATTTATCCGCTTCGTGTGGGACTATATTTATCCGCCTCATATGGGGACTATATTTATCCGCCTGCATGGAGACTATGTTTATCCGCCTATGGAGACTATATTTATCCCTCATATCGACTATATTTATCCGCCTCATATGGGGACTATATTTATCCGCCCATGGAGACTATATTTATCCGCCTCGTATGGCGACTGTATTTATCCGCCTCATATGGGGACTATATTTATCCACTCATATGGCGAATATATTTATCCGCCTCATATGGGGACTATATTTATCCGCCTGTATGGAGACTGTATTTATCCGCCTGATATGGGGACTATATTTATCCGCTCATATGGGGACTATATTAATCCGCCTCATATGGGGACTATATTTATCCGCCTCATATGGGGACTATATTTATACGCCTCATATGGGGACTATTAATTTATCCACCTCATATGGGGACTATATTTATCCGCTCGTATGGAGACTGTATTTATCCGCCTCATATGGGGACTATATTTATCCGCCTCATATGGGGAGTATATTTATCCGCCTCATGGAGACTGTATTTATCCGCCATATGGGAACTATAATTATCCGCCTCATATGGGGACTATATTTATCCGCATCATATGGGGACTATATTTATCCGCCTGCATGGAGACTGTATTTATCCGCCTCATATGGAAACTGTATTTATCCGCCTCGTATGGAGACTGTATTTATTCGCCTCATATGGGGACTATATTCATCCGCCTCATATGGGGACTATATTTATCCGCCTCGTATGGAGACTGTATTTATCCGCCTCATATGGGGACTATATTTATCCGCCTCATATGGGGACTATATTTATACGCCTCATATGGGGACTATAAATTTATCCACCTCATATGGGGACTATATTTATTCGCTCATATGGGGACTATTAATTTATCCACCTCATATGGGGACTATATTTATCCGCCTCATGGAGACTGTATTTATCCGCCTCATATGGGGACTATATTTATCCGCCTCATATGGGGAGTATATTTATCCGCCTCGTATGGAGACTGTATTTATCCGCCTCATATGGGAACTATAATTATCCGCCTCATATGGGGACTATATTTATCCGCATCATATGGGGACTATATTTATCCGCCTCGTATGGAGACTGTATTTATCCGCCTCATATGGAAACTGTATTTATCCGCCTCGTATGGAGACTGTATTTATTCGCCTCATATGGGGACTATATTCATCCGCCTCATATGGGGACTATATTTATCCGCCTCGTATGGAGACTGTATTTATCCGCCTCATATGGGGACTATATTTATCCGCCTCATATGGGGATTATATTTATCCGCCTCGAATGGAGACTGTATTTATCCGCCTCATATGGAGACTGTATTTATCCGCCTCGTATGGAGACTGTATTTATTCGCCTCATATGGGGACTATATTTATCCGCCTCATATGGGGACTATATATATCCGCCTCATATGGGGACTGTATTTATCCCCCTCGTATGGAGACTGTATTTATCCGCCTCATATGGGGACTATTATATTTATCCGCCTCGTATGGAGACTGTATTTATCCGCCTCTTATGGGGACTATATCTATCCACCTCATATGGGGACTATATTTATCTGCCTCCTATGGGGACTATATTTATCCGCCTCATATGGCGACTGTATTTATCCGCCTCATATGGGGACTATATTTATCCACCTCATATGGGGAATATATTTATCCGCCTCATATGGGGACTATATTTATCCGCCTCGTATGGAGACTGTATTTATCCGCCTCATATGGGGACTATATTTATCCGCCTCATATGGGGACTATATTTATCCGCCTCATATGGGGACTATATTTATCCGCCTCATATGGGGACTATATTTATCCGCCTCATATGGGGACTATATTTATTCGCCTGATATGGGGACTATATTTATCCGTCTCATATGGGGACTATATTTATCCGCCTCATACGGGGACTATATTTATCCGCCTCGTATGGAGACTATATTTATCCGCCTCGTATGGAGACTGTATTTATCCGCCTCATATGGAGAGTGTATTTATCCGCCTGCATGCAGACTGTATTTATTCGCTTCGCCCCGCATGGGGACTATATTTATCCGCCTCGTATGGGGACTGTATTTATCCGCCTCGTATGGGGACTATATTTATCCGCCTCATATGGGGACTATATTTATCCGCCTCATATATGGGACTATATTTATCCGCCTCATATGGGGACTATATTTATCCGCCTCATATGGGGACTATATTTATCCGCCTCGTATGGAGACTGTATTTATCCGCCTCATATGGGGACTATATTTATCCGCCTCATATGGGGACTATATTTATCCGCCTCATATGGGGACTATATTTATCCGCCTCATATGGGGACTATATTTATCCGCCTCATATGGGGACTATATTTATCCGCCCCATATGGGGACTATATTCATCCGCCTCATATGGGGACTATATTTATCCGCCTCGTATGGAGACTGTATTTATCCGCCTCATATGGGGACTATATTTATCCGCCTCATATGGGGACTATATTTATCCGCCTCGAATGGAGACTGTATTTATCCGCCTCATATGGAGACTGTATTTATCCGCCTCGTATGGAGACTGTATTTATTCGCCTCATATGGGGACTATATTCATCCGCCTCATATGGGGACTATATTTATCCGCCTCGTATGGAGACTGTATTTATCCGCCTCATATGGGGACTATATTTATCCGCCTCATACGAGAAGCCGGTACCACTAATCCAAACGAGATTATCTTTCCGCTAAGCTTCTGTAAACTCTTGAGCCCCACGGATTTCTTGGCTAAGACGGATTCGCGCAAGGTGATAAACTTCTGTAACTTGTCTTGTGGAAGAATAAATGCCTGCAGATCCGAGTCGGAAAGAAAACCGAGAAAACGAAATTCATTTGCCCTGTACAATTTCCTAAACCCTGCTACCGCATACAAAGACAGAGGAAAATTTTGTGGTGTTATATATAGTAGCTATACATTTTCGCGTCACACACAAAGCAACGTACATAACAAACGAGTATAAAATGCGAACCACTGGCGATAGGGTAGATTGACCGGGTGGTTATACATGCACTGATAGATGGTAAACCATGCAATAATACATTTTGAATAAGAGAAAAAGGGCCGCCCTACCAGTATAACTGCATACGTTATAATAAACAAATATAAATTAACTCACGGGGACATATTAAAACTAAGGCATGTAAAATAGTAATAGGCGAAATCAAATCACCCAGGTTAAAAGGGTAAATTTTAAAAACTTTGGAGAAAAATACATCGCCAGTACGAATTTGAAAACGAGAACCCCGTCATTGACAGGGTATAAGGACCGGTCATTATTTATGGATTGGGGGCTGGGCAAAAATAGGGGGGGCCATAGGTATAAATAAATAGCTAAAGGGGGGGGAGGCTACTGAATTTTTAAGGGTAATTGAAAACGGGGGGGTCAAATTGCGTTTGGCATCCTTGATTTAATATACATATCAATACAATGTCATTTTGCTGGTATATTTGAGTTGGTTCACTTTGATATCTTATCGATTAATCCCATGTATATAGAGTGTCTGGGAATATAGAGTGTCTTATGAATAAGAGAAATTATCTATGAAAAAGAGGGGAGTCAACAAGAAATTTTCTAATATGAAGGGGCACAATTTAATTTCGGTTTATTTAGGGGGGGTCTCTCAATTGTAAAAAAATACAAAATAGAAAGTTGTCCTCCCCCCTTCTATAAATAATGACCGGTCCCAGGCGTTTGATTTAGAATTACCCCTCTCGCTCAAACCGCACATTAGGAACATGCATAATCCCCAAAGTGAACTAGGCGAAACTATATAAGCGATGAAGTATAATTACATTGCAAGCTAGGCCAACGGCGCATTACAACTCGATGAATGTCGTACATAATACGACAGCGTTTTGTACAAACAAGCGAGTTAATGCTGGCCAATGGGCGAATGCTAATCGGGGCGAAGACTATTAGCATTCTCATTACAAAAGTGTGGAACAAGAATAACGGGTAAAACTACTGATTCAAATGCCCGGGACATATATGTCACAAACCTAAGACTAAATGCGCAAAATATACAGGGAGGAAGGTTTACCGTAGAACAAAGTGAATAGCAAAGGAAAAAATAGGTTCCCGGTACCCGAATACAATACGCAAGAGCGAACATGAATGCCTTAATTAATAGAAGGTCAATACCGAATTATATAAAATTAAAGAACTGTATGCGTTATTATAGAGTGGCAAAATTGGGGAACGAGTTTCAGAATACCAAGAAACGATATGATAAGCTACATAGTCATATAGAGTAGATTATTCCCCTCGCCGCGCATACCGACTACATTAATCCCCACGCAAAGAGACTATATGTAGAATGTATTTAAGACCCTGACAAAGGGACTATGCGCAGCACATAGAGATTATATATATATATATATATCCGCCTCACATAGAGACTAAAGATCAACGCCTCTCACACAGAGATAATATTTATCCGCCTCACACAGAGACTATATTTATCCGCCTCATAGAGACTAAATTTATCCGCCTCATAGAGACTAAATGTATCCTCCTCATATATATGGAGACTATATTTATCCGCCTCAAAGGGAGACTATATTAATCCATAAACGAATCCGCCTCACACAGAGACTATATCTATCCGCCTCATATAGAGACTAGATTTATCCGCCTCCTATGGACACTATATTTATCCGCCTCATAGGGAGACTATATTAATCCGTAAATGAATCCGCCTCACATGGAGACTACATTTATCTGCCTCACAAAGAGACTATAATAATCCGCTTCAGAAGGAGACTATAGTTATCAGCCTCATATGGAGACTATATTCACCCTTGTCATATGGAGACTATATTGATCCGCCTCGTATGGAGACTATATTTATCCGCCTCATATGGAGACTATATTTATCCGCCTCATATCGAGACTATATTTATCCGCCTCGTATGGAGACTATGTTTATCCGCCTCGTGTGGAGACTATATTTATCCGCCTCATATGGGGACTATATTTATCCGCCTCATATGGGGACTATATTTATCCGCCTCGGATGGAGACTATATTTATCCGCCTCGTATGGAGACTACATTTATCCGCCTCGTATGGGGACTATATTTATCCGCCTCGTATGGAGACTGTATTTATCCGCCTCATATGGGGACTGTATTTATTCGCCTCATATGGGGACTATATTTATCCGCCTCATATGGGGACTATATTTATCCGCCTCATATGGGGACTATATTTATCCCCCTCGTATGGAGACTGTATTTATCCGCCTCATATGGGGACTATATTTATCTCCCTCGTATGGAGACTGTATTTATCCGCCTCATATGGGGACTATATTTATCCGCCTCATATGGGGACTATATTTATCCGCCTCGTATGGAGACTGTATTTATCCGCCTCTTATGGGGACTATATTTATCCGCCTCATATGGGGACTATATTTATCCGCCTCGTATGGGGCTATATTTATCTGCCTCATAACGAGACTGTATTTATTAGCCTCATATGGGGACTATATTTATCCGCCTCATATGGGGACTATATTTATCCGCCTCATATGGGGACTATATTTATCCCCCTCGTATGGAGACTGTATTTATCCGCCTCATATGGAGACTATATTTATCCGCCTCATATGGGGACTATTAATTTATCCACCTCATATGGGGACTATATTTATCCGCCTCATATGGAGACTGTATTTATCCGCCTCATATGGGGACTATATTTATCCGCCTCATATGGGGACTATATTTATCCCCCTCGTATGGAGACTGTATTTATCCGCCTCATATGGAGACTATATTTATCCGCCTCATATGGGGACTATATTTATCCGCCTCATGGAGACTGTATTTATCCGCCTCATATGGAGACTGTATTTATCCGCTCATGGAGACTATAATTATCCGCCTCATATGACTATATTTATCCGCCTCATATGGGGACTATATTTATCCCCCTCGTATGGAGACTGTATTTATCCGCCTCATATGGGAACTATATTTATCCCCCTCGTATGGAGACTGTATTTATCCGCCTCATATGGGGACTATATTTATCCGCCTCATATGGGGACTGTATTTATCCGCCTCGTATGGAGACTGTATTTATCCGCCTCTTATGGGGACTATATTTATCCGCCTCATATGGGGACTATATTTATCCGCCTCATATGGGGACTATATTTATCCGCCTCGTATGGAGACTGTATTTATCCGCCTCATATGGAGACTGTATTTATCCGCCTCGTATGGAGACTGTATTTATTCGCCTCATATGGGGACTATATTCATCCGCCTCATATGGGGACTATATTTATCCGCCTCGTATGGAGACTGTATTTATCCGCCTCATATGGGGACTATATTTATCCGCCTCGAATGGAGACTGTATTTATCCGCCTCATATGGGGACTATATTTATCCGCCTCGAATGGAGACTGTATTTATCCGCCTCATATGGAGACTGTATTTATCCGCCTCGTATGGAGACTGTATTTATTCGTCTCATATGGGGACTATATTTATCTGCCTCATATGGGGACTATATTTATCCGCCTCATATGGGGACTATATTTATCCCCCTCGTATGGAGACTGTATTTATCCGCCTCATATGGGGACTATTATATTTATCCGCCTCGTATGGAGACTGTATTTATCCGCCTCATATGGGGACTATTATATTTATCCGCCTCGTATGGAGACTGTATTTATCCGCCTCATATGGGGACTATATTTATCCGCCTCGAATGGAGACTGTATTTATCTGCCTCATATGGAGACTGTATTTATCCGCCTCGTATGGAGACTGTATTTATTCGTCTCATATGGGGACTATATTTATCTGCCTCATATGGGGACTATATTTATCCGCCTCATATGGGGACTATATTTATCCCCCTCGTATGGAGACTGTATTTATCCGCCTCATATGGGGACTATTATATTTATCCGCCTCGTATGGAGACTGTATTTATCCACCTCATATGGAGAGTGTATTTATCCGCCTCGTATGCACACTGTATTTATTCGCCTCGTATGGGGACTATATTTATCCGCCTCGTATGGGGACTGTATTTATCCGCCTCGTGTGGGGACTATATTTATCCGCCTCATATGGGGACTATATTTATCCGCCTCGTATGGAGACTATGTTTATCCGCCTCGTATGGAGACTATATTTATCCGCCTCATATCGGGACTATATTTATCCGCCTCATATGGGGACTATATTTATCCGCCTCGTATGGAGACTATATTTATCCGCCTCGTATGGCGACTGTATTTATCCGCCTCATATGGGGACTATATTTATCCACCTCATATGGCGAATATATTTATCCGCCTCATATGGGGACTATATTTATCCGCCTCGTATGGAGACTGTATTTATCCGCCTGATATGGGGACTATATTTATCCGCCTCATATGGGGACTATATTTATCCGCCTCATATGGGGACTATATTTATCCGCCTCATATGGGGACTATATTTATTCGCCTCATATGGGGACTATTAATTTATCCACCTCATATGGGGACTATATTTATCCGCCTCGTATGGAGACTGTATTTATCCGCCTCATATGGGGACTATATTTATCCGCCTCATATGGGGAGTATATTTATCCGCCTCGTATGGAGACTGTATTTATCCGCCTCATATGGGAACTATAATTATCCGCCTCATATGGGGACTATATTTATCCGCATCATATGGGGACTATATTTATCCGCCTCGTATGGAGACTGTATTTATCCGCCTCATATGGAAACTGTATTTATCCGCCTCGTATGGAGACTGTATTTATTCGCCTCATATGGGGACTATATTCATCCGCCTCATATGGGGACTATATTTATCCGCCTCGTATGGAGACTGTATTTATCCGCCTCATATGGGGACTATATTTATCCGCCTCATATGGGGATTATATTTATCCGCCTCGAATGGAGACTGTATTTATCCGCCTCATATGGAGACTGTATTTATCCGCCTCGTATGGAGACTGTATTTATTCGCCTCATATGGGGACTATATTTATCCGCCTCATATGGGGACTATATATATCCGCCTCATATGGGGACTGTATTTATCCCCCTCGTATGGAGACTGTATTTATCCGCCTCATATGGGGACTATTATATTTATCCGCCTCGTATGGAGACTGTATTTATCCGCCTCTTATGGGGACTATATCTATCCACCTCATATGGGGACTATATTTATCTGCCTCCTATGGGGACTATATTTATCCGCCTCGTATGGCGACTGTATTTATCCGCCTCATATGGGGACTATATTTATCCACCTCATATGGGGAATATATTTATCCGCCTCATATGGGGACTATATTTATCATACTCATTATGGAGACTGTATTTATCCGCCTCATATGGGGACTATATTTATCCGCCTCATATGGGGACTATATTTATCCGCCTCATATGGGGACTATATTTATCCGCCTCATATGGGGACTATATTTATCCGCCTCATATGGGGACTATATTTATTCGCCTGATATGGGGACTATATTTATCCGTCTCATATGGGGACTATATTTATCCGCCTCATACGGGGACTATATTTATCCGCCTCGTATGGAGACTATATTTATCCACTCGTATGGAGACTGTATTTATCCGCCTCATATGGAGAGTGTATTTATCCGCCCGTATGCAGACTGTATTTATTCGCCTGTATGGGGACTATATTTATCCGCTCGTATGGGGACTGTATTTATCCATATACCATGGGGACTATATTTATCCGCCTCATTTATGGGACTATATTTATCCGCCTCATATGGGGACTATATTTATCCGCCTCGTATGGAGACTGTATTTATCCGCCTCATATGGGGACTATATTTATCCGCCTCATATGGGGACTATATTTATCCGCCTCATATGGGGACTATATTTATCCGCCTCATATGGGGACTATATTTATCCGCCTCATATGGGGACTATATTTATCCGCCCCATATGGGGACTATATTCATCCGCCTCATATGGGGACTATATTTATCCGCCTCGTATGGAGACTGTATTTATCCGCCTCATATGGGGACTATATTTATCCGCCTCATATGGGGACTATATTTATCCGCCTCGAATGGAGACTGTATTTATCCGCCTCATATGGAGACTGTATTTATCCGCCTCGTATGGAGACTGTATTTATTCGCCTCATATGGGGACTATATTTATCCGCCTCATATGGGGACTATATTTATCCGCCTCATATGGGGACTGTATTTATCCGCCTCATATGGAGACTGTATTTATCCGCCTCATATGGGGACTATTATATTTATCCGCTCGTATGGAGACTGTATTTATCCGCCTCTTATGGGGACTATATCTATCCACCTCATATGGGGACTATATTTATCTGCCTCCTATGGGGACTATATTTATCCGCCTCGTATGGAGACTGTATTTATCAGCCTCTTATGGGGACTAGCTATATTTATCGCCTCATATGGGACTATATTTATCCGCCTCATATGGGGACTATATTTATCCCCCTCGTATGGGGACTATATTTATCACTTACGCCTCATATGGGGACTATATTTATCCGCCTCCTATGGAGACTGTATTTATCCGCCTCTTATGGGGACTATATTTACCCGCCTCATATGCGGACTATATTTATCCGCCTCATATGGGGACTATATTTATCCGCCTCGTATGGAGACTGTATTTATCCGCCTCTTATGGGGACTATATTTATCCGCCTCATATGGGGACTATATTTATCCGCCTCATATGGGCACTATATTTATCTGCCTCGTATGGAGACTGTATTTATCCGCCTCATATGGGACTATATTTATCCGCCTCATATGGGGAATATATTTATCCGCCTCATATGGGGACTATATTTATCCGCCTCGTATGGAGACTGTATTTATCCGCCTCATATGGGGACTATATTTATCCGCCTCATATGGGGACTATATTTATCCGCCTCGAATGGAGACTGTATTTATCCGCCTCATATGGAGACTGTATTTATCCGCTCATATGGAGACTGTATTTATTCGCCTCATATGGGGACTATATTCATCCGCCTCATATGGGGACTATATTTATCCGCCTCGTATGGAGACTGTATTTATCCGCCTCATATGGGGACTATATTTATCCGCCTCATACGAGAAGCCGGTACCACTAATCCAAACGAGATTATCTTTCCGCTAAGCTTCTGTAAACTCTTGAGCCCCACGGATTTCTTGGCTAAGACGGATTCGCGCAAGGTGATAAACTTCTGTAACTTGTCTTGTGGAAGAATAAATGCCTGCAGATCCGAGTCGGAAAGAAAACCGAGAAAACGAAATTCATTTGCCCTGTACAATTTCCTAAACCCTGCTACATACAAAGACAGAGGAAAATTTTTGTGGTGTTATATATAGTAGCTATACATTTTCGCGTCACACACAAAGCAACGTACATAACAAACGAGTATAAAATGCGAACCACTGGCGATAGGGTAGATTGACCGGGTGGTTATACATGCACTGATAGATGGTAAACCATGCAATAATACATTTTGAATAAGAGAAAAAAGGGCCGCCCTACCAGTATAACCGTAATACGTTATAATAAACAAATATAAATTAACTCACGGGGACATATTAAAACTAAGGCATGTAAAATAGTAATAGGCGAAATCAAATCACCCAGGTTAAAGGTAAATTTTAAAAACTTTGGAGAAAAATACGCCAGTACGCAGGTTTGAAACGAGTAACCCGTCATTTGAAAACATACGGACATTATTTATGGTATATGGGGACCAACATTATTTAGGGCAAATATAGGGGAATATAGGTATAAAATAAGCTAAGGGGGCTATTGAATTTTAAGGGTGATGAAAACGGGGTCAAATTGCATTTGACGTCCTTGATTTAATATACATATCAATGCTATGTCATTTTGCTGCTATATTTGAGTTGGTTCACTTTGATATCTTATCGATTAATCCCATGTATATATAGTGTCTGGGAATCTCCATCATGTAGTATTTATGAATAAGAGAAATTATCTATGAAAAAGAGGGGGGGTCAACAAGAAATTTTCTAATATGAAGGGGGGGGGGCACAATTTAATTTCGGTTTATTTAGGGGGGGTCTCTCAATTGTAAAAAAATACAAAATAGAAAGTTGTCCTCCCCCCTTCTATAAATAATGACCGGTCCCAGGCGTTTGATTTAGAATTACCCTCTCGCTCAAACCGCACATTAGGACCATGCATAATCCCAAAGTGAACTAGCGAGAAACTATATAAGCGATGAAGTATAATTACATTTTGCAAAATAGGCCAACGTGCGCATTACGAAGCATAATTACATTGCAAGTTAGGGCTAACGCACAGACTTTACGATGAATGTCGTACATAATACGACAGCGTTTTGTACAAACAAGCGAGTTAATGCTGGCCAATGGGCGAATGCTAATCGGGGCGAAGACTATTAGCATTCTCATTACAAAAGTGTGGAACAAGAATAACGGGTAAAACTACTGATTCAAATGCCCGGGACATATATGTCACAAACCTAAGACTAAATGCGCAAAATATACAGGGAGGAAGGTTTGCGTAGAACAAAGTGAATAGCAAAGGAAAAAATAGGTTCCCGTACTGAATACAATACGCAGAGCGAACATGAATGCCTTAATTAATAGAAGGTCAATACCGGAATTATATAAATTTAAAGAACTGTATGCGTTATTATAGAGTGGCAAAATTGGGGATCGAGTTTCAGAATACCAAGAAACGATATGATAAGCTACATAGTCATATAGAGTAGATTATTCCCCTCGCCGAACATACCGACTACATTAATCCCCACGCAAAGAGACTATATGTAGAATGTATTTAAGACCCTGACAAAGGGACTATGCGCAGCACATAGAGATTATATATATATATATATATCCGCTTCACATAGAGACTAAAGATCAACGCCTCTCACACAGAGATAATATTTATCCGCCTCACACAGAGACTATATTTATCCGCCTCATAGAGACTAAATTTATCCGCCTCATAGAGACTAAATGTATCCTCCTCATATATATGGAGACTATATTTATCCGCCTCAAAGGGAGACTATATTAATCCGTAAATGAATCACCTCACACAGAGACTATATCTATCACGCTCATATAGAGGACTAGATTTATCCGCCTCCTATGGACACTATATTTATCCGCCTCATAGGAGACTATATTAATCCGTAAATGAATCTGCCTCATGGAGACTACATTTATCTGCCTCACAAAGAGACTATAATAATCCGCTTCAGAAAGAGACTATAGTTATCAGCCTCATATGGAGACTATATTCACCCTTGTCATATGGAGACTATATTGATCCGCCTCATTATGGAGACTATATTTATCCGCCTCATATGGAGACTATATTTATCCGCCTCATATCATGGAGACTATATTTATCCGTATGGAGACTATGTTTATCCGCCCATATGGAACTATATTATCCACCTCATATGGGGACTATATTTATCCGCTCATATGAGGACTATATTTATCCGCCTCATATGGGGACTATATTTATCCGCCTCGTATGAAGACTATATTTATCATATATTATGGCGACTATATTTATCCGCCTCGTATGGAGACAATATTTATCCGCCTCATATGGAGACTATATTTATCCACTCTTATTCATCAATGGAGACTATAATTATCCGCCTATGGAGACTATATTTATCCCTCCCGACATATGGGGACTATATTTATCCCCTCGTATGGAGACTGTATTTATCCGCCTCATATGAGGACTGTATTTATTCCGCCTCATATGGGGACTATATTTATCCGCCTCATGGGGACTATATTTATCACCTCATATGGGGACTATATTTATCCCCTCGTATGGAGACTGTATTATCCGCCTCATATGGGGACTATATTTATCTCCCTCGTATGGAGACTGTATTTATCCGCCTCATATGAGGACTATATTTATCCGCCTCATATGTGGGGACTATATTTATCCGCTCGTATGGAGACTGTATTTATCCGCCTCTTATGGGGACTATATTTATCCGCCTCATATGGGGACTATATTTATCCTTTCGTGTGGGGCTATATTTATCTGCCTCATAACGAGAACTGTATTTATTAGCCTCATATGGGGACTATATTTATCCCGCCTCATATGGGGACTATATTTATCACGCCTCTTATGGGGACTATATTTATCCCCTCGTATGGAGACTGTATTTATCCGCCTCATGGAGACTATATTTATCCGCCTCATATGGGGACTATTAATTTATCCACCTCATATGGGGACTATATTTATCCGCCTCATATGGAGACTGTATTTATCCTTCATATGGGGACTATATTTATCCTCATATGGGGACTATATTTATCATATATTATGGAGACTGTATTTATCACGCCTCATATGGAGACTATATTTATCACACTCATATGAGGACTATATTTATCCGCCTGCATTATGGAGACTGTATTTATCACGCCTCATATGGAGACTGTATTTATCCGCCTCGTATGGAACTATAATTATCCGCCTCATATATGGGACTATATTTATCCGCCTCATATGAGACTATATTTATCCCCTCATGGAGACTGTATTTATCACGCCTCATATGAGAACTATATTTATCCTCATGTGGAGACTGTATTTATCACACCTCATATGGGGACTATATTTATCCGCCTCATATGGGGACTGTATTTATCCGCTGCATGGAGACTGTATTTATCCACCTCTTATGGGGACTATATTTATCCGCCTCATATGGGGACTATATTTATCCGCCTCCTTATGGAGACTATATTTATCCGCCTCATATGGAGACTGTATTTATCCGCCTCATATGGAGACTGTATTTATCACCTCGTATGGAGACTGTATTTATTAACCTCATATGGGGACTATATTCATCCGCCTCATATGGGGACTATATTTATCCGCCTCATATGGAGCTGTATTTATCCGCCTCATATGGGGACTATATTTATCCGCCTCAATGGAGACTGTATTTATCCGCCTCATATGAGGACTATATTTATCCGCTTCGAATGGAGACTGTATTTATCCGCCTCATATGGAGACTGTATTTATCCGCCTCGTATGGAGACTGTATTTATTCGTCTCATATGGGGACTATATTTATCTGCCTCATATGGGACTATATTATCCGCCTCATATGGGGACTATATTTATCCCCCTCGTATGGAGACTGTATTTATCCGCCTCATATGGGGACTATTATATTTATCCGCCTCGCATGGAGACTGTATTTATCCTCCCATATGGGGACTATTATATTTTATCCGCCTCATGGAGACTGTATTTATCCGCCTCATATGGGGACTATATTTATCCGCCTCGAATGGAGACTGTATTTATCTGCCTGATATGGAGACTGTATTTATCCGCCTCGTATGGAGACTGTATTTATTCGTCTCATATGGGGACTATATTTATCTGCCTCATATGGGGACTATATTTATCCGCCTCATATGGGGACTATATTTATCCCCCTCGTATGGAGACTGTATTTATCCGCCTCATATGGGGACTATTATATTTATCCGCCTCGTATGGAGACTGTATTTATCCACCTCATATGGAGAGTGTATTTATCCGCCTCGTATGCACACTGTATTTATTCGCCTCGTATGGGGACTATATTTATCCGCCTCGTATGGGGACTGTATTTATCCGCCTCGTGCGGACTATATTTATCCGCCTCATATGGGGACTATATTTATCCGCCTCGTATGGAGACTATGTTTATCCGCCTCGTATGGAGACTATATTTATCCGCCTCATATCGGGACTATATTTATCCGCCTCATATGGGGACTATATTTATCCGCCTCGTATGGAGACTATATTTATCCGCCTCGTATGGCGACTGTATTTATCCGCCTCATATGGGGACTATATTTATCCACCTCATATGGCGAATATATTTATCCGCCTCATATGGGGACTATATTTATCCGCCTCGTATGGAGACTGTATTTATCCGCCTGATATGGGGACTATATTTATCCGCCTCATATGGGGACTATATTTATCCGCCTCATATGGGGACTATATTTATCCGCCTCATATGGGGACTATATTTATCCGCCTCGTATGGAGACTGTATTTATCCGCCTCATATGGGGACTATATTTATCCGCCTCATATGGGGACTATATTTATTCGCCTCATATGGGGACTATTAATTTATCCACCTCATATGGGGACTATATTTATCCGCCTCGTATGGAGACTGTATTTATCCGCCTCATATGGGGACTATATTTATCCGCCTCATATGGGGAGTATATTTATCCGCCTCGTATGGAGACTGTATTTATCCGCCTCATATGGGAACTATAATTATCCGCCTCATATGGGGACTATATTTATCCGCATCATATGGGGACTATATTTATCCGCCTCGTATGGAGACTGTATTTATCCGCCTCATATGGAAACTGTATTTATCCACTTTCGTATGGAGACTGTATTTATTCGCCTCATATGGGGACTATATTCATCCGCCTCATATGGGGACTATATTTATCCGCCTCGTATGGAGACTGTATTTATCCGCCTCATATGGGGACTATATTTATCCGCCTCATATGGGGATTATATTTATCCGCCTCGAATGGAGACTGTATTTATCCGCCTCATATGGAGACTGTATTTATCCGCCTCGTATGGAGACTGTATTTATTCGCCTCATATGGGGACTATATTTATCCGCCTCATATGGGGACTATATATATCCGCCTCATATGGGGACTGTATTTATCCCCCTCGTATGGAGACTGTATTTATCCGCCTCATATGGGGACTATTATATTTATCCGCCTCGTATGGAGACTGTATTTATCCGCCTCTTATGGGGACTATATCTATCCACCTCATATGGGGACTATATTTATCTGCCTCCTATGGGGACTATATTTATCCGCCTCGTATGGCGACTGTATTTATCCGCCTCATATGGGGACTATATTTATCCACCTCATATGGGGAATATATTTATCCGCCTCATATGGGGACTATATTTATCCGCCTCGTATGGAGACTGTATTTATCCGCCTCATATGGGGACTATATTTATCCGCCTCATATGGGGACTATATTTATCCGCCTCATATGGGGACTATATTTATCCGCCTCATATGGGGACTATATTTATCCGCCTCATATGGGGACTATATTTATTCGCCTGATATGGGGACTATATTTATCCGTCTCATATGGGGACTATATTTATCCGCCTCATACGGGGACTATATTTATCCGCCTCGTATGGAGACTATATTTATCCGCCTCGTATGGAGACTGTATTTATCCGCCTCATATGGAGAGTGTATTTATCCGCCTCGTATGCAGACTGTATTTATTCGCCTCGTATGGGGACTATATTTATCCGCCTCGTATGGGGACTGTATTTATCCGCCTCGTATGGGGACTATATTTATCCGCCTCATATGGGGACTATATTTATCCGCCTCATTTATGGGACTATATTTATCCGCCTCATATGGGGACTATATTTATCCGCCTCGTATGGGGACTATATTTATCCGCCTCGTATGGAGACTGTATTTATCCGCCTCATATGGGGACTATATTTATCCGCCTCATATGGGGACTATATTTATCCGCCTCATATGGGGACTATATTTATCCGCCTCATATGGGGACTATATTTATCCGCCTCATATGGGGACTATATTTATCCGCCCCATATGGGGACTATATTCATCCGCCTCATATGGGGACTATATTTATCCGCCTCGTATGGAGACTGTATTTATCCGCCTCATATGGGGACTATATTTATCCGCCTCATATGGGGACTATATTTATCCGCCTCGAATGGAGACTGTATTTATCCGCCTCATATGGAGACTGTATTTATCCGCCTCGTATGGAGACTGTATTTATTCGCCTCATATGGGGACTATATTTATCCGCCTCATATGGGGACTATATTTATCCGCCTCATATGGGGACTGTATTTATCCGCCTCATATGGAGACTGTATTTATCCGCCTCATATGGGGACTATTATATTTATCCGCTCGTATGGAGACTGTATTTATCCGCCTCTTATGGGGACTATATCTATCCACCTCATATGGGGACTATATTTATCTGCCTCCTATGGGGACTATATTTATCCGCCTCGTATGGAGACTGTATTTATCAGCCTCTTATGGGGACTAGCTATATTTATCCGCCTCATATGGGGACTATATTTATCCGCCTCATATGGGGACTATATTTATCCCCCTCGTATGGAGACTGTATTTATCCGCCTCATATGGGGACTATATTTATCCGCCTCCTATGGAGACTGTATTTATCCGCCTCTTATGGGGACTATATTTACCCGCCTCATATGGGGACTATATTTATCCGCCTCATATGGGGACTATATTTATCCGCCTCGTATGGAGACTGTATTTATCCGCCTCTTATGGGGACTATATTTATCCGCCTCATATGGGGACTATATTTATCCGCCTCATATGGGCACTATATTTATCTGCCTCGTATGGAGACTGTATTTATCCGCCTCATATGGGACTATATTTATCCGCCTCATATGGGGAATATATTTATCCGCCTCATATGGGGACTATATTTATCCGCCTCGTATGGAGACTGTATTTATCCGCCTCATATGGGGACTATATTTATCCGCCTCATATGGGGACTATACTTATCCGCCTCATATGGGGACTATATTTATCCGCCTCATATGGGGACTATATTTAACCGCCTCATATTGGGACTATATTTATTCGCCTCATATGGGGACTATATTTATCCGCCTCATATGGGGACTATATTTATCCGCCTCATATGGAGACTGTATTTATCCGCCTCGTATGGAGACTGTATTTATCCGCCTCGTATGGGGACTATATTTATCCGCCTCATATGGGGACTATATTTAACCGCCTCATATCGGGACTATATTTATCCGCCTCATATGGAGACTATATTTATCCGCCTCGTATGGAGACTGTATTTATCCGCCTCATATGGGGACTATATTTATCCGCCTCATATGGGGACTATATTTATCCGCCTCGTATGGAGACTGTATTTATCCGCCTCATATGGAGACTGTATTTATCCGCCTCATATGGAGACTGTATTTATCCGCCTCGTATGGAGACTGTATTTATTCGCCTCATATGGGGACTATATTTATCCGCCTCATACGGGGACTATATTTATCCGCCTCGTATGGAGACTATATTTATCCGCCTCATATGGGGACTATATTTATCCGCCTCGCATGGAGACTGTATTTATCCGCCTCATATGGAGAGTGTATTTATCCGCCTCGTATGCAGACTGTATTTATTCGCCTCGTATGGGGACTATATTTATCCGCCTCGTATGGGGACTGTATTTATCCGCCTCGTATGGGGACTATATTTATTCGCCTCATATGGAGACTATATTTATTCGCCTCATATGGAGACTATATTTATCCGCCTCGTATGGAGACTGTATTTATCCGCCTCATATGGGGACTATATTTATCCGCCTCATATGGGGACTATATTTATCCGCCTCATATGGGGACTGTATTTATCCGCCTCATATGGAGACTGTATTTATCCGCCTCGTATGGAGACTGTATTTATTCGCCTCATATGGGGACTATATTTATCCGCCTCATACGGGGACTATATTTATCCGCCTCGTATGGAGACTATATTTATCCGCCTCATATGGGGACTATATTTATCTGCCTCGCATGGAGACTGTATTTATCCGCCTCATATGGAGAGTGTATTTATCCGCCTCGTATGCAGACTGTATTTATTCGCCTCGTATGGGGACTATATTTATCCGCCTCGTATGGGGACTGTATTTATCCGCCTCGTATGGGGACTATATTTATTCGCCTCATATGGAGACTATATTTATTCGCCTCATATGGAGACTATATTTATCCGCCTCGTATGGAGACTGTATTTATCCGCCTCATATGGGGACTATATTTATCCGCCTCATATGGGGACTATATTTATCCGCCTCATATGGGGACTGTATTTATCCGCCTCATATGGGGACTATATTTATCCGCCTCATATGGGGACTATATTTATCCGCCTCATATATGGGGACTATATTTATCCGCCTCATATGGGGACTATATTTATCCGCCTCATATGGGGACTATATTTATCCGCCTCATATGGAGACTGTATTTATCCGCCTCGTATCGAGACTGTATTTATCCGCCTCGTATGGGGACTATATTTATCCGCCTCATATGGGGACTATATTTAACCGCCTCATATCGGGACTATATTTATCCGCCTCATATGGAGACTATATTTATCCGCCTCGTATGGAGACTGTATTTATCTCATATGGGGACTATATTTATCCGCCTCATATGGGGACTATATTTATCCCCCCTCGTATGGAGACTGTATTTATCCGCCTCATATGGGGACTATATTTAACCGCCTCAAAGGGGGACTATATTTATCCGCCTCATATGGGGACTATATTTATCCCCCCTCGTATGGAGACTGTATTTATCCGCCTCATATGGGGACTATATTTATCCGCCTCATATGGGGACTATATTTATCCGCCTCATATGCGGACTATATTTATCCGCCTCATATGGGGACTATATTTATCCGCCTCATATGGGGACTATATTTATCCGCCTCATATGGGGACTATATTTATCCGCCTCATATGGGGACTATATTTATCCGCCTCATATGGGGACTATATTTATCCGCCTCTTATGGAGACTGTATTTATACGCCTCGTATGGGGACTATATTTATCCGCCTCGTATGGGGACTATATTTAACCGCCTCATATCGGGACTATATTTATCCGCCTCATATGGAGACTATATTTATCCGCCTCGTATGGAGACTGTATTTATCCGCCTCATATGGGGACTATATTTATCCGCCTCATATGGGGACTGTATTTATCCCCCCTCGTATGGAGACTGTATTTATCCGCCTCATATGGGGACTATATTTATCCGCCTCATATCGGGACTATATTTATCCGCCTCATATGGAGACTATATTTATCCGCCTCGTATGGAGACTGTATTTATCTCATATGGGGACTATATTTATCCGCCTCATATGGGGACTATATTTATCCCCCCTCGTATGGAGACTGTATTTATCCGCCTCATATGGGGACTATATTTATCCGCCTCATATGGGGACTATATTTATCCGCCTCATATGGGGACTATATTTATCCCCCTCGTATGGAGACTGTATTTATCCGCCTCATATGGGGACTATATTTATCCGCCTCATATGGGGACTATATTTATCCGCCTCATATGCGGACTATATTTATCCGCCTCATATGGGGACTATATTTATCCGCCTCATATGGGGACTATATTTATCCGCCTCATATGGGGACTATATTTATCCGCCTCATATGGGGACTATATTTATCCGCCTCATATGGGGACTATATTTATCCGCCTCTTATGGAGACTGTATTTATACGCCTCGTATGGGGACTATATTTATCCGCCTCGTATGGGGACTATATTTAACCGCCTCATATCGGGACTATATTTATCCGCCTCATATGGAGACTATATTTATCCGCCTCGTATGGAGACTGTATTTATCCGCCTCATATGGGGACTATATTTATCCGCCTCATATGGGGACTATATTTATCCCCCCTCGTATGGAGACTGTATTTATCCGCCTCATATGGGGACTATATTTATCCGCCTCATATGGGGACTATATTTATCCGCCTCATATGGGGACTATATTTATCCCCCTCGTATGGAGACTGTATTTATCCGCCTCATATGGGGACTATATTTATCCGCCTCATATGGGGACTATATTTATCCGCCTCATATGCGGACTATATTTATCCGCCTCATATGGAGACTGTATTTATCCGCCTCGTATGGGGACTGTATTTATCCGCCTCATATGGAGACTGTATTTATCCGCCTCTTATAGAGAGACTGTATTTATCCGCCTCATATGGAGACTGTATTTATCCGCCTCATATGGAGACTGTATTTATCCGCCTCGTATCGAGACTGTATTTATTCGCCTGATATGGGGACTATATTTATCCGCCTCATATGGGGACTATATTTATCCGCCTCATATGGGGACTATATTTATCCGCCTCATATGGGGACTATATTTATCCGCCTCATATGGGGACTATATATCCGCCTCATATGGAGACTGTATTTATCCGCCTCATAAGGAGACTACATTAATCTGCCTCACATGGAGACTATATTTATCCGCCTCATATGGAGACTATATCTATCGGCCTCGTATGGAGACTATATTTATCCGCCTCATATGGAGACTAGATTGATCCGCCTCGTAAGGAGACTACATTAATCCGCCTCACATGGCGACTATATTTATCCGCCTCGTATGGAGACTATAACTATATAGAGAGACCATGATCGTTTGAACAAGAATATCATAATTCTGCTTGACAAAGAATCTGAACAGTATATCCTCTTCGCACATAATGTTGTAAGCACAAATAAAACTTGACGAAAGACAGGGAAACATAAATATCCTGACCGATGGTAATCATAAACCAAACTACTTAGATAAGCCGTAAACAACTTGAGTAAACTTATTTAATGGGATGATATATACCGCAAACCATAACACAGGAAACAGAAGATAGATCGCGTTGCTTCATATAGAAGGCAGATGATAGAAGCTAGTCTATGCCAGTCAAAATACCGCGTCTTGACATACCTGTATACAACGTAAACTACCAAATTTCGCGCGTTAAAGAAAGGATATATAGGTCATATACTGTACATGCAGTCGGTCATATAGTTATTCGCATATAAGTCGTATATAATATTATAAACACATGAGTGATGAGAAAACATAGAAGCTTTATAAAATTACAACAATAAGGTCAGCCTGCGTATAACGTCAAGCATAGCGGTGCTAAACAGACAAAGTGAAATTAAAGTAATAAAGCGTAACGCCCTAAACACTATAAAGATCGACATTGCATAATCAACTACAAATGTAGAATAACTTTATGAGCATGCATGATATTCGCAATACGAATTACCTCCGGAGGTCGTGGAACTGCCTCGACTTGCGGCACGTCGGGCGGATTGACTAATGCTTGTTGATCTGCCATATCATTCGGATGTACGTCATGTGCTGCATTAAAAGCCCCCAACACAGCGTCCACATTGATATCTCTGGGCATGGCCATAACTATGCACAATATATATGCCGCTCAGTCGCGACCGGCGAAAATCAGTGGTTGATCTTGAAATTTTCGCGTCTAAGCTTATACCTTTTCATTTCTTGGCCCAATCCCCAATGTGGCGGAATTCCCAGTGGGAATAGTAGCATATTGATAATATTAGTGGTTGTCGGAAACACGATAGAGCTCCACGGTACCTAACAGATCATTTAATAGGTAAAACATAAAGACTAAGTGTCAGCCCTTCTCGATCCACAAAGGCTGTATGTCAGTTCTAGTATCCTCAAAGCCTGTTCTTAGCTTTTTAGGTGCAATTTTTCGATTTTGGATTTTCTCGTTTCTTAATTATTCAAATCCGTTCCTTGTTCTTCATGTATAACTCAGGCGCGTCCATATAACATAATGACGTTTTAATCTTTTTTAGTCTACGGTATATACAACGTGTAGCCTTCAGTTAACGATCTATCCTTATTGTATAAGATTATATAAAAACGAATTTAATTATATAGGATATTATGTATATCGGAATATATATTTAACTTGCTTGAGTGTTACGTAGGTTTATAACACCATTTCAACTGGCGCTCATTGCATAAACTTAGCGTTTCGCTATCTGGGAACGAGTTAGACGACGAGTTCGATCATCAGTAAAGAATTCGACTATCTACGTTTTCAAAATTTGCTTCGCCGCCCGTTGTGCAGTATACGTGTGCATTCATGCACGAGAATGCATATGTCTACACCTAATGATCTTGCATTCACTTACAATCAATACAAGTTGTCTGCATCTATACTTTACGATGCTTTCATTATATATTTAATTCTGAAATTCACTATATTTTTCTTTGTGTTTGATTGCTGACAATATTAGATGCCGTGCCAAAAGGGCAAAATCTTGCATTCTGAGATTCTGAGATATCGTTGGTCTGCCAATTTAAATTAAATGTATTTTGCCCGTTATATGCATGATTGTTTTGATACTTTTGAAAGATCTCTTTCTCTGAATCTTTACTGCTATACTCCTTCAGAACAATATGTTCTACGACTAGCTACGTACAGGAATTTCGTAAACTATCGCGTGTAGATAAGCAGATCGAGTCATCAAACTTAGATTCCATTCTTGATATAATAATTCATTTGTATATTGGATTCACAGCCAAATTAGTAAGCAAGGCTAATATACTGTAATCTATGTTATAATGTACTGCATGTACAATATTGTAGCGACGCATACTAAGTTGATCATGAATTCTAGGATGTATATTGTAAAATCTCGCATATTGTAAACTTGCAATAACATGTTTAATGAAGTTTAAATTGTAAACTTAAGATTACCTCGTCTGCAATTCTTTCATGCACTCTTGCCTTCATTTGGTCAATTGTGCTCAGACCTTCACCAGATATTTCCAAGCGGTCCATAATCCTTCCCAACTTGATTATGTCTTGTATTGAGTCAATTTTTGAAATGAATCCCTCTGCCATGATGTACTATACACAGTTATATAACAGCTCACAATAGATTTAATTTAATATCCAACTAAAGGTAGTTTGTCACGTATACAATCAATGTAAGGTCTAAACTCTGTATTTTCGTTACAGAAAATTTTTTATTTCTTGCGTATGAAGCAGCTTTTTCGACAATGACTTTCTGGTTACTTTATCGATATTCCCGGAAGCCGAGTTCAACGAACCAAAACAAGATAAATTATATATAGTATAATGTATAAGATAACAGGCTTATCACTGTATTCATAATTAGGCATGCTGGCCTGTCGTGAGATTAATCAATAAATTTTGTTTTCTCTTTATATATACTGTATATATTGATAGTTGACCTGCATGCAAGGACGAAAACGTACAATATCCTCATTAATATCGATCATTAACGAGACGAAACATGAATACAATTGCTATTGGTTGCAGTTTATCAATTCGTCTGCAAGCTGAATTAAAATACTGAGTTCTTATTGGTTGTTATTTAAATAATTATAAGCTGATCAGGATACCTGTCAAGTAAACGATCGATCAAACTTTAGAACCCGGACACATGCGAACGCAATTTTGGCCACGCAGCATAATTAGCTAATGTTTGTCGAGGCGAGATGTATGGTATTACAGTATTCCACACATCCTCAAAGGCTAGCAAAAGCTCAACCTATAAAGTTTAGTTGTTCTCCGTATACCTCAACTTAACATCGCACGATCGTCTCATGTGAACCGATGAATACTCGAATCGATAACTTCAAAATCAGACGACTAAAATGACACGAATACTTTTTGTTCATGCATCACACCTTATTATGGTATATAAGGTCGGCTTAGGTTGCTATTATATACCATATGTATTCACTGATCTAACCAGTCATTAGCCAACCAGATAACTCGAAATCCACATATATGCGGTACGTAGGATTGGTTAGAGCATTTAATAATTTTGTTCATCTTAATTACCTGCAGGTAATGTATATATTCATTACCTGTAGGTACTTCAAGTGTTAGGAAATTGTGACCATTTAGAAACAAAGTTGCCTCCAGGAATAAAATACAAAAGAACAGTAACTCCGAATAACATATTGTTATTTTATTTAATCGACGTTGTTTTTTGTATTTCATTAAAATACTGAGTGGTTCCCGTAATCATCCAGGAATAAGGTATATTTATTTGATATTTGGATATAATATACAATATTGATTTGCCGTTTGGATATACATGTACAGTAAATAAGTTGAAAAGAACTAGGGCCATATGGAGTTAGTTACATAGAACTGGCTTATTGCACTGCATGATTTCTCGCTTATAAAACTACAACTCAGAAAAGATCCCATTAATTTTATTGTATTTTTTACAATATTATATCTCTCCTTAAGGAGGCTCCCTACAGTTTTAATTCTGTGTCGCGGGATTTTGTTCACGCGCGGGATCTTCAACCACACGCGGGACTTGACCGTGTACGCGTTATTGCCAAAAAAAACGTTTTTTTGAGATTTAAAAAAATTCGGCTCCGAGGAATTTTTTTAAAATCGCATATTTCAATACTTTGTACTTTAGGTGCTCGTGTGCAAAAAATAAAAAAGTTTTACCGAAGGAAAATCCAAAAAATTAAGAAAGAAGAAAATAAAACAATTCTAAATCGCGTTGTTACCATGGCAGTAAATATTTATTTTTTTTCGTAATCCGGGCATAAATATGGCAATCTGATGGCCAAGTCTCGTGATCATAGCTTGCAAAATGAGCAAATAATGGACCTTAGAGCACATTTGCGTGCTACAGAATTAAAACTGTAGGGAGCCTCCTTAAAATTGTCCAATCAAAAACAGCATTTGTACCACGTGCCGATGTAATTGTTTACGGTATTTCACCCAGATATTTTAATATTATAATTGCTTTTACTATCTTCAATGATCCAAAGGATACAGTATGCCAATAATTTAAAAGAAAATAAACTGAACTCAGGTAAATAAAAAAATAAAACATTGTAATCACATACTTATTTAGCAAGTTTATTCTTAATGGGTTGCTTAATTTGCGGTATAATATATCACACATAGACGCTTCGCTCGGGGGATTTGGCGAAATATTACCCTCAGTGATGATATATCCCTCGGGGTTTCGCTCTCGGAAAATATCATCACCTCGGGTAATACGGCTTTCTATCCATCTCCATATCAGTTAATGTTTTTGTTATACAAAGGTGAATGCCCAAGTGCTGTTCGTCTTATAACTGCAAAGCTACATCAGAAACCTCAACCTGTCCCAATGATCACTCCCGAGGAAGTTTGTACCAAATTTTTAAATCAAATGGCCCTGATGACATTCCTAACCGGATTATCAAAGAATTTGTTTATGCATGAATTAGCGGACCCTGTATGTTCCATCTTTAATACATTCTTAACCACGGACGAATTCCCCGATATTTGAAAAGACCAATTACAAATCCAGAGACCAATCCAAAGACCGATTACAAATCAAAAGACTTTATTACACCAATTCCTAAGGCTACTACCTCTGTCCTGTGAGGATGAACAGCGTCCAATTTTACTAACGGCTTCCCTCTCTAAAATTCTGAAAGATTTTGTGGTTAAATGGATGATGGACGTTGTAAAATACAAATTGATCCACAACAATTTGGCTCTTTAAAAGTAACTGATCTACAACGTTTTGCCTTATTGAAATGATTTTAACAACTGGTTACTATAGGTCGTTAGACACTCAATCGCAGAATCTAAGGGTCTGTTTTATTGACTTTAGTAAAGCTTTTGATCGCATCAATCATAACATTTAGATTTTAAAATTGTTGTTACTTGGTGTCAAAATATCGATTATCCCGTGGATCCGCAACTTTCTTTCAAAACCCCGATAATCTGTAATATAACAATACAGTTGACGTTTGCAGGCATGATAAATATGTTTTTGGTTAGAGTCAGACTCATAAAATGAGTTCTAAAGTTAAGAACATCAACTGTATTACTATTATAATTATAATTTTACAGGGCAATTACAGGACAATAAAATTAAAAATATACGGTAAACTCCATATAAAATGAACGCCTGATGGTTGCTGTCATAACGTCAGCAGCATTGTGTTAATTAAGTTTAATTAAGAAATATTTAAATATTAAGCCGAAAAATGTTTTAACCGTTTTCAACGACGTATTTCCACGATGAAAATAAACCTACCGTGGTTGGAACAGTTTACGAAACAGGAAGTTTGCAGAATGAACGGGGAATGAATGAATGAATGTTTTATTGAGATAAAAGACATTGCAAGCAAAAAGGTTGAAATACGTCAAATCTTACAAACATCTAAATGTAACTAGGATATTCTAAATCTAAATGTATATTTACATTAATTAGGTAAGATTAAAATACATTATAGTAGATAAATATCTAAAAAAGTTAATACTAGTTATCTACTGAAGAAATAGAAATGTACAATGTTTATCAGTTTTCATTAAAGTGCATATGTCACAATTACCATTTTTTCTCAAAAATCGGCCGTGACGAGACAATTCGAATGATATACAGGGGCGTACACATCGATTTTGGCTGGGGGGGGTGAAGTTTCAAAATGAGACCGACTCATAAATTCAGACAAACTTCATCCCCCCCCCCCAATTCTAAATTGAAAAGTCAATTGATTAAATTGACGTGTGCTGCTCCAATAAGTTGAATGGCAACACAATTCAATAAACAAAATATGTACACACATACTAATGACCACCTTGTATAAGAAAAAAAGTTTTTATATCTAATTACATTAATTGGAAATTGAGCAGAAACTTGTTCTCTGACTTTCAGCTACATTGAGTACTGCGCATGAGAGTTCATGTTATACTGCCTTTAGTTTTTAGAAATTACGTACACAGTGCTGTCAGTGCTAAAACTCTTAGGTGCTAAAATTATTAGGGACAGGATTTACAGACTTGAGTGGTGTCGCAAGTATCATAATGAAAATTTTGAGTGGAAGCTGATCAAGACAGTTTATCTTTCATATGTTCGTTGGTGTGAATTTATGAATTATTAAATTTAATCAATATAGTCATATATTTATCAAGCGTCCGCGCTTTGTTAGTTTTCATTAATTATCTATTACTTATTCTTATAATACAATAGAATGCAATAACTTGCGCATGAGTAGCCGCACAATTCAGCTTGCCTAAGTTACGTTTCATAGTTTTTCTTAACTCATGTACACAGGGCAGATACAGCAGAATAGGACGACCGACGACTGATGCAGTAGGACACCCATTCGCAGGGGAAATGGCGAAAATAAATACAAAAAGTGGGGGGATGGAGCCTGCTAATAGTTATGGAGGCATGTAACACACTTAACGTTTTCAGGGCATTTCCGCACATTTATAGATACTTCCCGACAGGAGCGTAACTTGGATCTAAGCATTAGGGGTTTGAGTTCGTTTTGCCGGACGAAAAGGCTTGGTAAAGGCACTTTGGGGGAAGATTTTACAGAACCTGTCGTATAAACAAGTGGAAAATAGTGGGGGCATAATTACATATTGATGAGATTCGTCGCCCCAAGTTCTCCCCAGGATTGACGCCCTTGCGTAGGGGGATCCAGGGGAATCCTCCTCTGGGAAATTTTGAAATCTAGGACATCGTAGACACGATTTCCTTCGTTCAGAACAAACATTTTATTCCAATTTGTAGGCAAAATTCCGTTTTTCCGGATAAGAATAAGTTTAGCTTCCTGTACAATAAATTTGCCATAAAGTATTTAATATGTAGATTATAGCAGTTGTGGCAACAGGCAACTGCTCAGTGCACTTAAGGGGGTCTCATACAAAATTTTAAAAGAAAATCCTATTTTGAAAGTAGCCATATTATGCATCATTAATGATCCCTTTTTCGTTTTCTGGTGTTATTTTTTCTATTTGTTTGGCGGAAAATGGGTAAATAGGGGAAAATAGCAGCTTGTTTGAAATTTTGTCCCGTAGCAACCACCATAGCAACGACGTGTTATTGGAAAATCGCGAGCATTGGAGCATTTACGAAAACGTTTTTTCTCCAAATGACTACCCACCTACCCACCCCCTAGCTATATAGTGATTTTAAAGGATTTTATTTCAAATTACACCAAGTACAAGTAGGTTATATTTAGGCGGGAGAGGCGTTATAATGGCGTGACAGCAAATTGTGTTCACGCTCTATATTGTGGTTCCACTTGAATTACGGTTCCACTTGAAGGCTTTGACTGATTGAGGACATCATGTAAAGTCCGACGGAAGTCGATCTGCCATAACCTTTCAAAGAACCGAAGGGTTAAACATTGGTGTCTTTTTAAAGACGGCAACGGCGGAGGTCACAGCTGGGAACCAAACTTAGATGTTGAAATAGTACGTGTTAAACATTTTTCAAAAAATCTAGCATGGCATTTTCATGATATATATGCCTACCTCTCCCGTTTAGGATATGTTTGGGTATGTGATTTCGACCCTGAGTATATTTGGTTAGCATATGAAAATATAGGGGAGCTCCATGTCCAATTTTTCCTTTGTGAATATCAAGGAAACGAAGGACAAACGTATTAAAATGGGTCATTCTAGCTGCTGTTTGCCTTTCTTTGGTTAGTAATGTGTACTCAATATTATTGCAAAACGCTATTCGAAACTATAAACTTGATTTTATCAAAACAGCTCGAAACGTAGGAGTAAGAAAGAATAAGCAAAAGCAAGGAGAACATATGCAGCTGGATCATTTTAAACTTTCCAGATGCCTATTCAAGTCTTCAAATTAGGATAGTTTGTCGAAAACATACCTAAGAATATTTTAAACTTAATTTTCCCAAATTGTCAATTCACGAGACGTTAAAAACTCTCCTGGGTTTACCATTTATGCAATCATGGTGAAATTTTCAGCATTTACCCATTATTATTAAACCTTTGACGTGAACCTAAAAAATACTATGTGTGAGTTATACACGCCACAGGCCAACCCTATTAATGAACCGAACATGCCCATATTTTCATTCAACTATAAACACAAGTAAAATTTATACACTCTGTGCCTTTAGCTGAGTATTTTTTTAGGTTCACGACATAGATAGGTCTATTTTGTATCCATTAAAGCTGTTTGGGAGATCATTCGTAGTTTACTTTGGCTCCTATCATTTGTGGCACAAACACCATATTTTACTCCATAGGGGGTCATATCTTGGTTACTGTGGCAACAACAAATGTATAAGCGAGTGATTTTGTGTCAGCTACCCATATTCTATAATATTAGAGTAAAAAATGAGGGAAAAGTATTAAGGGGTTAGCCTTTACTTTTTGGCGATTTTCGACCACTTTTTGTCTTTTAGAAAGAGTGGCCGAAAATGACTAAAAAGTAAAGGGGTTAGCCTTACGGTGGTCTGATACGTTGAAAACTTTTTTCTCTAATTTAATACTTTTCCCTCATTTTTTACTCTAATATTATAGAAAATGGTAGCTGACACAAAATCACTCGCTTATACATTTGTTGTTGCCACAGTAACCAAGATATGACCCCCTATGGAGTAAAATATGGTGTTTGTGCCACAAATGATAGGAGCCAAGTAAACTACGAATGATCTCCCAAACAGCTTTAATGGATACAAAATAGACCTATCTATGTCGTGAACCTAAAAAAATACTCAGCTAAAGGCATAGAGTGTATAAATTTTACTTGTGTTTATAGTTGAATGAAAATATGGGCATGTTCAGTTCATTAATAGGGTTGGCCTGTGGCGTGTATAACTCACACATAGTATTTTTTAGGTTCACGTCAAAGGGTTAATAATAATGAGTAAATGCTGAAAATTTCACCATGATTGCATAAATAGTAAACCCAGGAGAGTTTTTAACGTCTCGTGAATTGACAATTTGGCAAAATTAAGTTTAAAATATTCTTAGGTATGTTTTCGACAAACTATCCTAATTTGAAGACTTGAATAGGCATCTGGAAAGTTTAAAATGATCCAGCTGCATATGTTCTCCTTGCTTTTGCTTATTCTTTCTTACTCCTACGTTTCGAGCTGTTTTGATAAAATCAAGTTTATAGTTTCGAATAGCGTTTTGCAATAATATTGAGTAGTAGTAGTAGTAGTAAAACTTTATTTCAAGAGGGAAACGTATTAACCATAATAGTTATCTAACATACGGCCCTCACAATATTACAATATTTACAAACATAACAGAATGATATTACTATTATTTACATGTGAGAAAAATGTTAATTAGAGTTAGCTGATTAGTAATTAATACATCTACAATTTAGTAAATATTTACAATCGTTACAAAATAGGTCTTCAAGATGGTTAGTAAAGTTAAGCTTATTAAGAAAGATTGCACGAAGTTTGTGTTTGGCATTAGTTATTAAAGTAAAAGCGTCTGAGGAACATGAGGGTGACATAGCAAGTTGTTTACATTCGACATCCAAGGCGTTAAAAAGAATTGAAGCACTGTGAAGAAATGTCCTCTTACCAGAGTCAGTACGGGAGAAAGGCAGTTTAAGGTCGTATGCACAAGCTCTAGTAAGAGCCCGTTGTCGAGTGGAAGATAAGAATTTAAACATTTGTTTAAATGAAGATGGAGAACTAGGGTTTATAAGGATGTTAAAGAGTAAAATTAGTACATTATTAAATTAGTACATTATTATTATTACATTATTATTATTGAGTACACATTACTAACCAAAGAAAGGCAAACAGCAGCTAGAATGACCCATTTTAATACGTTTGTCCTTCGTTTCCTTGATATTCACAAAGGAAAAATTGGACATGGAGCTCCCCTATATTTTCATATGCTAACCAAATATACTCAGGGTCGAAATCACATACCCAAACATATCCTAAACGGGAGAGGTAGGCATATATATCATGAAAATGCCATGCTAGATTTTTTGAAAAATGTTTAACACGTACTATTTCAACATCTAAGTTTGGTTCCCAGCTGTGACCTCCGCCGTTGCCGTCTTTAAAAAGACACCAATGTTTAACCCTTCGGTTCTTTGAAAGGTTATGGCAGATCGACTTTCGTCGGACTTTACATGATGTCCTCAATCAGTCAAAGCCTTCAAGTGGAACCGTAATTATACACAATATAGAGCGTGAACACAATTTGCTTTCACGCCATTATAACGCCTCTCCCGCCTAAATATAACCTACTTGTACTTGGTGTAATTTGAAATAAAATAGTTTAAAATCACTATATAGCTAGGGGGGGTGGGTAGGTGGGTAGTCATTTGGAGAAAAAACGTTTTCGTAAATGCTCCAATGCTCGCGATTTTCCAATAACACGTCGTTGCTATGGTGGTTGCTACGGGACAAAATTTCAAACAAGCTGCTATTTTCCCCTATTTACCCATTTTCCGCCAAACAAATAGAAAAAATAACACCAGAAAACGAAAAAGGGATCATTAATGATGCATAATATGGCTAATTTCAAAATAGGATTTTCTTTTAAAATTTTGTATAAGACCCAGCCTTTACTTTTTGGCGATTTTCGACCACTTTTTGTCTTTTAGAAAGAGTGGCCGAAAATGACTGAAAAGTAAAGGGGTTAGCCTTAACATTTTGTCGAAAAAATGCTAAGGGGTTAGCCTTTACTTTTTGGCGATTTTCGGCCACTTTTTGTCTTTTAGAAGGAGTGGCCGAAAATGACCAAAAGGTAAAGGGGTTAGCCTTAAGAGAACATATAAACATATTAGGTTTTAAGAGTACATTTATCGTTGACGGCTAATGTTTTTATAGCGATATCGCTATAAGAATTTTGCAGGTTCATATCTTCGGTTCAATGCATGCTATGTGGATGACAATACCACCGTTTGATTCAGCGTGTTTGTTTACAACGCTATGCGGCCGCTTTATCCCCTTTCAAACACCTCCGAACTTTGTATTGTTTACAAATTAACAATAATACAAACTAATTAAATATTCATTTCGCTTTCCTACCTTTGGTTTACACACTACATACTCGTAAATACCAACATTCGACGGGGATTTCCAATCCCTTTAGTTTGATACCATTTGTATAATCATAGGTACGGTGGCCCAGAGGTGCAATACACAAACACAAAACCGAATACACGAACGCAAATTGAAATACACAAACGCAAATTCAAATACACGAACGCAAAACCAAATACACAAATGCAAAATCAAATACATGAACGCAAAACCAAATACACGAACGCAAAACCAAATACACGAACGCAAAACCAATACACGAACGCAAAACCAAATACACGAACGCAAATCCAAATACACGAACGCAAATTGAAATACACGAACGCAAATTCAAATACACGAACGCAAAACCAAATACACGAACGCAAATTCAAAATGCGAAACCGCAGACCACAGGTAAAGCGGGCTCAGGCAGTCTGCTCAGCTGGCCGTCTGGCCTCAGGAAGAAAGCTTGTAAACAAGAGGCACATGACTGAGTGGCAAGCGTGGATCAGACGAAAACAATACTATTAAATTAATAAAGAGGAGAATAATTGAATATAACGGTAAGTAACTGCTTCATGTGCCGAAGCGTATAGTGTCATTTAAAATTTGAATACATTTTATAATGAAATATGGTGTTTATATCGTTTTAGATGTTCTGTCCAACATGTGGTAGTTCGCGGAATGGAAATACTAATTTTTGCGAAATATGTGGGGCAGATTGCCGAAGGTCTGAAACAAATACGTCTTCTATTAATAATAATCAACCATCCACTGGGTCTTCAAGCCATGCAAATGGTTTAAATGATAACAAACCACTAAGTTTTAAAGATTATATGCAAAGGAAGTGTGATGATGAAGATGTGTCGTTCTTCGATATACAAAAGAGAAAAAAGATTGATCGTTTTATGTCAACAAAGAAAGGGAAGAAGGATGAGACTGTCAAGGTACAGTAGTTTCCAATTTAGTACTAGTGTGACCAGGTTTTTTGAGGGGCAATTACCATACCTTCCCCGCAAGCCGATTCTGCATCCCCATTGGCTAGTATCCCCAAAAATTGCCTTGTGGTAACTCGTGAAACTAACTAAATACTGTAGGTTGCTATGGTTGTTTACCATTTACATGGAAATTCCGGTAATTCTAGATGAAAAGTAAATGGAACACCAGTTTCTGGTTGGTCCGCTCGAAAAATTTCCGGTTTGAATGGGTTGCCTAAAAAGGTTGTCCTCTTTTTCCAGTTTCCATATAATAAAATAAATAAATACCCACACAGAGCCTGGGCTACTGTGCATAATTTTGGCCAAAATGATGTGTAAATTGCACACCGTTAATTCGAACCCTGTCACCTTGGTACATTAGTGGTAGCTAGTGGAATGCTGGACATTATTGCTATTTAATCATCTTAATTTTAGTCAACATGTCCAAAATATCCTTTAAAGACAATATTTACAATCAAAACACAAAAGACAGATGAATAGATTGTATGATATTGTGCATGCCAAGTTTTAGTAGAACTTATTATTGTATTTCAATATCAAAATGCATTTTGTTTTTGGTTGCCATCTTGGGAAACAAATTGTGTCCCCCAGGATAGTGGTCAAAATGCAATTGTAACTTGCTCATGGCTAAATGTTATTCATTTCTGATAAAACTAAGGGCATGAATAGTATTAAACCATCTCTACCATAGGCAGCCCACTTATCGTACAAATTTACATAAAAACGCAGCGAATTGACGTATAGTATAAATTACATAAGGTTGGTAAGTCTTTGAACTATTTCCCATACACACACGAAATATATCCGTAGTTTATTAATTTTACTAACCTGTCTGTAACTTTTCTTGTCAAAGTACAGCTTTAAATGTTGATAAATTAACGAAAGTTTACGGTGTTTTGTCAAACAAAATTTCTGCAACTATGCCCGCATCCTGTTACTGGACAAATTTTTTAAAATAAAATTTGGTTGTTTATTAATTGGCTCTTCAATGTTCATAGCCAACGAACAACCAATCAACAATGAATCAACATTGAAGAACCAATGAACAACAATTTAAATGAGATTTTGAATGTGCATATATTTGTATTCTAGTACATACAGACCAATTGAATTATTGACTTTTTTCTCCACAACTGTGCAAGGTTAAACAAACTTCAAAACTAATTAATAAATCATGAAGAAAATTAGAAAGAACGCCATGTTTAATTAATGAGTGTTTTATATCTGATAAAGATTTCTCCTGATTTGCATAAGTTTAACTTTGATTTCCTCAGCTCAGATAGTGTTTATTTTCGAAATTACTTCGCCAATGTGCTGAAGAAACCGATTCGTTTTTGAAGCTATTTAAAATACTCGCAGTACATATCATATCACATCTAAAACACTCTACTACGTCTGTGATTATACGTCTTGTGTTTTATATATGATAAAACCTGCTGCTCGTGTTTTAAATATTACATAATGAAATAGTTACATTTAAAACACAGTGTAATTAACCCAGATTGTGCATATCCATTGTAGATTAACATTGGAATTGTGGAGTTGGAGGGAAAGCACCTTAGAATAAAAGAGGGTCTCTTCTTCCAATCGATGTTAAAAATCGGATTCTCATGTTATTGTGAAAATGCTGGGGTAGAGAAGCAACTTGCTCACAACAAGCAACTTAGAGATGAAGAAAATAATAATTGGGTTCTGTTATATCCAGATATGGACACAGTGTTATATTTACCAGGAACAAAAGAATCATTTTCAGTTGAAAAGTACAAGGAGTCACTTGGAAGGCCATATAGCCGAGTGAATTTGTACATTTGCAAAATGCTGGATTATGAAAGTATGTACTATATTATGTAATTATTTCTATATTGAATTTAGTAATTACTGTTATTTTATAACGTCAGGGGCGTACATATCGATTTTTTTGAGGATGTATAGCCAAAATGAGACCGACTGATGCACCGTCCCCTAATACGAGTGGCGCTGCCATGAGCCGAGCGCCGCAGGCACGAGGTTTTTAGGGGGGTCCGGGGGCATGCTCCCCCAGGAAACTTTTCAATCTAGAGTCCCTGAAATGCCATTTCCTGGACTTTGGGGGAAAATTTTGCAGCATTTTGATGGTCAGAAAACACTTATAAATTGAGTACTACGTAATTTATGTTATTTATTAAGAATTTTACAAGAACGTACAAAGTACTGTGAATCTGTGAAATAATGTTTCTCGCTTTATCTAATTAGCATTAACAGCGTCTTCGCAAGTATGCAACCCACGCACGCGGCACATAAAATTCTGTTATTTTAATCATATCGAAAAATTCTGTTATTTTAATGATGAAGAACGCTGTCCAACAGTTGCCGAAGCGGGATTTTCGCTGAGTCGTATATTTGTAGACTATTAGACTATGTGCAAACGGTAACGTTTTTGAGCGTTTTCGTAGTGGCGTTTTCAACTTAAGCGTTTTGGCGCCTTGTTCAAATTGATTGTTTTTCTCGCAACGTTTTCTGACAAGGCATGCATTTAGAAACGAAAACACTCGAAAACGTTACCATGTGCACATAGTCTTGTAATTACCGGTATTACGTTAAAATACGATTTACGAGTAAACTCGCTCATCATAATCTTAATATCTTGTCATGATTGAAGTCGGTCTCCGAAACTATTTAGTCGGTCAATTGGTCAGTACGGTCACTGTTTGTTAGAACTTAGAATCGCATCTAATTAAACGATGCATAATGTTGAGACCGACTGCCCTCATTTCGAGACCGACTGGAGCATGTGTCTGGGGGGTGTACCACCCCCACATTTACGCCCTGTATAACGTGTGTCAATAATTTGTGTCAGGTGTTAATTATACCATTGCTTTCAGTGATGACTACTGTAGCAATGCTGTCTGACAACAGATATTGATACTGTATGTACCTTGAAATATTGAAACCTTTTTGTGATAATGGTAAATATCCTCCTTTGTTATTTTTAGTTGGAAATGAATTAATAGATGATGTCACAGAAGAACCATTGATTGTGAAACAAACAAATATTGAAGAACCAGCATTAGCACTATTGACAGAAGAACCACTGTCAAGGGAAGAACCTGAATTGGCACTGTTGGCAGTAGAACCACCACCAGTTGAACCACTGTCTGGGGGAGAACCAGCATTACCACCATTCCAAGTTCAACCACTGCCAGGGGGAGATTTACCTGATCCTCATTTCTTGCAATGGCTTATTGAAGGTCTGTTATTCTTAATAATACCATACTGTACCAACATGTATAACTAATCAGTTGACATGCCTATATGATGTCATAGCCTCAACAAAAACAAAAAAAAGGTTTAATGTTTTTGTCAAGACCATCACAGATTCACAGTATCTGTAAAATTATGTAAAAAATTTCAAGGAATATTTTCGTGTGGGAAAAACTTTAAATACACTAATTAGGAAATATCTGATGAATTTGAGTTTCTCCCATCAGTTTCCTAACCAAAACATGCTTGCTAGAACTTTAATTTTCCTCAAGTTTTGTGTGTGAAAATAACTACACCCCAATTTAAGAAAGGAATAATCCGTCGAAAATATCCTCCCGAATGATAAGCCCCAAAAAAGTAATTTGAACAAATATAAACCCAGAGCTTATTATCAGGTAAATATGCACAAACGCTTGAAACAAGGAATGTTTAATTAATAATTATACATTTATCAAATGTATGTGAACAGATTCACATTTTGTAAGACATCTTTAAATTCCTGTTGTTGTTTAAATTCCTTTTTATTTTAGTTGAAACTAATAATACATTGCAAGAAGAGTGTGTAGCTGAAGGTGGCCCATTGGAACAAATAATAGCAGACCAACATGAGCATATATTTGACTCTGTTCACCTGCTTATCCATCGTTCAAATCTCTTAAAGGATTTGATAAATGCCTTCTCAGATCCCAAAATTTTAAATTCATCGGTATTTGTCAAAGTTGTAGATAATGACGGTCGTGTGGAAGCAGGTGAAGGAACAGGAGTTTTGAGAGACGTTTTTACCGAATTCTGGGTTCTGTTTCTGCAATCGTTGGCAATTGGTGCTTCGTCTAAGGTTCCAGTAATTCGACACGATTACCAAAAGCAACAGTGGAAAGCTATCGGAAGACTTTTACTGTATGGGTATTGCAGAGAAGGAATCTTCCCTCTTGCCTTGTCTCCAGCCTTTATTTGCAGTTGCATATTGGGTGAAGACAGCATTTCAGAAGAAATGCTGTTGGAAAGCTTCAGAACGTACATTTCAGCAGATGAGAAGGACACAATGGATAACTGCTTGAAAAATCCAGACAACCTCTCTGGTAACTCCGACCTGATGGAATTATTGAGTAGCTACAAATGCTACAGAGGTCCTAACGAAGAGAATATTCAGAGCATATTTTGTCAACTGGCTCATCAAGAGTTGATCCAAAGGCCTCGATATGTAGCTAATTGTTGGAGCCCGATCCTGCGATCTCTCAACACACACGATAGCTTCCAGAGTGCAGCAAATCTATGTGAGTTTTACGAACAAATAAAACCAACATCTAAAGGTTGTTAAAATTCTACATGCCTCTCCCAACAACGATGCTGAGCGAAATACCTTTGATCATTTGAAGCGGTTCATTAAGTCGCTTGGAGGAAACGTTTTGGCATTTCTTCAGTTTACGACCGGCGCAAGTGAAGTTTCCTTTACTCAACTGGATGGTTTGGCTCGTCGACCAATCGCTCATACTTGTGGTCTGTTGCTTGAGATCCCCAGTACTTACCAATGCTATAACGAACTGGTGGAGGAATTCTCTGCTATTCTTCAGGAAAAAAGTGCTTGGTCGTTCGATATCGTTTGAATGGGATATATGTAGCGGACTACTTTTGAGGTGTTGTTTAATTATATAACTCCATGCCAATATTTAACTCTAAGAAGTGTTTTGGTTTATGATGTTTCTCAAACATCTTTTCGTTGCAGTTATTTTTACAACGTTCCTGTTAATGTTAATGTTCATAAACAATAATATATTGTAATAGTTATCTATATATAATATCAAGTATAGTAATATCAAGTATAGTAATATAATGTACTTAAGAAATACAAAGACACTACAATAAGAACTGATGTGTAATATTTAAGTTGCTGAAGGAAAATGTTCTTGTTTTTCGTCATGAACAATTGTTAATGTTTGACCGGTAGGATTTTGTACTTGACCAGCGTAATTTAATTTTCCCTGGTCATCATGACCTTCAAGTTGCTGAAATTATTTGCAGCGCTGATTCTTACTAGGGAAATATCACAGATGGAGTTAATTACTCCGGTCAAGATATAAATATCCTAAAGTTGCGTTTACATACTGCGATTAATCGCATCTGATGAAGGGCTATGCTCAAAACCTCTGGTTATTAGTAACTCCACCTTTTAACGTTTTGGTTTAAATATATATCAAGAAAGGAACAACCCCAACCTCGTACTCAGGGTACTTGAAAATTGGTCCGATTAATCGTAATGTGCATGTAAACAAGAATATAATCTTTGTCTCAAGCTGGATTTATATTTATTAATATTTTTCGCGCAAAGCGAAATTTTTATTGTGAAAATTCAAAATCGAATAGATTTCTGATGAGTTAAATAATATATGAAAGCTCATGAGACAAAAGCCAAGTGCAAGTGCAACTTAAATGTAGGCCATGAAGTAATGAGGAATTTTCGAAGAAGCGCCGTCTGTGAATGTGTTGCGCCAAAGCGTTGTATTAACTAAGTCTAAAGTATATTGATGTTCTTTTTTTGCCTTTAAATTTATAATACTTGTTTGCAAGTATCTCATAGGTTTCATTATGATTATCATAGGTTTCTTTCAAAAATCGCTAAGAATTAACGGTTCATGTCACTCGGCTACTTCAGTCAATCGTTCAAACATTGCCAGGCTTTCTCTCCAGTTGTGTGGCTCTTCTAATTCTAGCATGGCAGAACTGTACGCAAAGTATTCTTGATAGACATCATGAGTTTCGTCTTCATTTGGTAGGTTAACTTGGCGCTCAATTTCTTGCAAATCTTGCTGTAGATACATCTTTTTATAATCTGTAGTACCAACGGACTCTGGCAAGAAGAAAAGCTGATCTGGAATGCCATTTGCTGTGTAATAGCGTGACCTCCTAACGTAGTGGTTGTTCCACGATTCTCTAATTTCATTTAGAGCCTTTTTCAGTACCTTAATAAAGCAAAACCAGAGACACTCGAGATGCAATTTGTTACTGGAATCCAGTGTCCCCTTTGCAACAAGATCCTTAAAAAAATTAATCCACCATGATGACCATGAGCGACGCAGCATGGCCCACCATGCCTCGATTCGCTGGTTGCTATGAGACGAGCCGTATTGATGCGCTCTTACTCCTGAAAGTGCATCTAAATGATTACGGCGTAAAAAGCTTTGTGCAGCAGCCATCATCCCATTCTCCGTTCCTTTGTCTGTTCTTAAGATTGTAGGACAGCATTGTTGTTCTTTGACACAGTCAAGGAAGAAGTTTCCAACAACATGAGGGTTATTGTTAGTTCTAGTAATCTCAAGCCACATGATACGTCTACTGAAACCATCAATGCATCCGTGTATAGGAAAACCGAAAGGCTTTAATTTATCGTAGCCGTCAGTATGCCAACAGTGATTTGGGCCAGGGTTCAAGTATTCTCTCCTTTGAAGTCGATGTGCCTTTCTTAATCTCGATCCCTCTGGATCGAGCTCACACAGAATAGTTTGCACCATTACACGAGGAACATGTATACCATACTTAGACTGTAGTCTTCTCCACATTGCCCTGTAACCTAGCAGTTGACCACTGCCGTCGAGTTCTCGTTGGATACATTCTCTTACCTGGTCTCGATTTGCATTATGTGTTCTTCGGCTCAGTCCATATTCTTTTAGTTTATTGATAAGTGTTCTCTTGGATATTTTTATATCATGGAACTTATCTAAAAAGTCTATTATTGTTTTATATTGGTAATTTTTTTTGAAATAGTATCTGATCGCTTCTTCCATTCTCGGAGAATCCGTCCTTTACGAATGCGGTACGTATTGTATACACAGACCCTGCAGATACTAACCCTTTTACTTTGTTTACTTGTATATTTTGAACTATGTATTTGAATTTGCGTTCGTGTATTTGAATTTGCGTTCGTGTATTTGGTTTTGCATTCGTGTATTTGAATTTGCGTTCGTGTATTTGGTTTTGCGTTCGTGTATTTGGTTTTGCGTTCGTGTATTTGGTTTTGCGTTCGTGTATTTGGTTTTGCGTTCGTGTATTGGTTTTGCGTTCGTGTATTTGGTTTTGCGTTCGTGTATTTGGTTTTGCGTTCATGTATTTGATTTTGCATTTGTGTATTTGGTTTTGCGTTCGTGTATTTGAATTTGCGTTTGTGTATTTCAATTTGCGTTCGTGTATTTGGTTTTGCGTTCATGTATTTGATTTTGCATTTGTGTATTTGGTTTTGCGTTCGTGTATTTGAATTTGTGTTCGTGTATTTGAATTTGCGTTCGTGTATTCGGTTTTGTGTTTGTGTATTGCACCTCTGGGCCACCGTACTTCCCTCATTCGCTCTTCGAGAACTTCGAGTGTTTTCCAGTGATTTTCACCTCGTGTTGGCTGCATATTTTAAAAATCTCCATAGTCATAACGTCGCTCGCATATTACCGAACGTAGTATTCGGTAATAATCGGATTGCCATCGTAAACTTCTAGTGCATGTTAATCGCATGTAAATCCCTTACTGCCACGTCATAATATGACGTCACAAATGTGGACATACACAAATTCTCGATACGGTTCAGTATATAGAACTCTTGGCGGGAAATTCAAACATGTTAGGATGTCAAGAATAGGGTGCTGCCTCGCGGCAGCAATTAATAAATTTGAACTGTGTTTAGAAAACCGGAAGCGAAGCAAACGAAGGCTCGATTAAGAATTTAAATATATAGAATTCAAATTTTGTAGGATACTCGTGCACTATTTAAATAGGCATACCTTGCTTCCTAATTGAAATGAGATTGATATGAAATGTCAAGTGAATCTGTAAATTCGCGAATCATTTCCACAGAGTTAAAAGTTATCAAAATGTTTATATTACTTACTAAAACTACGTCTTTAACATTAGTGATGCTCAAAACAATATAATATATACAAAAAAGTGCTCTGGCAATAGTCTTGCATCGATGTAGGATTTCCATCGTAAATTATAAAAGCATGTCCATGTTTTATACAAAGCTCTCTCCTCAGTAGTCCGCCATCTTATATTATCAATATCAATCCAGTTGTTCATAGAGGTCAAAGAGTAACATACGTCATTTTAAGTTTGCTATCACTGATTTGGTTGAAGCTAACAGACACACAACTGGTACAGTTGTATGCAATAGAACTCTTTGTTTGGTGAAAAATACAAGATAGATAGATTTACTCTGGTATAATTTGCTTTCCAGTATATACTACCAGTGCATTTAGAATTGACCACTTCAATTGTGTCACACCATATATAGCACTTATTTAAATTGGTTTAGGGCCACCAAGTTTCAATTTCAATTTAATTTCAATTTATTAAAGATTACATAAATTCGCACCACCGGTAAGGTGAATTACATTATATATTACAGGGTGTAAAATGATATATTACATTCAATTGGTATGTAGTTAAAACTATTAAAAAATCTTAGTTAAAAGTTATGGTATTAAAATATTTTCATGCTGTGTGAGTAATCGCTCAGGTAATCCAACTGGGAATAGTTTACACTAAAACTGCTCCCGGCTGATTATGTAGATACTGCTATAGCAGTGGAGATAATGCTCGTATCCCATGTACTATGTCTTTGAGATCAATGACTGGTATATATACGGAGCAGGAATGCACGTGCTTTGTTCATGTTTTCGTAATTAAACTTTTAGAAATCATCATGTCTTTGTCAGGCTGACAGAAATAGATATCTTGACAATTCCAAAAATCAATCAATTGCACATGAATATGCACCTGGGTTGTCAAACACTGAATTGATTAAATGAAATGGAAGCGGCGGCGTGTCGCATAATTGACTATTCTACAAGCAAAATGTAATTCCTTATCACTACGAGTCTTTGACGCGACTCTTTCTTAGTTTACAAACGTTTACAAGGATGACACCATTACAGTGCGAACATTATAAATGCGAATATTATAAATACAAATATTCTTAAGGTCTAATGAGACACCCCTAAAATTAACAAGCAGTCAACACGTGTAAACTGATCCGTATAAAGCCAGCATTGGTTTTCGCACAATGATATACCGTTTTCTTGGTATTTTTCGGATAGAGTCTTTAAAATCTGATCTACATCCTTTAAAAATCACTCTTCGATGCCTATTAAAGGCACAACTGCTTGACTAAAAAATACGGGAAGCACTGAGTATTTTTACAAAGGACAAGCACCTTCTCGGAGTTACCATTGTTTTGTATCTTGGCTAAAAGCCGAATGCAAAAGTATACTTAATCACTTAACTCCTGGGTAATTACATGTCACGATTCCGTCTAAACTTGAAACCATTCCCGATACCAATGGCGGGTATTACCCAGCAATGCTTTGCCGGCTAAAACTGAAAAACTGAGATTTTTTCTGCCATTTACCCAATACATACACGATATCATATTACGTGCGGGGACTTCAGTATATGCCTCCTCGGAGTTTGGCCCTCTGGGTCCAAAACCCTGCGGGAGCAATAATTATTTTGAAGGCAGCATGGACAGTGCTGAACCTAGCCAGGCAGTGAGAAAAGGAGGGTGGGAAATGGAAGGGGGGGGGGGGTGGAGGGGAGGGGAAGCAAGTTGCCAGACATGCCGTTGTCCCTCGCCTTGACAGCCCTCCCACTGGGATATTTGCCATGTACTGTAATGTGGGGATGATAATTGAACTTTTCTCACTTTCATCGAAGGATAAATCCCCCGAATAACCTACGTCATAGGCGAAAAGCTTGCCTCCGTGTACGCCACATCTGTTTGCGCTTTTGAAACTGAAGTGATGCAATGTAGAGTATTGACAATTTATGGTGATCAGATTTGGCATTTGCCAGGTCACATTTTTCTTAAAATTGATTGGATAGTTGAATTCTGTCATTCAATCTGGTTGGTTGCTTTGGTACAGAACTTCAATCTGATTGGCTCAAAAATGATGCGACTAAAGCTCAAGATGACGCGAGCAAAGCTCAAAATGACGCGACTTGGGAATTAATCACATATTGTTTTTGACCAATCAGATTGCAAGAAACACCGTTGATTTGACAATGAATTATATAATAATTGTTGGAGTATTTCCATACCAATGTAATTCCTGAAGATGGAATTGCACTTCGAAACGTTGTAATTAATAAAAAGGTTATTTTATAGTCCTATATGGTTTGACTTACTCACTGTTATAATGCGACTTAGAAAGATTCCGTTATACAAGACTTAAACAAAATTCATCACTGTACGAAACATTTATCACTGCTCAAATCTCATTTGTCACTGCACATGCAAGTAGCTTATCATTTAACGTTAAAATAATCACTGGTTGATAGAATATTTACGATACCTGTTCATCCCTTCTATAGCTTCGGACCTAAAGATATCTAGTGAAACTGAGTGACCTGATATTTGCACAGGTTTGAAACAGCAAAAGAACTACTTTAGCTGAATTGGGATACTCAAAAACAAGGATACAGGTAAATTCATTTTGATAAAATATGGAGTAATAGAAAGTCGAAATATTTTTATTTTTAAATTCAATTTTTCTACTAATATACATATACGTTATGACTATGTTTTTTGTGGAAACGTTGAATTAAATATTAAATTATTCAGGTTTTCTATTATTTTGAATTTTCTTAAAATACATATGTAGTGGTTCGATAATAGGCCAAGCTGTTATAAAAAATAAGAAAGGAAAGCTTGTTTGTTTGAAAAATAACAATGGATAAAACTGCACAGATTAATTAATAGATATGCATAGAAAATATTAAAACAAAGTGCTCCTTTGCAAGCAAGGATCCTACTATTACTGTACGGACGAGTGAAGCAGAATCATGTTATAATGGCATTAACTGTATGTCAACATTTGTGTGCTTATTATAATTATGATCATCCCTTCTATAGTTATGGAACTGAAGATACTGTATGTATGGAAATTGAGTGACCTAATTTTTATACAAGTTTAAAGCAACACAGAAGAACTACTGTAGCTGGGTACAGGGATACATGATACATTGATTAAACAAGGATAGAGGTACATATAAAAACGTAATAATCGAATGTCCAAATATTATCATTTCTAATTTCAATGTTTCGACTAATATACTTGATGACTATATGCTTTTATGAAAACGTTGAATTGAATTTGAAATTATGCAGGATTTCCACTATTTTGAATTTTCTTAAAATAGTTGGTTGACGTAACAGGTAAACAAATACCAGAATTAATCAATAGGCCAAGTTGTTATAGAAAAAACCGAAAGAAGACTCGTTTGTTTGAAAAAAGTCAATGGATTAAAAACTGCATAGACTGAATAGATTAAAATTTTACGACGTATTTTTGTTTATTGTACCAGTTTGAAAGTAGCATTGATTATAAATTCATAAAGTGTCGTATCAAACACTGAAGGACACAATATTACGATGTGGGAAAATAATGAAAATAAAAAATTTGAAAACAAATATATACCTACACTGTAAGACTAGCTTCCATGTAAATCTCCAGTGATTAGATTTTAGTTGTAAAGGACGTAGAAATGCACTATGGCTTGTAAGATAATGATCATTAATTATATTTTCTGCATTTTTTTTTCTTTTATAGACAGTTTGTACTGAAAGAAGTCAAATGACCTAAATTTTGCAACACAATGGCAGTGAAACCATTTTCTAAAGAACAATTGAATTTCTTCAAGTTTTCTACACTTGTTCTTGATGAGTTCCCCAAAGTGTTGCGTCAGAATTTTATCACCATGTGGGACAGCAAGGTTGCTATAAGGCCAGGATTCATTGCCTGGGATGACAGTACCAAGGTACGGAACATGCTCCTTACATCTGAAGGTGGTAAAACTGATATACCAACTACGAAATCAATTGAAGAGTGGGACTGCACAGCTTTGTTTAAAGCAACAATCTATGCCAAAACATTTGGTGTTCCAAGCAGCAAGGGATCAACTTTGAATTATTTATATTTGAAGAAAGTTAAACCAGCTCCAGGTTGTTTTCATTCATCAGTTCAAAGTTCAAGAGGAAATCAAGACGAGACCTGCGCCTTGGCAATTGATCAACTGCGATTGTTGAGAAACACACTTTGCCATTCACCCAAACCAGAAATAATTAAAACTGATTTTGATAATTATGTACAGTTAATAACCAACGCTTTAACAGCAGTTAATGTTGATACCGCCTTTGTTGATGTTATTGGTCAGATGTGCGAGGATGATTTTCCTACAGAGAAAGTTCACGAATTATATGAATGTCGCGTTAAAGAGTTACAAGCCATCAGTATGTTTCATGAGAATGTGGAGCAGAAATTATCTTCTATTGATGAACGAATAGAAAAAATAGAAGAAACTGTGGAGCAGAAATTATCTTCTATTGATGAACGAACAGAGAAAATAGAGAATGTCGACCAGAAATTATCTTCTATTGATAATCGAACAAATGAAATTCATACGATGGTGAGAAGTTCGGGAGAAAAGGGAAATATATCAGGTAACGTGGAAATTTCTTTACTCTGCAACGTATAGTGTCGTGCAATAGCTTGTTTTTCTCATTTTCACATAGTTTTCATTGTAGTGGTCTATTTCTCCGTTCTCAAATTTGGCATATTTTCTTTATAAAGAAACGCAGATACAAAAATAGGTACGCTAAGTGTACATGTATCTGCGCAAATAAATTTATAATGGTTGCTGTGAAAAACTGCAATTAAGGGACCAAGTGCATGGAGAAATGACCGTTTTATCTGTCACGACATTAATGCAGGACTTTGCCTATTATTTCATAGCCTTGATAGACAGTTATAGACACAGCATTTCTTGAAAATATCTAGAGCCAGAATTCATAACAAAGACTACCAGTTGACCTCTTAGGTATGGTTGGGTTTCTATACATGTTTATTGTGTTTGAGTGTTACACACACCTACTCCCCTGGTCTGTGCAACCTCGGTCAAAACAGTTTGGGAAGGAAATGCCAAGCTGTGTTTCTATCTTTATACCAATTAAATACCAAAATAAACTTTTTCTGAGGTGATGTTGACTATGAAAATGTGGCGCTTTTTCGGTATATGAGCAACTAACCCTAACCCCTAACCTTAATAAACCCTAACGCCTATTTCGGTTGCTTATATATCGAGAAAGAGCCGGAATAGTGAAATGATGACCATGTACTATTGTCGATTTAACCCAAATAGTGTTGAGAATACAAACGGTATGATTTTAATACTTTTGTGAGTGAACTTGATCTAAATCAAACATTTAATAATACTGGATATTCGTAAAATATTTAGAAAAGCTTACCTTACAATACAATACAAAAATAAGATTTATTAGGTTCCCCATAAGGATCTTCATACCTAATTTACATATTAATAGATAAAACAATTATAAAATATACTGTTATTTACATGAATATATATAGATTAACTAAGCCAACTACTGAGAAGATAGCTTCTCAAACTACGTTTAAAGGTGTTCAGGCAAGACAAATTGCGGAGCTCAGATGGCAGTGAGTTCCATAATGCTGCACCTCTATAGCTAAAAGAATTTTGGGCCAGTGCTGTGCGACACTTAGCAAGATTAAGATTATTAGTGTTCCTTTATAACCGTGAATCTGGGATCTCTTCTGAAACATGTTTACTAGATAACTAGGTGCTTGATTGTTCATACATTTAAACATTTGAGTAGCATCTCTAAGTTTAAATACCTCAGATATTATATAGCTGAGTTTATATCTAAGTTTAAATACCTCAGATTAAATACCTTAAATACCTTGTTTCCTGATTCAAGTTACATTGATATATAACAGGCCAAGTCAAGTTAATCTGTCAATACTTTTTTGTAAATTTGCGAATCATTTCTACAGAGTCAAAAGCCTACGAAAAAAATCCATTACTTATCAAAAATACTGCTTCAACATTCGCTATGTTCAAAATATAACAACAAATAAAACATCGTTGGTTTGATGTATAATTTCCATCGTAAATGTATGAAGCTCGCCTTCAGTAGTCCGCCATCTTGAACATCTACAAGCTAACAGTTACGGGCTACTGGTTAACAAGACGATAGCATTATATCTGCTGCGCAAGTGCAAAAATTACAAGAATCCCTCCAAAATATTGAAAGCAATTAAGATTTAGTTTCCTATCTAAAATTAAAAGTTGGTAACCACCTGACTAGTGATTCCACTTTCTTGCCTGGAGTAAGAGATTAATTAATAACGTGTTATTGTACCTAGAAACATTACCCAAGCCATATATTCCAAGCTCTGTTCCCTTGTTTACTGGAAGAGAAGATGAAGTTGAAGAAATTACAAACCTTATCACTGACCAATCAACACGACTGTTAAACATTTGGGGAACTCCTGGATTTGGTAAAACATCCACAGCTATTGAAGTAGCACACCACCTCAGGTACCCTGTTTATTTTTTTAAATTGCAGGGTATTACCACAGTAGATGAATTTTTATCTAAAATATTAAGTATTTTTAAGAGTAATTTAGTGGATCTTAGTCTAACACTTATAGACAAACTAGTAAGTATTTTTAGAGAAACTTCTTCTCCAATTGTTCTTATATTTGATAACCTTGATGATCTTCTATGTAGTGAAGCCAGTTCCGCTAAACTAACACGCATATTTGAAGAATTGTTAGACAGTAATGTTAACATCAATATACTTGTTACAACTAGGGAGCTTTTAGAAAATATGCACGCTCAAATAACAGGTTTTCAAGACTTCCGAATTCGACCTCTTCATCCAGTTTCGTCTGTTGAATTTGTTCGTCAACTTCTCCCTTCATGTTCTGAAAGTGTTGTTGCAAAGGTGGCTAGAATTTCTTCCCATGTTCCTCTGGCAATGAAACTCGTTGCCTCGTTAGTTGAAAACAACACTGAGAATACGGCGAATAAAATACTTGAGGAATTAAGTCTTTCGGGAAATCTTTTAGAGCGGATAGACAGTCCGTACGAAAAAAACATGCAAAGGATGTTCGAGACTCCTTTTGAGCAGTTGACGTTAAGTGACAAACATGCGCTGATTTCATTAACCGTGTTTACATCCGCTAAAATAGGTAAAGATGCTGCGATTGCCGTTGTTTCTGGAGAAATGGGGGTTGCGAAAGCCGTACAGAGCCTTAGAACACTTGTTAAGAAATCGCTAATAGATGAAGATCCCAATGGAGAATATTACTCTATTCACCCTCTCATCTATTCTTTTGTCGCTGATAAATCAAAAGAATGTGATTTTGAAAGTGTTTTCAGTTCCTCTAGAATTCGCTTTGGCACGTATTACTTGCTTCTTTTTGAAAGGTTAAATGACGATTTCCTTGCCGGAAAGTCGATAGAGAGTCCCCAACTGACAGACACAATGCTACATGTATCGACTGCCGTAGTTCAATCTATCACAAATAGTTTGGAAAATTCCCAAGATCTTTTTCGCATCTTATCTAAAGCTGAAATATTTCTTTTTCTTGTTTGCCTTGCATTCGGTGTATCACTGGATATTCCCAAACTATATGATTTAGCCATTGAAATATGCACAGCCCAGCAATACAACAATTACGTACGTAAGTTGTATGTCAGCAAATATTTTCATAGTATTGCCTCTTCCTTCTTTGTTTCGTATATACATTCAGACATACCTGAGCATATACGCAAAGACGTCATGTTGTTATCGGATGGTAGTGCAGCAAAACTAGGTTGCTATGAAGGAATTTCACTTATTGCCAAAGGAAATATAGAGTCAGGTATTGAATGTATTGAAGAACATCTTGACGGGTTACAAACATGCACTGATCAACAACTTGTGAAATGCTTATGCCTGCAGCTTCTTTCACTTGTTTGCACTGATTTGAAAGAGTACAGCAAATCGAGTAACTTCAGCAGAAAAGCTATCGAGGTTTGTGAAGAAGTTGGCAACTACAATCTCTTTGTAATTGGTGATTGTGAGCAAATTTCCACTGTGACGCAAACGAAAGATAAAGGCGAACAATTAATACTGTTTGTCCATTTGTTATTTATGTGGTCAAAAAAATCTTTAAGTGACGAGACAAAACTGTACTTCTATAATTTTCTTCATAAATTTGAAAAACAGCTTGAGAGTAACCCGTTTGGTTCAGATTACTTATTTCAAATAATCACGTATGGTGATGTTCTTTTAGCTTTTCCTGGTTTGAGTGCAGGACAAGAAGCTTTTTTGGATGAGAAGATCAGGCTTCTTAACCAATCACTGAAGTCTGATGAGAGTTGTTTGTTCACAGAAAGAACATTTCCGAGTATGTCGGAGATGTCTGCGACTAGGTCTCATTTGCCAGAGCGATTGTTCAATTGCTATCATATAAAAATGATAATGGACGACCATACAAAAAGGCAAGGTTTGAATGTTGACACATGCCGTGACGCCCTTGATCTTTCACATAAGCAGTATGGTAAACAGCATCAGAACACCGCGTTCTGTTACCTTCAAATGGGCTTGGCTGAGAATGTTGCTGAGAATTACTCTTCTGCTCTTAATGCATTTGACCATGCTCTTGAAATTATGACAGCCATTCATGATGGGAGCAGCAGCAGTATGGCTAATCAAGCCGAGGCTTATGTCGGGAAAGGAAAAACGTATTCATACCTAGAGAAATATGAATCCGCTATTGCATCTTTTGAAGAAGCACTTAAAATCTGTAGAAAATTGTTCAATGACAATACTGAAGAAATTGCTCAAATTTTATTTTCTCTAGGGAAATCGCAATTGTATGTCAATGATTTTTCTACTAGTCTTGCCACACTTGAGAAGGCTCTCCAAATAGAGATAAAACTGTATACAGAGAATCCCAGCTTGAGGTATATGAATATAGTTCTATGTTACGGTACTATTGGAGAAGTGCACCACAAGCTTGGCAACAGCACTGAAAGTATAAAATGTTTTAAAACTGCACGTCAACTGACCACTGATGACGATCAACAACGTTTATTGGCACAAAGTTTTCTTTCTGTCCATCTTTTGAATTTGAAGGTAGATGAAAACTTCTCCATGGAATTGTTGGACAATAGTTTACCTGTCATCAAGGAAAATTACAAGTCGTTCTTACCTGCACTCTATTTGAAACTAGGTTCAAAACAGCTTGAGTCCGGAAAGTATGAAGCTGGTCTAGCGTGCCTTCAAGAAGCTCTTGATATTGAGATAGAGGTCACGCTGAGGGAAAATGTTGATATTCGAGAGGCGACAGTTTCATGCTACATTGCAATGGTGAACACCTTAGTTAAAATTGGAAAGTCTGAATTGGCGAGAATTATAAGGGTAATTGACAGAGCTACAAAACTAGCAGAATCACTTCCTGAAGGTAAACAACATTTTTGGGTATTTCGTTGTTATAGCTTGAGGGGTCGCATTCAGAATGAAATGCGTGATTATGTTGCAGCAATTGAATCGCTCGAACATGCACTTCTGCAGCTTCCAAAAATTCCTAACGCAGCCTATGACCAATGCGAAGTATTTGAATGTCGTGTGGCGGTTTGTTTAGCTTATTTTCATGAAAGATCCTATAAAGATGCGCTTGCATCAATATATGACGCATTGTCTATCATTAAAGATGATATTCCTGAGGGAAGCGAAGCTGAAGCGAAATTGTATCTCTGGGTGGCTACAATCGCACGAAATATGGAAAACAGAAGTTTAGCAGTGAGTAATTTGCGCTTGGCGTACAAGATGTATTCAAAAATTCTAGGAGAAACCCATTTTAAGACACAACAATGTTACATTTCATATGCTAGAGCTCTTATAAATTGACTGTTCATATTCCTGTTTCTGAACACGATCAAAGTATATATGCAAATTATCAGTGTTAAGGCTATAAGCAATGCTTAACAGAGACAACAATATAGTTCATTTAAATTCAGCAGTGACGTGGTTTCGCTTAAAATTTTGCACTTGTTATCGTCCAGTGATAATCATCAAAACGTGCTCATAAAACTGTGCAAACCAACATATTGTTTGACCGCAAGTAAAACTGCATTATAGGTTTCAATTTTGACAATGCTGCTTATTCTAGACAATTTTTGTTCACATCATGCCGAGGAACATGGGATTAGAAAGTTTTGCCATTGTGATTAAAACGACTGATATTCCTCTTTTGAAAATAGCCATCGTGATTCGTGACGTTTGATACGTGACGTTTCAGGCACCTTGTAAGAGCATGATTGTATATTTCAGAGTCTGGTGGGATGTTTTTAGCATTTGGGGATTTTTTTATCAATGGCTATTTGAAAATTGAACTTTGAATCGAAATTGAATTAACCTTTTCTATGAAAACTAGCCTGCAAGACAGGCTCTCATGAGTCAGGGTTAGGAAGACGAGACTGGATGTTTGCTAAGATATTTGCTTGGTTGCAGCGTTGATTAGGATTTCGCAAAATGTCAACAAAACATTTTGTCTGAAAGTCGATGTTCTTATACTCGTATATTAATTGATATTATCTGTGTTAGGCGGGATTGAACATTTCTGTTGCAAAAAACATGACCTTCTTGAGCCAGGGACTGTCAGTAATATGCTAAGAAAAAGAAATATGCAATTTTAACTTTAGACGAAGTTATACTATTTGAAAACATGCTCACCCCATCTAACATAGATAGAACGTTTATATGATAATTTCTCACCCCCCTCACGGGTCACCCGAGATTTTAGTGAATGCAATGCCATATATACAAGCCCTATAGCTTGCTAAGAGTTGTAGTTTGTTGCCATTTTGCTGATACTCAGTATTATGTGACAGATGTCTATACATATATAACGCTATTCAAACTGTGGTATTTTGATAAGCTGAAATCTGGATATAATTTCCAGTAACTGATTCTCGTGTTGCATGTAAAATCATATTTCATTCTCGTAATCAAGTAACTAAGGATATACACGAAATCAAGAATATCTCGGTAGTTTATTGTTAGAATATCTCCAAGACAGATTAATATTTTTTAGTATTTGTGTAGTTAGAAAGCATTATAGTAAATCACTTTAATCAAATTTCTCCACTGCAGTTTTTTTAATCAACTACTATATACGCCTATTTTCAGGGACGCTGGGACGATAAAAGTGCACAAGGGAATGTTTTCACATAGCGATTTGTCGGACCCATTTCAAGTTTTGCTGAATATTGAGAACAAAGAAATTGTCAATTGGTGATGTCACCAGATAACGTTTACACCACGAATTTTTCAGTTATCGCGAAAATAAATGTATAAAATGGTCCGACGGATACTAGTGTGAAAACGATAAAAAGCTATAATCTCATTCTTATGAACTAACGAAAAGTTATTTTTTCTTCGTCGGAATTTTCATTTGTCAAATATAATGTAAATAGGAAACAGTTGTTCGTTTTCGTTCATACACCTTCAGATAATACTGTTTGAGAATGAAATACAAGAAAATACCAGAAAAATAACTATGATGTTTAAAAGTTTGAAAAACGTAGTTTATAGGACACTTTTACATTGTTTTTTTCCCATCTCAATTTATGTTGTTACACAACGAGGTTGATAGTTCAAATTACAATGGTAACGAATTGCGAAATGTGGTATCCTTGCCTCGTTTCAGCGTCTCTACCAATTTATAGAATGGTCAGATAATATAGTATATAGTATAGTTTCGTTTACCCTTTATCGATTTTCTAATAAGAGAGGACTCTAAGCTCGTTCGCACTTACGAGAGATAATGAAGAATTGAAAAGTTGTCTCTTTTCTGTATCTTACTATTCTCACGTAATATTCATTGTAAGAGCCGTTAAGTGCAAACGAGTTTGGTAGCCAGTAAATTTTGTCGCATCATACTTCTTCAATATATTATTAAACTTAATTATGTAAAATAAAAAGTATAAGTCTTTATCATTTGAAAGAAATATAATATACTACAGCTTTTTTCAATTTTATATAATTGTCTTACCCCACGTTACACACTGCGATTTGTTGGGGCGATTTCAGATATAGCTGACAATAATGAATATTGTCAAATATTATGTCGACAGATGTCGTTAGCACGTATTTTTTAAACTATTTAAAACATATTGAAGTGGATCTTAAATCAGCCTGACAAATCGCAATTTGTAAACGCATACACTTTCATGTAATAGGGCTAAAGTTTAAAGAAATTTTACCGAACAAAGCAACAGTTTGTCCAATGTTTATCAATTTTGTAAAAACATTTTCTTGTAACTCGCCATTTCAGAAAAAAACTATAGGAAAAACTTACTTTGACTACCAAACGTCTACCTCATAATAGCACGCTCGAGACATCTTAGAAATTTTGTTTTCTCAGTTGTGACGTCACAATAGTCACATGCATGTTAAAAACACACGTTCACTCATTTTACAATTAAGAAATAACGAATGAAACAATTGTAAAAGATCTTGGTATTGTATTTAGTATATCAAGTTCTTTCAAACGAACAATTCTTATATATATTTTTCTCATCTACTGTGGTTGATTTAAGTAATGTTGCTATACGTACACGAGTTTTTGTACCGTGAAAACTCCATAATTTCAAGTGAAATAACGTTGTAAATATATAATACGATAACTTAATATCTCCATTACTTATACAATATAATGTTAATTAATGATATGAATGTAAAAGCCGAGACGAAATGTAAAAGGGTGGTGCTACATGAAGAACAAGAGATGCATATCGGATACATAACAAATTTAAATGTACTTTAAACTATTCAAAAGTGAGAAACAGTTGGGCTTAATATAATCCAAGAATATTTAAGGTTATAAGTAAAATCCACAAATATAAATTTGTACAATATAAAAGGTGTGTGTTTTTTCTATGGGAATCAATTTACTCTTAAACATCTCTCGAAACAGAATAAACTGAATGACATGCCATCGGACACCTAATAGTATGTAATAAATGGATCAAGTAAATTTATTAACTATTTGCAGGTGAATTGCCTTCTTTCTTATCAATTTGTGATTGTTTTAACACCCCAGGTGGAAATCAATCAGCCTGGTACCCAGACCTCTATATAAAAGTTGCACTAAGAACGCGGACGACATGTTGGGGAGAACGAGAAGAAAACTTGAGAATATCCAGACGAAGGACCTTCGCTCCAAACGTGAAAGTTCTTGTTGAATTTTTCAGTCAGTTTGATCTTAAATACCCGCAGCATATCGTGTACACCAACACTGAAACCACGCGTTTAAGATATCAGAAAACGAAAATTGCCTGAGAATCGCGACAGTACTTGTTTAGTGCGCGAAACCGAACCCTGAGAGAATTATAGAGTTTGGTAAACTAAGTGTTTACATTTTCTTCTTATTTCGTTAAGCTGATTCTTAGAAAGTGCAAAACCGACTTGTCTGACGTAGTTGTTGAAAATTCTAGTTATGCAACTTTCGTGACCAGTCAAACAAAACTTTCATCAACTCTCATAAATTTGAGAGCGCATTAGAGTCGATGAGATTTGGCGCTCAAACGAGACCGACGGTTGCAACTCTCATCAACGTTTGACCAGGGCTAAAGTGCCGAACGAAGTTGACTTGTGAACTGACCAGTCCATGGCAAAAATGCATCATCGCGACTAAATAACGTAGTTGACTTGTTTATAAACCGCTCCATAGTAAAAGTACTAAATTTAAGTGTTAATCGGAGCAAATTTTTTAACCAATACAAACCTACCTGGTTGGTTTGTCCGTCCCGATTTCATCTCGCGCTTCTCACGATGATGTCGCCACTAAATGCCGAACAAAGTTGATTTGTTCACGACCCAGTCCGTAGCAAAAATGCATCATCGCCACTAAGTTCCAAACGTAGTTGACTCTTTCACATAGAATATTTCGTGACATAAGAGCAGGGTATTTTTTAATACCGTAGCGCGTGATGGGTAATTTGCACCAGTTGGCTCTTTCCATTGCCACTCCCTTTTACCTGAATTGTTTATTAACTTTCAGAGAAAATAGTCAAACAACGATTCAATATTTTGTTCTATTTAATGACCAGGACAAAATGTGAACAACAACGTTCAGTCTCCAACCCACCTCCATCATCTCATATTAGTTGTATGCTAGTTGATGGTCTGTATTAATGATGCGCACTGGCATAAAAAATACAGGGGCTGGGAAACTAGGGGACTATAAGCTTTTACCCCTTCCTAAAATAGATTAGGTCTATGTTCTTCAATAGTTAACAAGTATGCGCAGTTATAAGTTGGAACGCCTATTAAAAGTGGAGCAAAGTCAGTGAGCAAAGTATGTACTTTTTTGCCGAAAGAAGTGAGTACACAAGTCTTACCAAGCAATTTGACCATGATCCACCAAAGCTAATAATGAAATAAAATTTTGCAGCATGTTTGCTGTCCAAGGTTTTCAATTCGACGCCAGAAAGTGCAGGAAATGACCTGCCTGCATGCTAATTTTTTAATTTGTATTTTATGTGCATCTGATATAGTTTTGAGGAAAAATGTCAAAAATTTTGGTTTTACTATACCATTCAACATGCACCAAAGTTATTTCCTTAACATTGTATTTTGTAGCTGTAATTTTGAAACAGAGGTGAGTTAATATAGTTTAGATTGCAAAGTGGGAACGTGCAACGCCAGTCCATCAACCCGCATCTATCGCCCTTATACCGACGTAGCCATATGCAAATGCCACCCTGATTACTTGCGCGTTTATATTCATATTGTCATATTCATATTGTCATGGAGATGCCATATATACCACGTGAGAAAGACACGTGTTTTTATTGGCTACTATATATTCACAGCCCCACCCCCATAACATCGAAATAGAAGTCCTTAGCAGGAAGTTTGAATAGAAATTGCATTTTGGACAAGTGGAAAATTGATCGCATCCTGAAATCACATTCTGATGCATGTGATAAACTGATGTGACAGACATGAGACATGTGTTTTAAAAATGGCAAAATCTATGTGAATCCGACGTCTTTTAGCTGTCTTAAAACCAAATGTTTAAATATATAACAAGAAGAAATCTTTCTATATTCAGGAAGAACGATATCGATGGATAATTACGTGGAAAAGCGAAGAGAAAATCGGCCGAATCAAAATGCGTATCATGATCATACAATGAATCCTGAGCAGTTCACTCGAAAATACAGTCATTTGCCGTAGTAAATCTGCTAAATCAATGCTATTCCTGACAACCTTCATATGGTAAGTACTTACAAAGTGTCTTAATATCTGTTCTGGTAGATAAAGAGTGATCCTTAACTCTCAAAAATGACGCGAAAGGGACCTTTTGATAATATGGCGACATAGAGACGATAGAGTAGATGTGAACAATGCACCCTTTAATAAGCCCCTTATTAGAGAAATTGTAACTTTAAACAGTCAATGAAACGTTTAAAAACAAACCAGTTACCTCTGGCCTCTGGGGTGTTCATTCCTGCTACAGGCAACACAATTCACCCTAGATTGTTATGTATTTATAAGGTTGGGTGGACATATATATATGTTATTTACCGGGTGGGAGGGCCGTACTGGAAAAATATTTTCCCGAGGCCTCAGAAGCGGCCCGAGACCGAAGGTCGAGTGCCGCTTCTGAGGCCGAGGGAAAATATTTTTCCAGTACGGCCCGACCTAAACGGTAAATAGCCTAAATAACGTATTTATTTTTTTCGACGTTTTCGTAACTGGTTGAAGCTGAAATTGGCTCGTTTTCCACAGAGTTTAAATCGTCTGGGTAGTAAAATTCGCTCTCACTATGATAGGTATCATCGGAGAACTTTTTTTGACTAGTTTGACCAATTTACATTCTCATTAAACCAATTTTCAAAATTTAAAGACCACTTTGTAAAATTTTGTAAACAAAAAAATAACTCTCCTGCCCGCGGCCTAAATATCGTAAAAAGCCGCCCGCTCGTGTAGCCAATCAAATTGCAGGAAATTACAAAATAACACTTCCGGACCGAAAGTAAAAAAATAAATAGAGAATATTACATGGTTGCGCGGAAATATGGAATTAATTTCGAGTGTTGAAGAGAATATTGCTCACGAGTGAGCGTAGCGACCATGTACTATTCTGGAACCATGTACTATTCTGTTTATTTTATAAACAAATTATAAACAAACGACAATTCATATAGAAACTCAAAACAAATATGTAAATAGTACACAAATAGTAATAGGTTTTTGATTGGCTTGCAAAAATGATTTAAATACGATTTTTCTCAGTGCATAAAACTCTATATAACACTTACGTTTATATAATAAATAATTTTATTTCTAAATTAGGCCGATGCAAGGATTTTGCACCGCTTGAAATTTTTCATTATTTTAATTCTTTTCTTTATTTCACATTTTTGCTTTTGTCTGCCTGGTTTTCTCGTTAAGATGAGTGACTCTTCTGTTTCATTGACAAAATACTTGGAAATTTGAATGACAATTGCAATTCAGCATAAGTTACCGCCTTTTATTGAAAACACTGTATATAGTTCACTGAAGAAAATAATACACATAAATACATTTTTCAGATTTATGCACTAGTCAATTGAAACACTACTCCTCCCCCCCCCCATCCCCGGCCAGGAATATGCAGGGTTTTAACAGGGCTTTGTGGGGGAAATACAGAGTTTTAACAAATGTTGCCAGTATGCTTCCCGGGGTTTTAACACTGACACAAAGGCCCGGATAAAATGCCAGGAATTTAACTCTCCTAGAGCCTTCGATTTAATAAACTGACACACGTTCACCAGACTTTCCTCTTTGACAGCTCCCTGTAACAGCACGTTTTTATATAAAAAATGACTGATCAGAAGACTAGATGAAAAGCTAGATTTTGGAAAGCTATATGATTTAAACGAATGGGCAACATTTTAAAGCTTGGATTTTAACACTTGAGAAATGTTACTATCCTCGCATACTTGGCTAATTAGCTAAGTGCCACACATATTATTGAATCGATGTTACCACACATACACATCCAACAATACCTTAGGTAAACCTACCTGGCTAAATGGTTTTGTTTTGTATGATTTTGGCATAATGTGTAGTGCTTTATTTTGGTATATTTCTTGTCTAGAATGTTGTTAGCGACACCATAGGGTAAAGTTTTTATATTGTCAAATTGATGTAATGCATTGCAACATGAATATGGCAGTTGCCTCTAGAGTAAAAGTAGGTTAACAACTACACTGCGAGCAGAGGTTTCTTATCGGTTCGGCTGAGGGGAGAAGAGAAACTTCTGCCGACTTCCTCGACTTTTCGTTGAGCATGCGTGGAATTGTTAATGAGCATCTGTTTGCTTTGCTTACAGTTCCGGTTTTCTATATACATCAGATATTTAATTTAAAGTTCAAACTTGACTATTTTATAAAATTTTATGTTGGCCGTATGTTATTTTGTGTGAATGTATTTGAGCTTCAAATTTCCCCAAGAATTTAAAAGTGATTGCTGCTGAGCCTCAGTGAGGAAGCACACTATTCTTCAAGTGTTAAGGTTTCTCCAGAATTCACAATTTTGCGTAGATCTATGTATTGTCAGGAATGTCTGTCGCTTTTCCAGAAGAATAATTAAGCTTCAAGTACGTTTGCAAAATGAGGGGTAATCAAACAAGATTTGTATTGCACATGATACTGTTTCCATTCGGTCAGCAAAGACTGATGCATTTCTGAACAAAAGTACATGTAAGTTATGGTTTTATTTGTTTCTACTGACATACATCAAGGTGATGAAGGCAAGCAATGTGCTTTTATGATTTTATTGGTTATATTAAGTTTTCAACATGCCAATCGGCATTCACACAAATAGTGGTGTGCCCCTGTGTTTTGTTTTGAACAGTGAAAAACCTATACAAAAATTGGTTGATCAAGCAGATATTTGTAAACAAATTCATGATATATATGTTGCCTGTCAGCATTCATATAAATACAGTGATGTGCTCCTGTGTTTTATTTTAAACAATGAAAGACCTACATGAAAATATCTCGAACGTGCGGTGCCAGTGCGGGTAGAGTATAGCAAATACGGCGGTTGACTGTTGTGTAAAACTACCTGAAAATACAATGAGAATTTCGACGTTTCGAGCGAAGGCCCTTCGTCTGGAAGTTAGTAGGTTGTAAACAAATTCATGATATATATGTTTTAATAAGTTCAAAAATATGGTGTATAAACCTATAATATCATGAACAGTTATACAGCAAGATTTTTTAACTTTTCTTGTCTTAAAGTGTAGCTAACACAACATTGACATTGTCTTGTACTATAAAAATCTGTTTTTCAAAGTTGCTAACCCTGTATGTTGCCTATCGGCATTCATATAAATACAGTGATGTGCTCCTGTGTTTTATTTTCAACAATGAAAGACATATGTGAAAATACAAGATCTTTTCTCTGCATCTCACTCAATTGAAATTGATGTAGAAGGTTTAGGTGGATGGATATTTCGAGTGAAATATTATATACAATATTTTAGATGGGAACGGCTGCAAAAAATGCAACTCTAAGTCCTCTGACAGGAAATGAACCTGTGAAAATAGGTTGATCGAGCAGATTGTAAACAAATTCATGATATATATGTTTTAATACGTTTCAAAAATATGGTTTATAAACCTATAATATCATGAACAGTTATAAAGCAAGATTATTAAACTTTTCTTGTTTGAAAGAGTAGCAAACACAACATTTTTCAAAGTTGCTAACCGTAACTCCTAAGCACTTTGGGGTCATCCATTTAGTATGTATGCAACTAATGAGGGAAGGGGAGTCACGCCTACACCTATTGTTTGTAATTGATGTCATTCCTATCATTTCTTGCATATAAATATAAATGCTGATCATAATAAAATGTTCTAGGACATCGAAAGAGGTGAGGGAGCTATTAAGTTGAGCGGATTCAAGGTTAAGACAAGAACCAAGGCGATTATTGTTACTATTACTTTTAGTTTAAAAATTAACAAGTGATAACAAGGCCCACCCTTTCAGCCATATTATTTGAATGGCCCACCCCCTAATTCAACCAGGCCCACCCTCTAATTCCACCAGGTCAATCCCCCCTGGCCTTTCCCAGATAAAAAATGAACGGTCCCTATTGCTAAGTTTTCACATGTCAGCTACAGTAGTTGAATGTGGTGGATAAAGCGTCCTAAATTTCCAAAAAACCCTTCAGATTTCTGACAACCCCCCCAACCCCCATTTACATCAAATTTCTGAGAAATTGTCAATTTTCCCTGAGTGTGGGCCAGTTGCCCTCTCCCTGCACCAAAATTTCCACAACTGCATATGACCACCCTGGAGGGCATTTGATTAATGTATACTGACAAGGCATTTATCGCTGTTCCCACAGTTGCCACATGCAGTTGTGGGTCATTTGGTTTTCCATTTTCGTAGTCAAGACCAATTACTTTTCACTATTGTATCATTTTCATGGAATAACTGTGTATTCCTATCAATAGATACCATCATGATTGTATATATAGACAACGTTGATTACACATACACCTTGTGCACTACAGTCAACAACTGCATGAAGCATTGTACAAGCATAACGTAAACAAAATAAACTTAAATGCTAATAGTAAGATAAATTTAAACACTCGATGAATTGTTGGAAAGTCGCCTTGTAGTCTTATCTGATTTGTCCTCCCGCTGCTACTAATAAAAACTTGACAGGTTTCCTTGATTTCCTTGTTTGTTTTACAATTTTAGCAACTCAAAGCGCAGTGGCGAAACAAACACTGGTGACTGAGATCACTGCTAAAGGTTTTGGATATGAACTCATAACGACATGGAGGTAATTACAACTAACCACTGATCTAATAACAGACTGGATATAGCTTCTATACCTATGAAAAATGAAGCCAAAATCAATCGGCGCAAATATACTTCCGGTTACCACTTTGCAGCGAAAACAATATGGAGTTGTATAGGGAAATGAGTCGGCGAGGCTGGTTTTTCACAATTTTGAGACATTTCCAAGCACTGGACTAAACCGTTCGTCTTGTGATGAAAAGAACAGGATGTTTTCTTACTTTTGGAGAGATACTTTTGTAGATTTCGGTAAAAAATCACCGCTAAAGACGTTTGACAAGTTGCATATGCGAAGTCCATTTTCGGCCAAAACTCTCGCTGAACAAATACTCTGGCTGGATAGAAACTGAAGTCGAATGGATTAAGCGAAAGGTAAGCAATGTATAATAAGCGTTTGTCTTTCTCAATCAAGCGAAAAAGTATAGAATATCGGTGTTGCTCTTGGGTTATGTTGTGCTATCAACTGCTATGCCTATATGAACATTTACAGCAACAATAGCTTTATATCTATATTGGCTAATTGCGTTTTGTATCTCAGATTGGAGTTTTGGTTTTTGTTCTTGACCGAAAAATACATTTAAATAATATATAAATGGATTCGTTTCTAAAACAAGCTCTGTATCATTCATATTATAAACTGCTTCAAGTGTTTTTATGCAGATATGATACTAAAATTGTAAAAAGGACATGGGACAAAGTGTATCTGTGTATGAGTTCAATCAAAATTTGATTTGCAAACTTTTAAATAGTTGTTTTCTTCTTTCACATCGAGGAGACACAGTGAGCTTTCTACAGCAATCCAGTACACTACTTCATTCCATTCCTATGTATTAAAGTGGATAGTTTCATCACTGCAATTCACTGGTGATTAAACAAGACAACTTTATTCAACTTCTTTCTCACTTTGTTTTTAGAAACCACTTCCATGGCTGTTTTCCCAAATTGGTAGAAGCAGACTTTACTATAACACTCTGATATAATCTTTATCAACTTGAATATGTGATTATCATCAACATATCAACTTGAATATGTTGGTTATCATCAGCTAAAACAATGGAAAAAGTGCCCTTTTCTAATAGAAGAGGTGCCCTTAAGACAAAGTGCCCCCCAACTTGAAGTTGCTTCCTACGCCTATGATACTCTGTCTAACACCAGATAATTCTACTTGTCAAGGGAAGCATTATGCACCTTTAATGGGTTAATTAGTAGAACTCTGTGCATTTTTTATGAAACATGAAGTAGCATGTCAACCATCTTGGTGGTTTTGAAATGACCTCAAAGAAGCCGAATTGCCAGCACCAATATTTAATGACCAGTATTTGTTACCAACAAGGAAATGCATGAGAACAACCAACAGAACACACAAGACAACCAGTTGCAGTCTATGGTACTCTTATGTATGTGGGAAAGTGATATATATCCACACTTAATTTGCATACATGTAATGTATACTTTATGGAAAAGCTCAACATTTTGCCAACCCCACCCATGGCCTTCTCTCCCTTCTGCAAGAAACCCTGAAAATGTTAGACTGTGGAATATTACAAGAGAGGAGAGCAGCTCACCAGAATTTACTAGGGGTCTTAATCTGGTGAAGGAAGACCATGGGCATGGTACAGTAAAAAGATAATTATCAGTTTATCCATACTATGTTAAAACAACTAATTTTTATACAGCATTATTAGAAATGTGAGTCACATAGCTCTTCATGTTCATATGATTACAAAATGTTCATCTACGTTGGAAAAGGGATAGATAATTTATTGTTCAATGATACAATTACTTCAACAAGCCACTTTCTATAATACGGGACTTCTCTGCCATCACAGCGGTCAGCACCAGTGGATCGGGATGACATGTCTTAATAATGTTCTCTAATTTCAATGTTTTAGTCTCTCTATAATAAAAATTCAAATGTGAGAATTGACAACTAGTCAAACTTGGCATACACCATTTTAATATGGTGTATACTAGTGCTCCATACTACTCTCAGACTCTACTGGATTGCAAGTTTTCTGCATAAAAACACTTGAAGCAGTTTATAATATGAATGATACAGAGCTTGTTTTAGAAACGAATCCATTTATATATTATTTAAATGTATTTTTCGGTCAAGAACAAAAACCAAAACTCCAATCTGAGATACAAAACGCAATTAGCCAATGTAGATATAAAGCTATTGTTGCTGTAAATGTTCATATAGGCATAGCACAACATAACCCGAGAGCAACACCGATATTCTATACTTTTTCGCTTGATTAAGAAAGACAAACGCTTATTATACATTGCTTACCTTTCGTTTAATCCATTCGACTTGAGTTTCTATCCAGCCAGAGTATTTGTTTAGCGAAAATGCCAGCATGAAAGACCACTTGGCAGAGAGTTTTGGCCGAAAATGGACTTCGCGTATGCAACTTGTCAAACGTCTTTAGCGGTGATTTTTTACCGAAATCCAGTGCTTTCCAACTCAGAAAATCGCGCGCGCGGACAATCGCGCGCGCGGACAATCGCGCGCGCAAATCATGCTGGGTGCGCGATTATTAGTCTGGTTATTTAAGAGGCGTTAATGTAGACCAAACAATAACAAATCAAGTATGATGTGTCAAATCAGCTTTATAGCTATTTTAGCAAGCAAGAGTTCCTTAATTTTTAAGTTAATAGTCTGGCTATTTAAGACACAAACGTATACAAAACAAGGCTCGGTCATCTCTCCTATGCTATTTAATGTATACATCGATGATTTAGAGGATGAAATCCCTGCAAACCTAACCGTCGATACCTCGAAGTATGCCGATGACTGCACACTCGATCAAGCAGTTGGAGCTGGGAAATAAGCCATGTCCAACAGGCTCTGGACATTATCCAAAATTGGTCAGTGTCGAACAAAATGACCATCAACGTCAAAAAAACAAAGGACATGTGGATATGCTTCACGGAATCAGTATCGGAACCTCCTCCTGTTTATATCGGTGATGAACTAGTTGAAAGAGTGGACAAATTTAAACTACTTGGAATGGGGTTTCAAAACAACCTCAAATGGAACAATCATATTGAAACTGTTATACAGAAAGCTAACCGTCAAGTATATATCTTAAGAGAATGCAGGAAAGCTAATCTACCTGTGGAAGTAGGTATTACCCTTTATAAATCCAATATTAGATCTATTCTTGAATATGCCTCACCTATCTGGGGTGGCCTTCCAACTTATCTCGTAAATGAAATTGAACGAACCCAGACCCGCTGCCTCCGAGTTCTTGGTTATAACAATGACTGTCTACAAAGCCTCTCTGATCGAAGAGAAGAACTTCTGAAACGTGAAGCGTGGAAGATTATGAATGATCCTTCCCATCCTTTTCATACAAGACTTTTTAAATCAAATAATCCATACGATTTACGAACAATTAATAGTAAAAACACATTATCGCGAACTGAAAGACATAAACGCTCCTTCTTAGCTCGTGCAAGTGCACTCACATAGTTTTTAGTTTGTCTATACATACTTAAGATTCTTATCTGTATATAATGTTCTAAGATATTTTTAATGTAATTTGAATCAACCTGTAAATCCATTGTACTTTTATACTTAAGATGGATAAATAAAGATTATTATTATTATTTTGTTTGATTAATATTTGATGGCGCGCACGATAAATCGCGCGCGCAAATTCACCTGCGCGCGCGTGGGCGCACGCTGGCGCGATCGCGCGCCCCCAGAGCCAAGCCCTGGAAATCTACAAAAGTATCTCTCCAAAAGTAAGAAAACATCCTGTTCTTTTAATCACAAGACGAACGGTTTAGTCCAGTGCTTGGAAATGCCTCAAAATTGTGAAAAACCAGCCTCGCCGACTCATTTCCCTATACAACTCCATATTGTTTTCGCTGCAAAGTGGTAACCGGAAGTAGGTTTGCGCCGATTGATTTTGGCTTCATTTTTCATAGGTATAGAAGCTATATCCAGTCTATTATTAGATCAGTGCAACTAACCCTGTATATCAGACCTCCATTTTCCCTGCTTTGCAATGCATGGTCATGACAAAACTGCACTTGACTACACAAGGCTTGACTACACAAGGCTTGATTACACAATAGCATGAAGTTTGTGCAGTGTATTTTAGTTGCTGTGTAGCAATGAGTTAATTAATTCATAGTAAACTGTAAGCTGAGGCGGTTAATCGGTTAACTGGAATGAATCGGTTATTTTTAAAGATTGGTTACTCCGTTTAGACTATTTTGAGCAAACCGAAAACCAATTAAAAAATGCAAGAGAAACCACTGCTGTATGTGTTGAAATAAAAATGAATGAAGGACAAGTTTTGTTAACGTCTCAAATGTACATTTTACGTTCTAAGCGATGTAGTCCCTTCTTCAAAAAAAGGGATGAAGTCCCTTCTTTTTTGCCATAATCTATTGTTCAAAAGACTCTCAGTTGAGTCGGTTATTTCGTTACGGTTATCGGTTTCAGTTATTTATCAAAACTGCCTCAGCCTAGTAAACTGCAAAGTGATATTGAAAATTCGCCTACACCACTACCAGTACACTAATGATGGCCAGATAAACCCCTAAATTTGATCTATGAATGAGCAGGTTTCCGAATTTGCAATAATGTTGAATTAGGTAGTTACTGTAATTACATTAGCTCAATTACATCAGGGAACCAATATTGTGGAACCAATATTGAACTTGAGGAACCAATATTGTTTGTCAACCGGAAATGGTTCATGTATTTTGAGGGGTTGAATTTTCCGAAGGTAAGATAGCAATACTTTTAGTATACTAAAACAGTTTTTGTACTATATTAGTCTTGATGAAACAACATCTGTGGACCCTGATAAACTTGTGATGATTGGAACTTGATAGCTCTTGCAAAAATGAAAGGCAGAGGTTGGAAACAGCTGGTGAGGAACTGAGACACTACTACAGCGAAGTGTTTGACGTCAAACATGGTATCTTCAATCAGGTTAGTGAATATATGTGGATTTGACAATATATTAACTGGATAATTAACAGTACATTCAGTTGCTACAACTAACTAATACAGTCGCGTCCTGGAGTAACATGCCAACTACTCGCGAGTGGGCCAAAATATTTGAAAAGCGGCGCACTCATTTCACTCGCATAGTACATTGCAATACAATAGAGTATTTTGAGTATATTAAATCCATTGGAAAAGCCATTTGTGTTGAAAAAAACATATTTACATGATCTTTCATTGATGCGAACAAGAGTCATTATAGACTTGCAACTTTAATAATAGTAATGATTGAACATTGCTGTACACAGTAATGTTCCATTGCCTGAGAAGGTACTTTAGCAAAACGGTTGCAAATCTGTTACTGTGAAAATTAAAAAAATGAATCTCAAAGAAAGTGTTCCATACTTCCATAGCAATGCTTAACCATTAGCTGGTAATACACCCAGATGTGCCCTACTTTAGTATTTTACTCTGTCAAACACCAGACGATTTTGCTCGTCAGTGGTAGGGTACTGCCAGTTAATGGGTTAATTAACATAATTGTTTTGGTTAGTGCTGTACATGCATGGCTATAGCGATGAATTCTAAATGTTATTGTGAGTTGTTAGAATCCTGTCTTTATTTGCCTTATTTTATGCGTTCAGGGAAGAATACTCATATTAACACACATATATGGATTTCAAAGATTCATGAAATCAATTCGGAAAATTTGATTAAAAAATTTCAACCTCGTGCGAATAGAAGATGGGAATTTGTGAGCACAGAATTGCAGAATTGCATTGCATTTACAATTTTGTAAATTTAACTCAAAATATAAATTGGTTTGACTTGCTGATTTGAATTCGATTGAATTGCGATTAGTAGAATTGCTATATATATCTATGTACAGTACTGTAGAATTAATAACTACTTTATCAACACATGCCTCTATCCTGAATAATCGTCTGTTTTAATAGCCCCAGGTATACAGTACTTGCTCGTTTATGTTATCGTACCCTTAAATAACAAATATATGATGTTTACATCTTGATTGTTGGATTTCAGTGTAGGTAGTGATAAACAATATTCATGAGCTTGCTTGAAGAATCTAACCATCTGAATTTTCGCTCAAAATAAGAGCTCGTTTCTATATTTTTTCACGTACAATGTAGTTGGATCCTTGAACAAAGCTCGTGAATGTAAAATATTGCACTAAATGATTACTATGCTGTAGGAAAGTATAACCTACTATAACCATAGGGAAGTATGTATTTTCAATATTCCAGTATGTACTGTAGTACCTGACTATATTAATTCATTTTTCCAGAAATAATGAAATACAATCAGTATAATCTTCATGCAGGCATGGCTATGCAAGACCTTCAATAGGTTTATACACATATACAGGTGAGCCAAATTAGCTAAATAAATTTATATATGCTTGTGGGTTTTGTTATTGTTTACCAGAAAATAATGAAATGTAATATTTTACTGCAGTACTCTAAAAATGCTACTAGACCCTATAAACGACATTTACACTGTATCACGTTGGAGATATCATCTATTAAAGTTGTGATATTCTTTCAGAATTTAGTTCGTGATGGAACTACGATGAAATAAGGATTTCTATTTTTCTCCGTCCTGGAATACAATCTGAATCAAATGTGATCGCTTCAATAAATGCACGCTGGGATGCTGTAAAGCTACATGTATAAAGTTTGGCATTGGCAACATTGATAACTGAGGTTTCAGCAACATCGAGGTAACAGATTTTTGCTTCTCTATACTGATATAGTTCACTTGGCAATATTCAAACTATCGTGTCTGTTACTTAGCTGTGGATTGTTTATCGGCCAGCTATTTCACTTTCCCATAGCACAAACGTTCATATGTGCTTTATCCTTTCTTTTTGTGTTTCATTTGATTTTGTTTGTCTAGTCTTGGCTTGTAATATTTCATCATGTCATGTCCTGTACTGTCCCATCTGGTATTTGTCTTGTGTTTTGTGTTTGTCTTGTGTTTTGTATATCTTAAATATCATCGTATATGGTACGCAGTCTTGCTGTAACATTGCTCATTTTAACTGAAGTGTTATTGCGCCTAGCAACAGTCTTTTTTGATTATGCCAAATGCAAAGAAATATAAAATCCTGTGAGCTATACAGTGTCAGTTCCAATTTATTATTGTAACCGCTAAAATTTATTTTATAATAAGGAAATCTTCTAAGCTTACTCGACTTGCATTTTAAATTGCTTCACAGCATTTTCACATTCGAACATAATACGCCATTGAAGAGTTCCCCCACAAGGGAGAACATGACTCATCTGGGGAGCGGGGGAGGGTGGGGCTTACTCCGAATTGCAAGCAAACGTATTGAGAGTTATTCAATTGCAATATTTTATCCATACTTAGTTTCAATTGGAAATTACAGTAGTAACCTTAGAAAAGAAATCCTGTTTAGACATTAGTAAAAACTCTTTTAACCTAAAAAATCAACACACATAATCTGGTGCAAACGTCACGTGCCGAGCACTCTACTTCTTAGACCACCATTCTCGCAACAGAATGATAGTGAAGAACAATATATTTGGTTAAAGTAGTTTAATCTATAATACAGGTTTGCGTGACGTTAGCTTACCTTACAATGAGTTATTTACGTAATATGACGTGCGTCTACACCCTAAGAGAACCTACACCCTAATTAACATTATCAGCGCAACCGAAAATATTCAACCTTATATAGCCTTATATTTTTATCTTTATCTTTTACATGTTGATTTGATCAGTAGTCGCCTTACGACATATACTGCATAAATATTCTCTTATATTGTCCAACCAATTATATAGCCTTACACTGGGAAAGCACAAAGGCAAATTTTTAAATTCAAATTTTTCACCTTCGGGAGACATGTAACTGCTTGCGGAATAGCAGTTACTCCAGAAATGTTGATGAACGACAAGAGTATAATGTACTCGAAAAGGTCATTTTGTACATGTACCATTCCTCTTTATTCCATTTTCGAAATTGCACGAAGAGATCCCTTATATTTCCGGGGAGACCAGCAGCTTTGGTGGCATTCATGAGAAACTTCCCGATTGTAAATTTACAGCTGAAATATGTTGACATGGAAACCGGTGAAAGTACTGTTAATATACAGTACAACTGCATGTTAAACCTGCATTTTGATTCCGCACTTCCTTTCCTTTGTTGTGAGGAAACCATATTTAAAACACGCTATGCTACAATGCAAATTTACCTGCTACGGAAATTTTACCCGCTATACTTATATGGGTCATGTGGATTAGTAGTAACAAATTATATAATGATATCCAACGAGTATGAAATTCTATATTGCTTTAGAGACGTTTCTTGTAGTATTCAGTTGTTTCAATCGGTTCTACTGGAACATGAATAATGTAAACAATAACCCTAGCTTAGCTTATGTTATCATAATGTTGTTAAACCAGTGTGAAAATCTTTGAAACAGTTTCTTGTACTAGTCAGGAACTAGCAAACATTGCACTTGTTGCTTCAATTATCGCATGTAACTGTTTGATTTTTTGTTCTTAGATCTAAGGGTAAAATATTCCAGTCAATAAACAAACCAATGAAATTCACAAAGCTCAACTATGCCAAAAGTACCCTATTAAACTGGGAAAGTAATGCTGGGTCAATCTGATGCAATTCAACATTACTGTGTGAAGAGGAGGCATCTTCGTGTTTGCCATTAGCTTTCAATTTTTGTTGCTGAGAAAAGTACAACTGTTTAAGATGTTGGAGGTGAACAGATATTTTTTCATTCTGTTCCACTTGGGTTTTTAGTTTTCCCTTAATTAACCCCCAACAAACAAACCAAAAAGTGCAAACTCCAATCATCCCTCATAGCTGAACAAACGAATCGTTGTTGACAGTTGCTTCTGTTATTCTCCAGGTCAATAAAATCGCAATTGGTAAAAAAATTCCCCCACAAAAAATCGAAAGCAATTCCCTCGTTGCTATTTTGACCAATTTCGACTGTTAAGAAGAAAATAAGTCCCTGAAACAATGGCCTCTACTATAAATATATTAGATGCAAAACCCCTCTCCAGCAAAATACTACACATATTTAATTAAAAATATTTTTTTAAGAGTATACTCCTACATTACCTACCTACTGCGTATGAGGTCTGAATCGAATCGGTATCCAGCACCCTCTTATTTTAAAACCTACAAACTTACTTTTCAAGTTGGGTATTTTAAAACTCCGTATTTCCCTGCAAAGTCATTAAAACCAATGGGTGGAGGCCCGGGGTTACAATTGACTATAGTACATCGGTGTTTTCACGTACTGTCAGGCTCGCTTTGTTAAACTACATTTACCGAAAACGCATGAGTAATATAAACACGATATATTTCGCTGAAACCATCTACTTTTCAGTATATATGTATCGCCTTATAATATAGCCTTTATTGCATCAGTTTAACCCCAACTTCTTTTAAAATGTTTTATCGGAGTAAATCCCCTAAGGAAATGATTTGCATACCTATTTTGACATCCATGTCAAATTTATGGAGGCAAATCTCGCAATGTGTTTTACCAGACCTTCTCACCCACTCTTCCAAGCACTCGTGGTGCATATAGCCTGATGTGCCTGTGCACATACAAGGTGCAATTATATTCTCGTTGCCATCTAAACATATACGGCAACAAGGTGGTTCCAGAAACTAAAACAAACAAAGACTTTAAGGTAATAGCATATCAAGGGATATCGAGGGAGCATGGGTGCTCCCATGGGTGCGAGGGAGCCCCGGAGCTTAGTAAACCTATTAGACTATAAAAGTGGTAAAATTCACACTTATTTACCATTATCATGATAATTAACGTACCTGAGTTTATATACATGTGAATCTATAAGAAATTAGGTGTACGAATGGTGTTCTTTTTGGTTTTGTATATGGAGGTGCTATGCGGTGATAAAATACTTACTATCGAAAATTTATAGCACTTATAAGTTAAAGACGCATTTTCCATTCCCTATTAGCATTAGGGCTTAATAAATGTTTCATATTATTCATATCATGATCGTGATATAGTCGTGACCAAATTATGTTAGACGGTGGGATTTTTTCTCTTCACTTATTGCAGAGTTACATAATTATTGGCGTTCGGCTATCACACCGTTCATTTTGTGGTATTCACGACATTTGCAATAAAATAGAAACCAGGCTTAATTGTCGTTTACTTACATCCGCGCGCAGAAGAATATTGATGAAATGTGAGTAGTAGATCGGGTTGTGAGATATTTCCTGGTGTTTTAGACACATCGAAAACGGTTGACATCTTAATTCTATGTTTCAATGATTGCAAGATGGTCGAAACACAGAATTTAAATGTTATACCCATTCCCTGATTCTGCATTGCTTTGTATTTTCAAAGTTACTCTGTTGGCAACCATGATTTTTTTGAATCTAGTTTACCATTATATAAGAAAGCATAATACTATAATAATTGTTAAATAATTTATTAAGACTAAAAAATAATGTTAAGACTATTAAATAATATACAGACTATATTGTAGGATTACAGTTAGCTTAATTCATAACAAAACAGTTCTACAGTTCGTTTTCAACTATTGACATGCTATTCTTTAGTTCAGTCATTAATGCTGAGTTGTTTGTACCTTTGTATGCATTATCGCTTGATTGCAACACAATTTCCTGAAGAAAGAATAAGGCCGCAACCATGCCACCTGGGTAGGAAACGTTGAAAACGTAGTATGCGGATATGACATCTATCAGAGCGTTGATCACATCAGTACCTGGGCATTCAACAAACACTTGATTCTCCCCAATAATCACTCGCTGGTCTACATCCTCGGGGCACCCAATGCACAGTACACAAAACTGGACCATTTTGTCCCGAACCATACTCTCCATTGTTGACGAGGGCTATGGAAAAGTATTGTGAGTGCCAATGTAGATATTGCTGTAAAACACAACTAGAATACGATTACACATCCAACATAGAATACAGTATGAGGTCTGGGGTCAGAGCACTTGCACAACATTAAATGTCCCGCAGTAAATGGCACTTGCAAAACATCAAATGTCCCTTAGAAGAAAGCAAGCTAGATTATATACTTTGTCTCAGTGGTGAAGCTAGACGTTAGAAACTAGCCATGCTATGCAAATATATATATTTTTATTTGAGTTATTATAAGGAGAGTGGAAGACTCTGCAGTTGACTGTTGTGTAAAACTACCTGAAGACTGGGAGACTGCCTGGACATTTTGTAATGCTATAAGCTAGCTCTCTTGGATTAAGCAAAAATATGGCCGCAATAGAATCTTAGAGGCAGAAAGAGCATTAGCAAATAACCATGGAAACTGCTCTTGCTATTCAAATAAGCATGCATTAAAATATACTAAAGACAATACATTTCTGAAGGTTTCAATAATTAAAGAATCAGCAATTTGCATAGCACAACCAGTTGCTACAGTACTGCCTAGAAGTAACTTAACACTGCAGTTCGGTTGCGGTTCGTGCGGTTAGCGGGTGCAGTGCGTGCGGTTAGCGGGTGCGATGCGTGCGGTTAGCGGGTGCGGTTCGTGCGGTAATCACACCCCAAACAGAAAAACCACTAAGTCGTGTTCCGACGGTTTCCGATACAACTGTTATTATGCGGCAAACGGACATGTTCCTATATGGATTAATTTGTTTACTAAATTACTACTTTCTCTAATAAACTGTATAACATACACAACTGAGATGAATTTATATTATGAATATAAAGAGAATGAGGTGTTAAGGCGAAGTATAAACTCAGATCAACAAACGTGTCACCAATATAAAGCCTACGGGTTTGCCGCATGATATTTGGGTGTTAGTACACTCTAAAAAATAGGTGTGTTTTAAGTAACACAACTTTTTTGTCTACAAAACAACACATCTTAAGGTGTGTTTAGGTGACATACTAATATGTGTTACAGTAGCACAACAAAAGATGTGTTTTTGGCTTGTCCAAAAAACAACACGCCTTTAGCTGTGTTACTCCAAATGGTGCGTTAGGAAACACGCATAGGTGTGTTACTAACACCTCCATGTGTGCTACGATAGCGCACCTTAAAGATGTGTTGGCTTAGCACATCTAAAGACGTGTTTCCTTAACACACCTTCAGTTGTGCTGAAACAACACGACTTTAGATGTGCTGAAACAACACGACTTTAGATGTGCTGAAAGAACACGACTTTAGATGTGATGAAAGAACACGACTTTAGATGTGCTGAAACAACACGACTTTAAATGTGCTGAAACAGCACGATTTTAGATGTGCTGAAACAGCACGACTTTAAATGTGCTAAACAACACGACTTTGGGTGTGCTGAAACATTTAGTGGTGCTGGAAAGTACATTTAGTGGTACTTATACACGAGACACCTTTGTATAGTATTAAAAATGTTTAATTTAAATGTGTACAATAGTAGAATTTGTCTATTAAAGTCTGCTGTTCAATACTGCGAAATATACTGAAGTTACATTATTGATATGCAAAAACAAAACTTAATCTATATTTCAAATTGCATAACTATGTTAGTAAATAAGTTAGTACAGCATACAGTCAATCAATACAGCGACAAGTATCAATAATCTATTCGAATATATTTGTGGGGTTAACATCATAAACGCATGCACACATATTCGGCGGTTGAGTAAAAACAATCTACCTGAAAAATACAATAATAACGACGACGTTTCGAGCGAAGGCCCTTCGTCTGGATGTTTGGCTACTAACCACAAGACGATGCATGGGGCTTCGCTCAAAACGTCGAAGTTCTTATTGTATTTTTCAAGTAGATTGTCCCTACTCAACCGCCGAATCTTCGTAAAGACTCTACCAACACTGGCACAGCACGTTCGATATATACAATTTGTAGAAGTATTAATTGTTTTTTATTGGGATATATTTACTTTATTGGAGCTGTTGTGGGAAAATGGCGTTTCGTTCGTGGTTTTCAATTTTATATATATATATATATAATTGAAAACCACGAACGAAACGCCATTTTCCCACAACAGCTCCAATAAAGTAAATATATCCCAATAAAAAAACAATTAATACTTCTACAAATTGGCAATTGCTTGCAATGGCAAATGCATATTGCTTGCGCCAGAATTAAATAGCAGTGCATGTGTTCATTTAATTGTTGCAGCAGCCTGGCAGATATAGGACTTAAAACAGAAACTGACAAATGAGAACATCTTGAAAACCCATTGTAACATTGTTATCTTTGGGATTTCACATTAACATTTTTCAGTTTTTGTTCTATTTCATATTTAATGTACATTCTCAGTTCTGACATGAATGTCGAGTACTTGATGGACCTTTTTTGCGCGGTGTCCGTTGCTTCTAAGGCTACGTCTTGGAGAAAATACAACATTCCAGACATGGATTCTGGGTTGCTGACATCAAACACGTAGTAAGCTGTTATTAGGTCCACTAGAGCTTCCATAAGGTTAGTCGTCGTTTCAAAGAAACATTTGTCTTCTCCGGACACGAATGCTTGCAGAGCATCATCCGGTGTACCAAGCACAATTTTATCATGAAATATCATATCAGGCTTGGTGGAAGGCTAAATATGAAATAGGAAACATTATTCAATGCTTAGTTTATCGACAAAAATGGTCATACACACCGACAAACATAAAAAACATTCGCGAAAAACTGGAATAAACGTTTTTCAAACATATAGAATAGCACAGTATGTCAATCAGCAAATAAAAGCAGTATAAACCTAACTGTTTTTTAAGTTTAAAACAGTTTTCGAAAATCGACGTATAAAAGGATTAAACATTCCTTTACTGTTTTGTGATTGTTATTATTTTGTAAGTTTTTCTTATGAAAACATTGGGTCTGCTGTATGGAAATATTGTTTTAGAATACTCACATCTTTAAACTTTACTACTACTGCGTTCTTTCGCGTCGTCTTCTTCTCAACGGCCAACACAGCGTCGTAGACATCTTTATTGCCTATTTCTTCTTTCCTGACAATTTTCTTCAGAGAATCCCCCAATTTGTCTACCGACGTTTCAAAACAAAAGCTTGGCAGGATTTTCTGCATGTCTGTTCGTACCTTTAAAGAAAACCTACTCTTTAGAAAATGAGCCTTCGTCATTTTATTGTTACATCAGTGGTGTAATAGATGTTTATAAATATCAGACAATGCCTTTTTGTCTACCTTTTGCAGCACGTGCCCTTTATAAGAACATCTATCATTACCAAGATTTTTACAACCAAGAATGCGTACACGGAAATAGCTTCATTTAGACCCATGTATTTGCATGCAGGACTCCACGGGTAACATTTTTGTGTTAAATGGCATCAAACCAAGATGTTGTACAATGTACAGGGTACGTAATGATGCTTGATATCACCTATTATGTATTATTTGAAAAAATGACCTACCCTACTTTGAAATACTATTTTAGCAATCATTTAATACCAAGAGTATGCCTTAAAGAGAGAGTAGGAAAACGTACATTTCGTGCGCTTCATAAAATTATGAGGAATGATACTCAACTTACATTCTTCAATAATCTGTGTAGTTCATTGCTCCAGCAGTGGTACACCAACAGGGTACAACAGTGGCATGGCGATATATGAGATCGCTAAGAACATGGATATGGATAAAAATAATAATAGTGAGTCCCTGAAAATTCGGTTTTAACTGAATTTTCCTTTTCAACCACTACAGTATATTCCATAAAGAGCTAATGTTTTGATAACCTCCGAATGCAGACGTCTTACATCGGGCGATAAAACAAGCACTCAGTCGCATGTTTTATCGCACGATGTAAGGCATCTGTATTCGCAGTCTAATGATTGGATAATAAAGTACAGGTTATACAGGTTATCATACCCAAAAACTTGATCCAGTTAAATCCTTCAATTCGGGAAACTTCTCACATGTTCGTAGGGCGATTCTCTTGTAGTGCCCTTGCTGTGGGTTGCTACAGATACCATGGTGGCATGTGGCTATATCTGCAATCAACTATCACCTTACAGGCAACACGTTACCAGCTGCAACTGCTCTTTCAACTTTGATGGAAAATCTATTGGGGAACGGCAAATTCAGTGGCAGACCTAATTGTGTCTTCCCTTCCTTTGATGCAGAGGCTTCTTTGCTGACAGGTACTTGTACATGCTTCGGTTTTTCAGGCGGTTCAGGAAAATCCCCTTCTAAACAATGTAATTGTCTATTTGGAGTAGAGGTAAGTGGGACATTGAACAGATCAATGCCACTTGCAAATGCATCGCAATCCATGTCGACAAAAGTGGTTAGGTCATGATGGACACTCTCAAAGACATCCTCCAACTGAAAGGGAAGAAGTCAATAAATTGGTAGAAATCAAATATTATAATAGACTTTGGGCATCTCGCCAAACACAGTGTTTGGGGTATGGGGGGGGGGGGGGCATGGGAATTCTTCCCATGACGGGAACTGAATTAACCAGAACTAGGCACTTCGGTGTCGGTGCAGTGCGCTGACCACATAAAAACCAAACAAAGTATCAGGTATATTCAAACGTATGTTTTACTGGATTATATTATTTACAAGTGTGGAAATTACTTCATGTTTATTTACAGTATATACAGTAACATTAATGGTCCACTGTACTTAAGGGAAGTTCTGTCTTAATTTTACCGACAGGGTCAACTAAGTTACACCTAATAGTTGGGTTTGATCTTGCACACCATTTTGCAAACTGTCTAAGCCTATCATTTTTAAAAACTTTGGCTACATCGTAAAAAAACTATTCCTAATGAAAATATGTCACTCTTAATAGACTGAGGGGCATCACCCTCAATGACCTCAGGAGCAATATGGCTGTGAAGTTCATAATATTTTTGCTTTTCAGCCGCAGTAAGGTTGTACAGTCTCTCCTGTGTTATCAATCTTGATTTCCCCAAATCATTTAGGACTATATGGACACTCTGATTTTCAGTGGAGGAAGGATCCTTGGTTAAGAGAAAGTTATCGCTTTCAATGTCATTGTGTAGATAACCAGATCTGTGCAGGTAATCCAGAGCACTTGAACTTTCTTGCATCAGTAAAAACCAAGGCAAGGTTTCAGATGATTCTCTTCCAAGAGTATCCTGTACAGTTACGGATTGCCCCTCAATGCCACAAAACCGGGAAACTAAACAGTATGGAGTAGATTCTGTACATACTCCAAATAGATATGGCAGGTTCTTTTGGGAAAGCCTGGACATTATTGCAGCCTCTCGTAGGACATCTTCCTTTGAACTGTAATCTGGCTTAAATTTCTTGACCGCTACACAATAACCATGAAATTCACAAAGCTCAACTGTGCCAAAAGTACCCTTCCCCAAAAAAGAATAATTATTAAACTGGGAAAGTAATGCTGGGTCAATCTGATGCAATTCAACATTACTGTGTGAAGAGGAGGCATCTTCGTGTTCGCCATTAGCTTTCAATTTTTGTTGCTGAGAAAAGCACAACTGTTTAAGATGTTGGAGGTGGACAGATATTTTTTCATTCTGTTCCACTTGGGTTTTTAGTTTTCCCTTAATTAACCCCCAACAAACAAACCGAAAAGTGCAAACTCCAATCATCCCTCATAGCGGAACAAACGAATCGCTGTTGACAGTTACTTCTGTTATTCTCCAGGTCAATAAAATCGCAATTGGTCAAAAAATTCCCCCACAAAAAATCGAATGGAATTCCCTCGTTGCTATTTTGACCAATTTCCACTGTTAAGAAGAAAATAAGTCGCTGAAACAATGGCCTCTACTATAAATATATTAGATGCCAAACCCTTCTCCAGCAAAATACTACACACATTTAATTAAAAAGAATGTTTTTTCATGAGTGTACTCCTACATTACCTATACCTACTGCGTATGAGGTCTGAATCTAATCGGCTATCCAGCACCCTCTTATTTTGAAACCTACAAACTTACTTCTCAAGTTGGGTAACCATTGAACCAATGGGTGGAGGCCCGGGGTTACAATTGACTATAGTACATCGGTGTTTTCACGTACTGTCAAGCTCGCTTTGTTAAACTACATTTACCGAAAACGCACTACTTTTCATTATATATGTATAGCCTTATAATATAGCCTTTATTGCATCAGTTTAACCCCAACTTTTTTTACAATGTTTTATCGGAGTAAATCCCCTAAGGAAATGATTTGCATACCTCTCTAAAAGATGTTATTTTGACATCAATGTCAAATTTATGGAGGCAAATCTCGCAATGTGTTTTACCAGACCTTCTCACCCACTCTTTCAAGCACTCGTGGTGCATATAGCCTGATCTGCCTGTGTACATACAAGGTGCAATTATATTCTCGTTGCCATCTAAACATATACGGCAACAAGGTGGTTCCTGAAATTAAAACAAAGACTTTAAGGTAATAGCACATCAAGGGATATCGAGGGAGCATGGGTGGCAAGTGCATGTGGTTAGCGCGTTGCCTTTCACCAATATAGTTAAGCCCAGTTGGACTGGTTTAGTACTCGGATGGGTGGCCATCTGGGAGCGGCCTTGTTTTCGAGCTTGAGCCATGTGAGTTGGGGAAAGTTGGACATGTGTTGCTTGAAAATTATAAAACTATTAACTATGGCCTTATCTATAAGATGGAAAAACAATGCCTTGCACCACCTATAGCACTTCCTAGCTACATTGTTGGCTGTAAGAATTTGATTGGACCTGTGACAATTAACATACCTGAGTCTATATACATGTGAATCTATATAAGAAATTAGGTATACGAATGGTGTTCTTTTTGTTTTTGGCACGAGGTTTACCAGTTGACCAAAACGAGAAAGAAGAGTCACCGCAATCCATTTATATGGTAAGCTAAATCAGCATCGTCAATAATAATGTTAAATTTTTAATGAAAAGTTCCAAAGTGGGCACGAGGAAGATGAGTCATCGCAATCCATTTATAGGAAGTTAAATTTAGCATCAATAACTAAAAATACATTCATGCAGTAACCCCTCGCCATTAGAACCAAACAATTATTCTCCCGAACACCCCAAAAGTTATTGTAACATGAAGTAGTTAATTGATTACCGTAACCATGGTAACACGCAAGCGAACACTGTATTTCTTTTCTGTACAAACTGGTAAAATAGTGATAAGATTTTTATTTTAACAACAAAATTACCAATTGCCCAACTATATAAAGTAGGTATGTTATTTTGTTCTTGCTTTACTGTAAAATTCAATCTTAGACGTCTCACAAAACGTTTCGAAATTGTCATAAAACTTCAACTGTTTTTTGAACAGTATCTTTATACTATGAACTTTTTTAGATAAAATATGTTGTTTCTTTTCTATATAACGCATTTGAATTAATACTAAAACAATTTTTAAGATTAGTCAATTTTCTCTTGACCAAACTATAGTGCATGCCAATTGACGGCAAAACTGCAAAATAAACACTTGCCCGTTTAAAACTCTTTAAAACTCGAAAATCCTGTTCTTTCTCGGCCTTTCGACTGATTTCTTTTCTTATTGACTTTAGTAAATGAAAGTCCTCTAAAAAAATTTCATTTATCTTGTTTTGGAGACTTAATATTAAATAATTGAAGATCTCCTTGGTGTTTTTGCCATGATCGTCGATCTCTGTATACTGGCAAACGATGCTTGCTTAGGCCAAGATCCTTGTCTCCACTAATGTAAAGTTTTGCCATCTCATTAAGTGCTGAGTCACACTGAATGACGAGCGGAAGATATGAATCTACTTTCGCACGATTCATAAGCATCCGGGTGCTCTGTCCACCATCTATTTCTTGCTTGTCCACCACCCTGTAGAACGACTCTGCAACCGCCTCTTTTCCACTCTTCGCATAAAATATATCAAAAATAAGATAAAATTCCTGGCCGACATTGGAGTAAAACGACGAATCCGTGTATAGAGCTTTAATTACAGTTCCCTTGTCGAAAAGGACTTCCATCTTCTCGTCATTGCTCAGCTCCACTTCGAAGACCTGTCGTGGTGTGCCCTCCAGGAACTTTGTCACGTTCACACCTTCTGGGACGACCAGGTCTGTCAAAGATAAATCTCTGTTATCTTTGATGGTGATCTTTTTGAAGAATTTGCAGACGTGTGTGGAAAACATATCACCCCAGACGACGGCAATCAGGACTTTCTTCAGACGCCAAAACACAGTGGACGACAACTCGCTGCCTATCTCCAAATTCTTGTCGCAGATGTGCGGCATCTGTGAGACGTAGTTAACACATCGTCGAAACTCGTGTGCCCCATGCTTGGAGAACTCCTTGTTGTCCACTGGGATGCTGTCGTCGGATCGTGTTCCACACAATCCAACAAATAGTCGGCAACGTCGAAGCATTTGGATAGCAATCGGTTGAGATTAGAGAAGCTATTTTTGTAGCGTTCGTCCAGCTTGTCAATCACATTTCTTGCAAGCTTCTTCAAATCGTCAACGCTGTTGTGTAATTCTCGTGCATTCCAATTTACTGGCAGTACATCATCGCCCCCCACCAATAACAAACCACCCCAACACAAGTTCACTATTAACATAGCGCTGCTCCCGAATTTCGCTGATTTTCTTGTTCAGTCTAGGACAAACGTAGGCAGCAGGATTGTCTTTGGATACCTCGACAATAAAACGTTCCATCTGTTTTTTACCAAAAGAATATGCGAGCACAACTTCCAGCCAAGATACCATTCAGGCTGTTACTGCAGCATAAGGATAACCAAGGGCCACAACAAATTGACGACGTCCAGCAAGTCATGGACAAAGTCTTGACCACGCAACTTGTAACCAACCTCTTCGCAATTATCATGGTCTTTGAAGGTCTCGATGTACACTTCCAAACTGTGTGCGAGGTTCTTCAGTGACAAGTAGCTGGAGCTCATAAATCGCTGATGAGCATAGGAGTTGGTCACCCGAAATGGAAGCTTGAGATCCTTTGCCGTGTATTGCGCTACGCTGTGCATCTTACCGCGGCTGAAACGTTGGTGGTAAAGTGCCATTCTCTTCAGCAGACGATCGACAAAACTCGAATCTTTAACCTTTCTTTGCAAGGGAGGCCATCTTGCAATAGTCGCATGATAGGCTCGTTCATGCCAGCAATAAATGGTTTGTTAAGGTATTGGTCATCCATCACTCTTCCTTGCATTTGCAGAAGGCGATAGTCCTTTAACCCAACATGCTCTGCCAGGTCTTTGAATATAGTGGCTGCTAAAGCGTCACCTATACCACCAGGCGCCAGACTCTAGAAGATCCTTAGTGCAAACACGTAGGTCTTTAACGTCGACGATTCCCCGGGCTTATGAGCATCCGAATATAGTAAGCAAATACGCTGAGCGTCAAATGAAAATGACGTTGGGGCAGGATTTGTCGAGGTCATGGCATGCTCAGCATTTCATGCGGTCGAGGCATAGATAGATATCTGGTTTATTAAAACAACATCTAGCAGTCATTAGGACTGAATTACATGTGCTTAGTATACAACAAAGTCAATGAAAAAATATAAACAAGTTTACATATTATGTGTGAGTATAAAAGTAGTCCATGTAAAATTTGGAGATTTTCTATATTACAATATTATATCATATTATAAAAGGCTAGACTGTTTAAGAAAGTTAAAATTATGTTGATATTATTTAAAAATAATTTCCTTGTAATGATTTTTGGACAGTTTGGAATATCGTGGTATCGTCGGCATTTTTCTAATTACACACTTTATTTAAAGACGCTAGCCCCGACAACTATGTAAAAGTTGATTTCCACGGGAGGCGTCAATATAAAAATATTACATAGTAAAAAAAGGAAGGATATAAAGAGGACATGCAACTATATACATAAATTATATACATTATCAAAACTGAGAAATGAAGGCTACTGAAGATTACGGTGTGTCCCAGGTAGAGATATGACTTGGTTATTAACATCGAATATTTTGTTTGATACAATTTTTAAACGAGAAAACTGATTGAGCTAGCTTAGCTTCAAGCGGGAGGTCATTCCACATAAAAGCCCCGCTGTATTTAAAGCTTCTTTTAAGAAATTCTCTTTTTGGCTTAGGAAGGGCCAGATCGGTTTGGGAATTTCTAAGATTATAATTATTTTGTAAAGTATTCCTACTTAAGAATGAATCTTTCAGGGTCGGTGCAGCACTATTGCTCAAGACTTTATATACGAATGTAGCCTTAGATAAGTACCATCCTGTTTCCAAATTTTCCCAGTCAAGAGATCGGAGAACGTCAGCAGATCTAATCTCATAACTGGCGCCAGTTATTATTCTGGCGGCCCGATTTTGGAACTTTTGTAATTTATCTCTCAGGGTTTTGTTACAGGTGCCCCAAAGAGGAGAGCAGTAATCGAAATAAGGCTGTACGAGAGCATTATAAATTGATATCAAAGTGTTTGCAGGAACATAGGGCTTAATACGCCTCAGAACCCCAATGCCAGCCCCGACTTTTTTGCAAACCATTTCAATATGGTCGTCCCAACTCAATGTTTCATCAAGTTTAACTCCCAAACACGGGATTGAATGCACTCTAGGAATCAGTTGGTCATTAATCATTACGGGAAGATCATTGTCAATTTTAGCAAGGTTGTGATAGGATCCGACATACATTAATTTAGTTTTTGTTGAATGATGTTGCAGTTTGTTTTTGACGAGCCATTGACTAACATTGTTTAAGTCATGATTTAAATTAGCATTCAGTTCTGTACAGTCTTTTGCAGAAGAAAATATCTGTGAATCATCAGCATATAAACAAGGGGTTGTCTTCTCAAGACAATCAGGCAAATCATTTATATAAAGTAAGAACAATAGGGGCCCAATATGGATCCTTGAGGAACCCCACATACAATCCTTTTGGAGCTGACATTTCGCCATTAACAAATGACATCTGTTCCCTGTCAGAAAGATAGGACTCGAACAGATTTAATTCAATATTTGAAATCCCAAATTGTTCTTTCATTTTGCGCAGTAGAATGTTATGATTAATAGAGTCAAAAGCTTTTCGGATATCAACAAAATCAACACCATTCAATTCACCATTGTCCATGCTCTCATACCATGCATCACACATATGAATGAGAGCTGCCAGAGTAGAATTTTTAGGGCGGAACCCAAATTGATGTTTAGAGAGTAGAGAATTGGCGTTCAGAAATTCATATAATTGATTAAAAACGGATCTCTCAAAAATTTTACTAATAATTGGTAAGATTGATATTGGGCGATAATTCTCGCATTTTTTTCTATCTTCTGACTTATAAATGGGTATAACCCAAGCCTTCTTCCAATCATCTATGTAGACACCGGATTTGATACAGAGATTAAAAATCCACGTTAGAGAAGGGCTAATTATTTCAGCTGAGATTTTAAGTACCCTTGCGGGGATAGAATCAAGGCCAGTCGATTTTGATGATTTAAGATTACTTAACAAAGAAATACTTCGTATTCACTAATTTCAGACAGGGTAAATAGAGTCTCTGGACTAGTGACGGGACTTTCTGATTCTGACAAGTCCGTGGCGTCGGGGTCAATTTCAGCAGATAATTTTGGCCCAATGCTCACAAAGAAGTCGTTAAAGGCCTCAGCTATCAGTAAATTATCAGAAACAATAGTATCGCCTATTATTAATTGGGGAATGTTGTTTGATTTGTAATTCTTACCCAAAAGGTGATTAATATGGTGCCAACTTTGTTTGAGATCTTTGGTCTGAGCACAAACCTCAAATTTGTCGCAAAAATAACTCTTTTGGATTTATACAATTCAGAGTTAACTTTATTGCGAGTGTCTTTGTATTTCGACCAGTGTAATTGGGAATTAAATTTCACTGCTTTCTTTTTGTGAAAATCTCTTGCTCTCATCAGATTTTTTATATTTGGAGTAATCCACGGAAGTGAGTTACCTCAGGTTCTCATGCATCTAAATGGTGCATGTCGGTCAAGTATTTGCAAGTAAAATGATTTCCATAAATGCCAACAAGAGTTTGGGTTAGCATATTGTGTCACATTTTCCCATGGTATCTGTGATAGGTCATTAAGGAAGTCCGTAGCGTTGAAATTTTTAAAGTTACGGACATATCTTACACTTTGTCGAGATTTTGGAGTAAAAAATTTTCTAACGGTAAAAATCAAACTGTGATCGGATATACCAAGATGAATAACTCCGGATTTTGTAATATTTTCTTTCTTATTAGTAAAAATCAAATCGATCAAGGTTGCTGACGTTCTCGTAACCCTTGTGGGTTCGTTAATTAACTGCTCAAATTGGTAGATGCATGAAAGAAATAGCAGCCTACGCGTGTGAGCATCAGGGGGAGACTTACTAACATCACAATTTAGATCACCCATAAGTAATAATTCTTTGTTTTCCAAGTCACATCTTCTCAGAAAATTTTCGAAATCATCAAACAAGCGAGTAACTGAGCCAGGGTCTATACCATGTAGATACTAAGAATGGCTTACTGCATGGTCTACTAATTTCAACACATAATATTTCCAGCGAGCATGCCGTTAGTAAGTCATTCCGTTCGCTAAAGGAATAGTCTCCCGAATATACATCAATACACCGCCTCCGTAACCGTTGCGATCTTTTCGAATTAGTTGAAAACCGCTAATGTTTATTTCGTCGTCGAAACCGACTCGTCAATTTTAGTTTCATTGATAGAAAGGATATCTAAGGAATTATTTAGCATAATTACTCGAAGTTCATCAATGTGCTTAGATAGGCTATTAATATTTAAGCATGCGATTTTTAACCCTTTCAAATTACTTAAGTCATTAAGGAAGGAATTGATTATTATTATTAACATCACTACTTATCTCGAATGGGTCACACCAAGGTTCAGTCAGGACCTCCTTGAACGGCTGCTGGGCCTTTGGGGACTCAGCATCATACTCAGAATGTCCTCCAGAAAGCTCAGCCGAGCTGTGTTGTTGAGAAAATCCTGATTGCGTCTTTGTTTGGGGCCGATAGAAGGAGCAAAGGAAGTCTTTCCTCGTAAAAATTTAATAAAATTGGCAGCCAAGTATGCCGAACCTTTAGCATTTAAGTGTAACAGACTACCGTTTAAGCATGAGCTGTCCAAATTCCGGTTATCTATAAAATTAAACTCGTTCTTCGAGCAGAAATCTTGTAGCCCGTCATTGACTTTCGCGATTTGCTCTTCCAAATCTAGATCACGCCTTAACGTGATACTAGAGAGACCAATTGTAGAATTAGGAACTTTTCTTTAATATTTGTCACCAAGCTTTCAATCTTCTTGATACAAACCGCCGGATTATCTACTGGCAGGTTATTCGTGCCAGCATGCACAATAATATGTGAAGGAGAATCGGACTTGAGGTGTTTCACTTCCGAGATGATCTCCTCGGCAGACTTTCCAGGGAATGTACATTTATTGACTTTCCTTCTAGATAATTTCCTGGGGTGTATGTTTTTTATTATCGAGTCGCCGATTAATAGAATAGAACCCTCGCTTTTGACGTCCCTCTTTGTCTTACTGGACTCTGGTGTAATCAAGGATTCATCATTTAAGGATTGAGTCGATTCTATGACGTCGCTGGGGTCGTTAATCGGACCAGTAAGCAACCCAGATACATTGCCATTGACGACATTCTTTGTCTTGCTAGGCTTTGGTGTGATCAGCGATTCATTGCCTAATGCTTGGATTGCAAATTCTTCGGCTTCACTGGGGTCAGTAAATGCTTCGTTGATTTCGCTTCTCGATTTTTTTTCGGCTTTATGATGCTGATTATTGTCTATCTCCTTGCGAAACTGTGAAATAATTTCAGAGAGATGTTCTACAGAGTGTGAAAGGGATTGAATTGCAACTCTGTTGAGCTCTTGGCCAGATTGGAGATCAGCAATATCATCAACATTAGTAGACTGTAGAATAACCCTCTCCGTCTGGCTGCTTACGTCCGCGCTTGTAGTTTGTGGCCATATTATGTTCTCGATGATCTTCGAACAAAATAGCTTTTTGTATTCGGCCTCCTTCTCCCCTGAAATGTGTAACAAGTTCTTGTTCTTACGCCAGCAGATTGAGATATCATCAGCAGAAAATATCTTTTTATCACCTCCAGGTTGCTCCCAGACGCCAACAAGCTTTAATTCGTCGCTAAAAAAATTCTTTAAAGAATCGTAGTCGCCTTGCCATGCAAAGCATAAGTTATGGTTTAAAGATTCCATTTATCAATAAACATAGATGTACTGCATGTACAATTTTGAAGTATTATGTATTATTTGATAAAATAGCGGAGCTCAGATATACACGTCTTACTCTGATCTAGACGTCTTACTTCACATTGCGGAAGAAAGATCTTCTGGTAGAGTTACATAATTTATCATTGCCAACAACCAAATTGTCGTGGATCAACAGATTTTAACAACGTTAGTTAAAGTTCTTTCTCAATTACCAAGCTTTCAGCTATCTTTGATAAGGTCGATGTCAAGGAAATTGGCCTTAAATCTTTGTCTAGGTCTTTTACAGAAGATTCTTTGGGTATTGGGACAACATTAGCCAGCTTCCAAATACGCGGAACTTTACATCTGCAATTGGTAAAGCCAGAACATCTGAAAATTTATTTAAAACCCAATTGGAAATGTTATGTGAACCATTGGCACGTGATTTACTAATCTCTCGCAGCTTTTTAGCAATGGTTGATTCAGTAACAATTATAGGCATCTCATCGTCTTGTAAAGTCACGCTAATATCTTCAGTGTATATCTTATGTGTAGTTGCCGTTGGGTAACTCTTAACACCTGACAAATTGAAAATATACAATCATGAAAATTATTTTACCAACATTTAAACTAGATTTTATTTAATTAGCGGTATTTGATATAACATTTACTACTTTGTTTTCTCAGACATCATTTTTATTTACGAGTGCTACTGTTAAGAAAACGTCCGAAGTTAGACCAACAGTATGGTTCCCAACGTTCCTTATCATGGCATCGATGCAACTATCGAAACGCTGCATGAATTTCATGTACGTCACAAAAATGACATCTGATAGTAAGGATGTAGAAAATGTGAAAGTTTTAAAAAATCCTGTAGAATAGCGACTGAGAAAATGATAATTTAAGAAATGGTTCTTGACCGCGCGCTATGTTGAATTAGTTGTATAACTAACTCAACAAAGCATGTTCATGTTATATATAGCTCAGCGTTACTGACCCGTTATGGGGTGCTGCAAGCACGCGCTGCAAGTTGCAAAAGTCCCTCGTCTCACACCGCGCATAAACAATTGACTTCCGCAAATTCCTTACTCTTTCGCAAATACTTCCTTGAAAATTATTTCGTTTTAAAGACGATTATAAAGACGAGGGACTTTGAGAAAGTCTACATATAACCGCGTCTCTGTAGCGCGCTCGTTCACAGCGAAGGTAAACAACGTAGACCTTTCATTCGTTCGACTGTCTATCAATGATAGTCGAGTCTGAAAACACCTCAGCAGTGATAAGATCACACTCCCTCTCATATTCGGAAATAAACCAGGCACAAGACTCACAGTTATAATCCTGCGTGTCACCACAGGTGCACGAAAGAGCTGGACAAACAGAATACTTGTGACAACCTCTGTTTGTGGGCTCTCGACCGTTTCAGAGCTAATGTCTTCGATAACTTTGTCCACTGCCGGGGGATGCACAACGGCTTTGAACTCGACCACTTCGCTGATCGTTTGGGTCATGATGGTCGAGATCGGAGATCCATAACAATTAACTTCACATAATAAACAGTATCTATTAGAAGTACCAGTTCTTAACGCTGTAAACACTTCGTACCAATAAAGAGGGTTAAATTTCAAACGAGCCTTCTGGCATGGGCTATCTGTAAAACAAGGAACGGGGAATCAAGGAACGGAACGAGGAAAGGAATCTGGGAATTGTAAAAGCCGGAATCTGTAAAACCCGGAACTGTAAAAGCCGGAATCTGTAAAACCCGGAATTGTAAAAGCCGGAATCTGTAAAACCCGGAATTGTAAAACCCGGAATCTGTAAAACTCGGAACTGTAAAACCCGGAATTGTAAAACACGGAATTGTAGAAGCCGGAATCTGTAAAACCCGGAATTGTAAAAGCCGGAATCTGTGAAACCCGGAACTGTAAAAGCCGGAATCTGTAAAACCCGGAATTGTAAAACCCGGAATCTGTAAAACCCGGAATTGTAAAAGCCGGAATCTGTAAAACCCGGATGTAAAAGCCGGAATCTGTAATGGCGTGTCTCATTGTGTGTATATTTTTGCTTCTATTTTGTATATTTTGTCGATTCAACGTGTACTCCTGCAAAATACTCTAATGCGCTTATTTTCCTGCCGATACGATGGTAATTTTCTAAAAATGCTAAAAACAAACATGAGGATTATATAATTCTTCCTTAATTTAGTATTTTATGATATTTTAGCGGCTACGTAGGCATGGAGTTTGCAAATTTCCACCAAACCCGGCCTTTTCGATCTTTGTGGCAAAGCCAACGGCAACGGTGTGTAATTTACCCCAAAGTCAAAGCCGTAATACAGCCGATTACAAGTGTGAAATTTTACGTTGTTTTTGATATAATTTCGGGTATTTTAGGTTTGAGTTAAGATACACAAATATATATAATATATTATATACCTGTATATATACCAAATATATATATTATATAATTTATTAAGTAGGCCTAATCACTGTAAATCGCATAAAATGTCTGGTTTTCTCATATTTCTTACTGAATCATTGCAAGCATAATTGCAGTATAATTGCAAGCATAATTGTTTATCAGAACAGGAAAACCGTAATCAGTCCGTAAATAAAGATTATAGTCTATTATATAGATCAACTGTTAAACTTTATAAACTATATATAGTCTATAAACTACTGTATAAACTATCATAAAATAATATAACATTAAATATTTAAACGTATATATATACATAATCTTTATAAACTAGTGATTGTCTGATTCATAAAATTCATGCACATGTGTCGCCTCGTGTAGCGGCCAGAACACACGGTACCAAATGATCCAGTGCCTAAATTTTCCGTTATTGTAACATCGCTCCAGTTAAAAGTAGGAACGTCAATATTGGAACTCGTTTTCCGTAGAGTGAGTTTAGGAATGGCGAAGGTCCCAGCCATATTATAACAGAAAAAGGAGCGATACACTAGTAACATCAGGTACTGGCAAATGGCTTTTAGTGAGCAATTTTTAGAACGTTAAATTAAAGCTTGTATCGTTATACGCGAGTGCAATGCCTTAGAAATCAAAGAGGCATAACTAGATAATCAATAAATGACGCAGAACCACCTTGCCCAGAGCACCTTGCCAAAAGTACTTTGATGAGGTTTGAAGTGAGAACATAGGGCGGAGAAACATAACAGGGAGCGGAAACCCCCCGGGAAATCTCTTTTGGCCTTTTACACAAAAAGAGAAATGCACCGTGCACGTTTTATCCGATTCCTTCCAAACTTTACCACAATGTAGAACAATAGTTAAGGACCAATGTGGTATCTAACATTGGTCAGTATCCTTTACTTCGGCTCGCAACTCATTCAAAATCACATGATATTTCACATTAGTCTTTTTTCTTGCTTCTTTGACAGCATCGAACGTTCTGTAAGGTAATACTTTAACCAACTCCTTGTTCAGATTGGCAACACCGAGTTTGGTTAGCCTAATCTCCTCCCTAGCAAGCAGAACCAGCTCCTCCTTCTCCCAGCCTGCTCTTGAGCGTGGGGCCGGCACATTCTCATTGTGATACACTTCTTCATGCATCCTTCGCATATGTGTGCTCAATCCAACTTTGCTTTTATAAGCTTTTCTGCAGATCTTACAAACATGCAGATTTTCACTATCCAGACCACCGGTTGAAAAAGTGTCCGCAGGTGCTGCACCCGCAGCACCACTTATTTCATTTAGTTCAGCCATTCCGACACAGCCTATTTGGAAAATAATTGCCAAATGTTTGCAGGTGCGTTAGGAAGTTCACGATTACAGAATGTCTACCTGCACCTGCCCCCAAGATGGTCATAGAGAGTCATAGTTACTCCCGCCGTTTACCCGCGCTTGGATAAATTACTTCACTTTGACGTTCAGAGCACTGCGTAGAAATCACGGACATAAAAAAGCAACAATTATTTTGCTTAGAAATCTGCTTAGTTTTCATGGTGCCATTGTCTCATTACACTCATAATATTTCTTTATTTCAATGGCATACTCCCATTGCCCAGTTAAGGTCATAAGAGAAAATTCATGTAAGCTACACTGTAATAGACAAAGTGTTTATGACTGCAATGGGAATGAAAGGTTAATGATGGCCATTGAATTTTAAATACATCTCTTTTCGCTTCAAATAAGACAGAGAAAATGATTAATTTTCTGTATTGTGTAAGCGAAAGATAGGGAAAACGTTTTCGCACTTAAAGATATGTTCTATAGCTAAGTTGCCCCAGAGTATTTGCGGTAGTGTTTATTGTTTTCAATTTTCAATATGTTTGTTTGTTGATCTTGGTTTCCACAACCGAAATTTCCACTTGCCCATACTTTTTATAAAAAAATGAAAGTCAGTTAAATTGATTACAGTACAAATAGGAACTCTTTCGTCCATGCTCTCTTTCGTCCATGCACACTTACAAAAGATTTCGTGTATACTTATATTCTATGAAAATTGATATATTGTCACTGACAGTTTGCAGGAACTGGTTATTTCTCATATTTGCATACTCTGCCATACATAATGGAATTTTTAGACTTTTCATTGTTTTTATGTATGAAGTCCTTGTCTCCATTTTTTATCCGTTGCATGAATGTTTAGATCATACCAAGTATGGATAAGTAGTAATTTCACTGCCCACGAATGTTGAAAGGAGCAATGTTATAGCTAAATGCATAAATTGAAACAGAGAATAAGAAATGAGAAATATTACGAAAATATATTTCATGTCATGTTTGTATGTCGTTTATTTGTTTTTAAATTCTAGAGTATGTCAATATTATGTCGTTATGTTATGTTATTATGGTTTAGAGTCCGTGTCTATGGATGAAACGTTTCCTTTTGATGCTTCTATGAACAGTAACTATAAATATAGGTTGTATTTGAAAACTTTAAAATCTTTAGTATATTAAAATTGTTCTTAATGTGTTCAGATGTTGCTATATATTGCTATTATTCTCAAAATATATTTTGTAATACGTGTATCTTCTGTTACCTGTTAAACTTCCTTTCTCCAATGTGTGTTGTATGTGAGTGTGTCAGTCGATTCTTATCTGCCTTTTCCCTGTACACGTACTTTGTTTCTCACACAGACACGATTTCTTTCATTTCTTTTCCATTACATTGCCATTATGTGACTATTCAGTTGAGTTGTAATTATCTATTCCAAAACAAGCTTTAAACCAAAGCAAGACAGAGACAGTGGTGACGGACACGTGTGAAGTAAAGAACTATTCCATCTGAACGAGTATGAACATGCGGCTGTGGCATGGTGGCCAAAAATATGTGCTTGTCCACTTTCAAGTTTTGCAGTGAATAATCTCTTGGAGTTGTAATAGACGAATGTTATGGTGGACGAACTTTAAGAACAAACAAAAATTTACTCAATGATGCATTTACTCAACGATGCGATGAAACCTCTGAACATTTAGAAGAACATGGCTGAAATCTCAAAAACCTCTGATGCATTTGGCAAACTCCAAACCAAAAAAAATCATAAGAATGAACCTGTTATTACATATTACAAACTTTCAGTCTTAATTCTGTTCCAAAATTTGGACTTGTTTCGCTAGAGCGCTATTGTGTTAAGAATCACACTGACATGGGGCAAGAATATTAGACAGTTAGACCAAGAACATTTTATCAGTATACAAAGATAAAGTACATGTCGTAATAACGCAAGTGTCGATTTTAATAATTAAATAGACTAATTTATTTGCATCCATAGAGCACGTAAGTTTATTACGTTCTGTAATTGGTGGGTTTGGTTAAATCTTTATGACCCCTTTCTATTAAGGCCCCTTCTCCAATAAGCCGCCTTCTCCAGTAAGTCCCTTTTCAACTTGCCTGAAGTAAATAGACCTTCGTGGTGTAAGGCTCGGTAGAGGACTGATGTTATATGATGAGCTTGTCACAACGTTGAAAACAAATCTTTTTTAAATTTTGATAGGAAGTAATTTGTTTGTGATGCTAGTATAATATTAAAATACACGCTTCAAGAAAGCGTATTAACTAAAGTCGCTTGAACTCGGACTACCTGTAAGCCCCAGAATACTACGTAGTGCTATCATTGAATTGCATATGAAACGAACATTCCGTTTTTAGTGCAAAGTTTCACTTTGCAACTATTGTGATTACAGGGCAAAAATTCACAGTGACTCAGTAGGCATAGATGGATATAGAGTAAACAATCCGGGGGGAGCTAACACTTGATGTTCTATATTACATTATATAGGATTCAAAGGCTTAATAATATTTTTGAAACATTGAAACATTATTTTAATAGCTACAGTTGTTTATTTAATGTTATTTTTCTGTCAGTTTAATGGAAATGTCGAAAAAGTTTGATAAATTGTCGATCTAAATTGCCTATACTATAAATCGTAATTAACTTTGTCTTTCCCCCCGCAACACCCGAATCCCCATAAAAACGGAGAATCAATAGTTCAATACACAAATAAACATGGCGAGGTACGAGTGGGTGTCGAAAATTGAGAACAATTTTTGGACAAGATTGGGCTGCAGCAGTAACGTCTAAACGATATTCTATTTTAGGGTATTACTGTGCTCAATTTGAGCCGCGACTTTCGCCAATTTTGACAATTTCAATATATACGAGACAGACAGTTTTCATTGTCGAATGCGTTGCAACTTGCCGTTGTCAGCGTTGTGATTTTGTGTGATTTTGTGTGATTTTGTCGGCGATCTTTATAGACATGGTAAGTTGTACGATTCATAAACATTTTATATTACTGACGTGAGTTTTTATGGAAACTTTTCGAATCTGTAATGAAACATTAATATTTGCATATACAATTAACCTACATTAATAGTCGTTACAAACTGTATTTCATTTTCTTCGCTATAATTACTGAATAAGATTGCTTGTTTATGCAAAGCCAAGGACCAAGGTTACTAAGAAGGTAGATTCTCGTATTAGTTAGGAAACTGACAATTTTATAATGATGTAACTCTGACACATCTGTTCATACGAATGCGGTAGGAATTGTTTATTTATTTGTTATGAAATACTAGGTTTGTACTTTTGAAGATTTAATACACTTCCTTGTTTACACTACAGTCAATATACCCTGAAGTGCGCGGCTTCGTGTGTAAGTTTTACGTTTATCCGCATAAACCGCAGTTATATTCGCCCAACTAGTTCAACTTCATGATCAAGGATAAATTTTTAGATTTATTTCATCTCTGAGTATACATAGAAAAGACAAACTAAATTGTGAAAATTGATCCGCTATAAAAGTATAGATATACTCTTTCCGATATAAAATATATTAATTATTTTCCGTGTAGTATAGCTGCTCTCGATCGCAGGAGACAGTTGATTTAATTCTATTAGCCAAGAATAAGCTCCGTTAATTATACAATAAATTACAATAATATTTATTATTAGTATATTCGCATGCATGTACTGAAACATATACTTCAGAGTCGGGAGTACTAGTTATTAACAGGCTGCGTGCAAAACAATTACATTTGTTTGTATACTGTATATTTATTACCACAGACGCAATGCAGTCTTGAAACTTTGCACTATCCTTAGGATCTCTGAGTTCTTATTCTAAGTAGTACTGACCATTCAGAAATATGTGATTGACATATCAAACCAACATCAATATTTCGAAACTGAAAAGATATATTAAGCCTGGGTTAAATTTGGTCGCATCTGTCCTGACCAAGTCATGCTCGCCAATGTGAAACAGTCTGGATCTTTCTTGTGTTTTGTTCGCTTTATGTAATTCTGTTTGCTCTGATGGTAGAGATTTATCGATACTATCTTGATACTGGCCAACTCTTTTATTTATTTTTTATTTACAAGCTTTGTCATAAATGACTGGTGATCCCTACAGGGCTTAATTGCCCCATTCACAGGGTCCCTTAAAATATACATCTACATTAATTACAACACATTTTGTCTACAAGACTGGACAACAGACGACATCAGTGACATTTAACACAGACAGTTTTAAACGTTTGTGGGACATTAATATAATATATAAGTTCAGTCATTGTGTGATAATATTTCAACAAGTATGATTTAAATTGGCCAATGGTGACGTCAGCTTCGCGGATATGTGGTGGCAAGCAATTATAGGTTCTGGGAGTTCTATTGAAAAAACTATTTTGAAAAGTTAAAGTGTTTACTCTTGGAACGTTTATTGTTATATTAGGGAGTTTAAGCTTCACGTTTGAGGGCAACGGCAAACGGCAGAGTCGAATTTTCTTGGCAGAATTTTCGCTTAACTTCTTCGCTCCATATTTTCTTTCTTATATCAAAAGAATCATCATACATTACAGTTTTAAAATGGCAAGTTCATTTTTCCTTTAATGCTTTATAGCACAGAATTTTTCTTCGCCTGGCGTTTGTCGTTTGACGTATGAACGCGAAGCTTAAACTCTCTAATGCTATTTGAACTACGCCTGGTGACACGATTACTTTACTTTACACTAATATTGGGATCATCTCACTTCATGGCTTTGAAAAAATAGACCAAATCCAGGTACTCATGCCAGTAACACAAAGGAAGTAATCCTGTTATTAGCAGCCGGTCTTTGTAACAGGTTTTAGATCGAAACGGTAGGGACAAGATAACTTGATAATGTCGCGATTCTCACGACTAAATAGAAATAAGACTTAATACTCTAACAGCCCAGTTTGGGTATTGATAGACATGGTAACACTTCAACAATTCGTACAGTGACTACGGTATAAGTTGAACTGGACAGTTCACCATGTCAACTTGACAGTTTAGGTACAGCTATACTGGCAATTGCAATATCAATGAAGGTCTGTGTATATCGAGGCACGTTGGAGACAAGAATATAATAATTTCATTATATCAGTCCATTACATCGTGTTTCAATATTATTACTCAGCGAGTTAAAGATTTTGTGATGAAAGTAAGATATGTAACTGAAACGACGGTAATTCAAAAAGAAAAATATATTTAACAGGTAACGGAAAAGAACATTGACACCAAGAGAGGTAGTCGATCTTTTTATTACTAATAAGTTATTTCTCAAATCCGGCTGCAATTTCATATCTACAATCCTTTTCAAATGTGTTGGGACAGATGCCCCAAATACCTATTATATTGACAAACGTCTATCCCCCCCGCCCCCTATTCAATGTTGTGTCCAAAATATTATCATATTTGATGCGGTATGGTCTTAAAATTGGGAAACCAACATTGATTGGGGAGGGGGAGGGGAAAGGAGATTAATGCGTGTTGCAAGTGTACAGATTGACCTATGATCTAAAACTGCAGGTGTCCCAACAACTTTTGAAAGTGATTGTCTGAAAGGTGTCTATAACCTCCTTGAGTCAAAGAGTACTTTTTAAAGTTATTTTCATGAAATGCAAATAGTATTTAGCGTAAAATATTTACCGAATTGCATTGGCATGTATTATTTCGTTTCATATGCGTGCTTTGGTCAATATATTTGAAATATAACGCGATAGAATAGTATATTATATATGGAGTAATAAACATATGCGATGTATTGGGAGGGAAGTGCGTCAAGAGGTATATTATTGAAACTGGTCTATGCAAGCGTGAAATGCAAATTTATCTGAAAAATTAGCGACATCGATTATTGTTCAGTAAAATGCACGGGAAAATCGATGGATACTGCGCATGAGCCGTGCATATTTGACGAAATTGTACAATGTGTCCGTGTTATAACTTTATAGCGTCTGTCGTTGTTTTGTTATATTGTATACCAACATAATCTTTGAGGAGAAGATATCTGACGAAACGCAGGCACTTGTTACCTTCTTAAGTACGGGGGAACAAGTATTATATTCGCAAAATTACTAAAATAGCTAGGAATCCCATCGGGAATTTTTCCACAGATTAAAATAGCAACTATATATAATCCATCAAGCAATTGCTCCTGTGTAGAGCGAAAAAGGGGGGCGGGCGGCGCGAGATCAGGAAGAGAGGAAAAGGAGAGATGCCTGCCGAAACTGAACAATGTGGTCAGATTTGCGCCTCTTCGTTTGCGCATGACAAAATCTTTTTTAATTATGGGTGGGACGAAATAAGTGGAAGTCCTCACGCGGGTAGGCTAAGTCATGAAAATGGCGACTGCAATGATATGCGAAGACGAGTTTGTATCTGAACAAAACAATGAAAACATAGTATAGCGTCGAAAGTAATTCAAATGCTATCTGGTATTCCTCCGTTCCCTTGCGAAGAATCAACAAAGGAATTTAATATAAAAGGAGGTATGATTAATGTTACGTTGAAGGCCAGTTCAAGCTACGAAGCAGCGATGAGAACTGCATTTGTTTTCAACAAATTTGAAATAGATGAATCGCATTTACATTGTGAGTCTCTGAACGACGGTGAAGGTAATGCTGTGTTTGAATATAGAATCAACAAAGTACTTGAAGGAATTAATCCTTGTCCGAGAGTTGTTTTGATACGAAAAGTGTTGTCTTCAGTATTAAGCAGGGACGGCGCTAGAGGGTGGAACACCCCCCCCCCCCCCACTCGTCAGTGACTCGGCAAATTGTTTTCCCAGTCGGCAAAATGTTAATTGGATAGGAAGAAACGAGAAACCAAAATAAAATATTTGAATTCTAACCATAGTTACCGAACATCACGGACGAAATATCTGTGCGCTTTTGGCATGTAGAAGAATATCAGAATGTGCAGTAATTCCCGATATTGAACAGATCATAGGCGAATTTTTTAATGAAGAATGAATAAGATAATGAAAATTTATCGCAAAAGACATATTTACATCCGCCATTTTGTTTGCATTTAAAAATGCCATCCGCCTCATTCTGAAATTAGGATTAAAAAGGCTACGAACACGATACGATTAGGATTTTGACGGATGGAATATAATAAAAACGATACCGTGGAAATAGTTCTTTTAATTTCAACGTCACGTGATCATAATCAACCAATTAAATGGCGAAAATCTACTAAGGCTGTTACATAATAAATACTAAATAGTACTGATTGATATTTGATAGAACGTTTCAACTACGAAAACTCATTAGCATTACAAGGATATAAATATTCAGTGACTGCATACACACTTGTTGTGTTTAAGAGATGGCACAATCACAAAGCGAGCCAAATAAGTCTCGCAAACGCAAGAGAGTTAAATTAGAATGCCTAATATGTCAGAGTCGTCAAAACTACAACATGACTCGGCAAAATTTCATTTACCCCCCCCCCCCCCCCCCAATAAAACAAGGCTAGCGCGCAATTTTCCCTTTCGTAAACGGTCGTTGCCACCAGTGACGGTCGATGCTACCATTTCATGAAAATTGATCATGCTTACGAAATATCACGTTACGCGTTTGCAAACACGTCACGCGTTTGTAAATTTCTCGCCACGCGTTTGCAAATTTCTCGGCACGCGTGTGTAAATTTCTCGGGTTGCGCGTGGTATATTATTTAATTTATTATTTGCTCGTGCTGAGTTAAAATGGCGGATGCTAAAAATCTCAGTGTGAACGATTTCGATTATCTTTTTGACTCAGCCATTAAGGGAATCGACTGCCGTAACTTTTGGAAAGATTTGTCACCACAACAGAAAGAAGAAATTCAAACAAATGCATTGGAGAAGCTGCCAGAAGACTGCCAATACACCGTTCGAGAATTTATTGCAACTGGTCAGTCACAGTTCAGGTTGCATGTCACAACTGAACACATATCCGTGGAGAGTTTAGATGGATGGTTGTTGGAATTTCAAGAAAGTAACGACATCAGTCTTAAGGTGAAGGTAAAGAAAAAACAGACAAAAGGATACCTCGTTCAAAATTACTACAGATGCCAAGGATTCCCAACGAAGACTGAAGCTTAACCCAACAGCTAGAGTAAAGAACACAAACTGCCCATTTCAACTTGTTGTCAAAATAGATTCCTGTAATATCTGCATCATCGATCTGGACTGGAAGCACAACCACTCGACTGATAATCTTGAAGCATCTAACTTCAAGGACTTGTCGACAGAATCAATTGAAAAGATAAAGAAATGCTATGAAGCTGGTTACACTCCTTCTACAGCAAGACAACAATATCTTGCAGACCTTAGGGCCATTTGTAAAGACGATGTGGAGTTTCATATAAAGAAAGCTGACCGATCAACAATTCCACGAAGAAGGGACTTTCATTATATTTACAAACTGTTTGGCAACGAAAGATTGGTGGAACGAATACTGATATGTTTGATAAACTAGTTGAAACACTGGAACGTTATAAGATGTGCAACCCAGAGGCAAGCACAGATTACCAACTTTATGGGGGTGAAAATATTCCACTTCTTGTTGCCATAGTCACACCGTTGATGAAGCGTGTCCACAAATATATTAAACAAAGTGGGGAGCTAGTTTTCGTCGATGCAACATCAAACACTGAGGAGCACAATTTGAAAGTTTCCTTTTTTGCACACATAGTGTTGTTGGGGCTTTGCCTTGTGCTATGTTGATAGCATCGGATGAAAAAGAATCTACACTGAAAAGTGGCTTTGAAATGCTTAAAAAGTGTCTTCCCGAAGATTCTTTCTATGGTCGAAGGTGCAATCAAGGCCCGGCAGTCATGATGACAGATAACTATGATGAAGAGCGAAGTGCATTGCAGTTTGTGTGGCCTTCTGTGAAACTTTTACTTTGTACATTCCATATCCTTCAACAAGTTTGGAGGTGGCTTCTTGACAAGAATCACCAGATCATTCAATCAGATAGGCCACACATACTCAGTATATTCAAAAAAGCATTGTATGCTGAATCAGAAGATTTGTTTGAAAGCTATTATGATGAACTTTTAAATTATGCATGTGAACCTTATGACAATGCAGTCGTATACTTTGAGAAGCTCTATGAAGATCGAAAGGACTTTGCACATTGTTTCCGGTCAGAGTTGCTCTTAAGAGGAAATCAGACTAACAACTTTGTGGAGTCCCAATTTCTGGTGGTTAAGGATATTATTTTGAAGAGAACAAAGGAGTATAACGTTGTGGCACTAATCGAGAAGCTAACAGCAGAATTAGAAAGCCACTATAAAGAGAAGCTGTTGTCCATAGCAGATGGTAGTTTTGATGGCCATTTCAGGTGACGCTTTTTGGGAAAGGGAAAGACCAAGAATGATGTGCATGGGTACAAACAACCTAACGAAGAAGAGAAATTAAGAAGAGGCATTTTTAAGAAATGTGAAGAAATATTCAAATGATGTATTCCAAGTTGCCAGCCTAACAGACTGCAACAAGAGGTAAGCAAAGTAGAAAATTGTTCTTCTTTTTGGGTTAAAAAGTGATTTGGTTAATATAAGTGGGGTGTTTATCATATTTTCACTTGAAATGATCATGTTTGCAAATGCAAAAAAGTTTGCAGGTTTGCCAATGTAAGACTGAACACCCTCACTTTCTAACCAATAACAATTATTATCTAACCTGAAATGAAAGGCCATACCTTGAAATGTATGATATCCGGCCAGATATCAAAACGTGCACTCCTGCCTGTCATATGAACAAATGACTATATACTTAACCCATTAGCTGGCAATGCTCCCAGATGCACCCACTTTAGTATTTTTACTCTTTGTAACACTAGATGATATTACTTGTCAGTGGAAGGGTACTGCCAGTTAATGGATTAACAAAACTATCTACTAGTGTCTCTTGTTAACCAATTTGCTGGCAATATGCATGGATGCACCAACTTTACTACTTTAGTATTTTACTCTGTCTAACGCTAAACGATATTACTCGCCAGTGGAAGAGTACTGCCAGTTAATGAGTTCAGTTAGAAACATGAAATTTCTTGGTAGATTTCTTCAAATTTCTTGATATACTGTAACAAAGATTTTAAAACATTGTTTACACTAGGCAGTTCATCTGTATTGAAATCTCAAACGTTGCGGTGCCAGTGTGGGTAGAATAGATAAAAAATTCGGCGGTTGGGATGTTTAATCTACCTGAAAAATACAAGGAGAACTTCTACATTTCGAGCGAACGCTCTTCGTCTGGAATTTAGTAGAATGGGTCAGAGAAAAACATGTGCTTTCATAGTGAATGCAAATTCTCATACATAAATCTGTAATTTCCCTATTCTTGCTTTCTTCGCTTGCTAATATATGCCTAATTATTCTGTATTGTGATGATTTCCATATTTTGTTTACAGTTTGTTTTGATTAAATCCATCTTATTGGTCTATTTTTTGTCACGCGATTGCTTTTGTATTCACTATAAAAGCATGTGTTTTTCTCTGACCCATTCTACTAACTTCCAGACAAGGGCCTTCGCTCGAAACTTCGAAGTTCTTGTATTTTTCAGGTAGATTAAACATCCCAACCGCCGAATAGTTCATCTGTATTGCCTGCTTAGTATTCACACTTCTTGAGTTATATTATATTGGCCAAACACACACAGAAATCTACTTTGGCCCTATTTCCCTGGCCAAGTTAACCCATTAACTGGCAGTGTACCTGAGCAAAGTCATCTGGCATTGGACAAAGTAAAATAATAAAGCATAGCTTTCAGGCTGCTGGATTATTTTGAAAGCCCTACTAAAGTAGGGTGTATTTGGGCACATTGCCAGCTACTGTAATGTGTTAATTTACATGCCAACACATGCATTTATAATTTTTGTTAACAGTTACATGGTGGACATGTCAATGGGAGTCTGCAGTTGTGATTGGGGAAAGGATGGGTCTCCATGCAAGCACCAGTATCTGATTTGGGTAACCAGGCTAGCTAATTGCCTAAATTTTGTACCTATTGCATGCCCAGAATTGAGGCAAAACTTTGCATTAATTGCATTGGGTGAAACACTCCCGAGGCACAAGTATACATCTTTAAGGGATGTCGATTCCAGCATTATCTCAGTGGCAGCAAATGGGTCTGAAGTAGTTGAAGAGTGTATCATGAATGAAGCATCCACCTCTTCTCAAGAACAGGTATATCAATCTTAAGTGTCTTATGATTGCATGACTTGGACCCAAGGGTGCTTGCTTCTGGGAGGTTCGAGTGTATTCCTACAGTATTACATTGCTAAGCAAGGTTTTTTGCTATTTTAATTTATATAAAATTTGGCACCAAAATGACAGGGTTTGAAAATTTCAACAGCCCTCTAATAGGATACTAAAAACTTGAGTAGATTTTCTGGTAAGTAGTATCAAACACTGAAACAAGGCAACACAACTTTTTGGAAGAGAGAGGTTGTCAGAGCAGGTTCTGGCACAGCCAAATAACAAACTCACTAGAAAATAGCATGCAAAGTCTGCAAACAATGTTAATAATGAAGAACATTTGTATTTACGAACGATTATGGCAAAATTTATACAGCAGATTGTGAATTTGTGATGCCAAATAACTTAAAATCTAATCATGGATGTCATGATACTGCAGATTTCAAGTCCTGTTAACCCATTAGCTGGCAATATTAATGCGCCCAGATGCGCCCTACTCTAGTATTTTACACTGTCTAATGCCAGACGATTTTACTTGTCAGTGGTAGAGTACTGCCAGTTAGTGGGTTAACAAAACTATCTGCCAGTGTCTCTTGTTAACCCATTCTTTGGCAATGCACCCAGACGCGCCCTACTGTACTTTGGTATTTTACTCTGTCTAATGCCAGACAATTTTACTCGTCAGTGGTAGCGTACTGCCAGTTAATGGGTTAAAGACATACAGCCAACCTCAAAGCAGTTGATGTTGAGATTGTTTGTAAGTTTATATTAACTTATTAAATATTAATTGACGTTTGCAGCAACATGTGCAAGAAACATCAATTGATGCTGAGGAAAGATCAAATTTATTCAAAAATGCCAAGGATTCCGTTGAACAGACTGCAGTCTTCTTGTGGAGAAAGTTGTGAGCAGTGAAGATTGTAGGTTAGCTGAAGGAGTTTTGAAGTTTTCCGGAAAACTTCAGAGGCTGATGAAATCTATGAATGGAAATCTTACATCAGCACTCTTCAATTTTGGAGCAGCTGAGCTAAATAGGACAAGAAATGGGAGAAAAATAAAAGTTCAGCCGAACCGAAAAATAAAATCTGGCAATGGCAGTCGTCAAGCGGTGGCTAAAGGTCGCCCTGGTACACTTGTCCCACTTGAAGTTCCAGCCAAGAAGGCAAAGCGCAGTCACAATTTGGCTGCCTGTGTTGCGCAAAATATAAACGTTTCAAGAAAGTCAGGTTCGCATGTAATGAAGAATTTAAAATGACTTGAAAACAATAAAATGTGAAATAAAGAAATGCAAACATTGCTGTACAGACCTGTCATACTGTATCTTTCAGGAAAGTCAGTCTCATACAGTATTGTACAAGAGATTTATACTTATTCCTGCTTGCATAATTTTTTCAGTTTCAATATACAGTTGAACTTCTCTTAGCGCACAGCATAAACAACACTTGACTTCTTAAGCTATGCCTTTACATTTTATATGGTAAACTGTTTTGATCCCCTCCAGCTATATTTTCCTTAAGCAGACCCCTTTTAAGTGGACACTTCAGCCAGGACCCGAATGTATAAAGGTAATGTAAAGGTAATAAGGGTTAGCTGTACACCCTTCTGGAAAGTATGTCACTGAACATGCCACATTTCCTGAAAAATTACTGGGAATTTGGCTATGATACCTCCTTGGTCTCATTTTCACATTTTTTGAATATCTAGCACTGATTGAGGTGCTTTATTAACAGAACAGTGTTCAAGAAAATATATTATGGTTATATTATATATATACAAGCTTCTGTACAAGTCAGGTTTCAAGGTTTCTGGTTCTTGAAACTTTATCTACAGTACTAGGTATGTTTCAGTTTCATGTGGCGTTTTAAACTTGTGCTACTAATACTTGATCTGCAAATGTCTCTTCAGATTTCGTTTACTTTGAAAGCGTTTCCCACAATCATTGCATTTGTACTCTTTCTGGTGTTCCTTAAGAATGTGAGCCTTTAAGTACTGTGCATGTGAAAATTCCTCACCACAGTCACTGCACATACTTTTATCACATCCCTTCTGATGGTATTTTAAATCTTTTTCACGTGAAAAACATCTATCACATTTTCCACACTTCTTCTTCAGTTCCACCATTCCAGTGTCCAAGTCTTCTCTTTTCCTCTGAGCTTCATCTCTCCAATCCTAAATTCATGAATGGCCAGGTGATGGGAGGTGTGGAGAGTGTGCACCTCCCCTAGGAGTGATTACACATCCCATGGGAGTGTTTACACCTCCCGTGAGAAATTGTGCACTTCCCCTGGAAATTAATACTTCTCCCAATGGATCAAAGCCAAATTTAATATTAAGAAATGGAAAACATTTTATACAGTTATAGATACATGCATGGGAGTTTGGGAGAGCAATAAATAATCAGTGAGAAATAATCTAGTTCTATGCTATCTAAACTGAAAAGCTGTTTTTTGGTTGTCAAGGCAGTATTATTAAATATTTTTTTCGATTATAGCACATATTAAAATTGTTTTGTTATAAAGTTTCTAAATTCAAAGGTGTGAGGCGGGACATTTTCTGTGTTTCTATACAGTTATAGAAACACACTTCTCGATTAATCAATGCACACATACTATAAATCTTATGTTATAATGAAAAATAATAGACCATTACGACTAGCTTGCCAAATTTGATCAAGCACAATTTCAATTAAATGAGCCATACAATAATGATGCATAAATACATTCATTATATACACACAGTAGTCAGTAGTCACATTTTTTACCTCAGGGGGTACTTTCTAAAATCCAGTGTCCCACCTTCCCAGGGGCCTGGATGCTGCACCTCCTCTCAAATCTTTCCCCACATCCCCCAGCCTGTACTTGAAAATCCAGCTTTGATTGGCATTTAACAGGGTAGTGTTACTTATAACTGAAACATTCTAAAAACGCTTCTTTAAAAGTGCCAGCAATGTACTGTTTTCAAAAGCTCGGGCCCCAGTTTCTATGAAAGGGGGGGGGGCAGGATGTTAGGGCGTACTTTGCTGAAGTCAGCATTGTGACTGCAGTATGTCTGGGGGTCCACTAGCCCTGCAGGGGGTTGTGAAACAAATTTGATAGGTGCATAAATATTATGGTTTAATACTAAATCCACATTTATATACTACATACCTTCCTTCTTTGACTTCCAAGTTCTCTCCACATTTTTGAGGCAACTGTGGAAACTGTGCCTATATCTGTCCTTTGAACTTCCCCAAGTCTATTCATAATCTCAGGCTATTATAAAACAAGAACACAGCAATTATACTCTATTTTGATACTGTAGAAAACATTAGTGTTGATTGTCGATTTATCGTTTCATGGCTGTTTACTACTCTCTATTTGTGTTTTAAAGACAGCATGGAGATTATTAAAGCAGAATATAATTTTCATGGCAGTCATTTCTTTCAAATTTATATAAAACTGATATAAAAACCATGTACGCGAAGCTTGACACTGTTGACAGCTCAGTGACACTGAATTATAGTATTACAATCTATAAAAATAAATAAAAACCAGTATTACAAAGAGGTAGAAAATATACTTACAGCAACAACTTGATAAAACGCATTCCATCCACTTGCATTCTTCAATGACGTCTTCTTTTTACTAGTCGCCATATTTATTCGCATGTGTGTTTTTGAAGAAATGTAATTTGCAGACGCGTGACGTGTTCGTATCAAGTTTCATGAAATGGTGACATCGACCGTCACTGGTGGCAACGACCGTTTACGAAAGGGAAAATTACGACTACGCTACTCGCTATCTAATTGTCGATAGATAGCGAGTAGCGAAACAGCCATCTCCTCGGCGCGATTTTTAACGAATGTATTTCAATAAATTATGAAAAACGTTTTGAAATACTGTTTTCTTGCTGCTTTCTACTAAAACAATTAGATTATTCGGGCTTCGCCCTCATCAACTATCACCTCATAGAAATCTTGAGCTCATAATCTAATTGTTAAATAGTAAAAGTTGCTTTTCATTAGGCCGTGTGTACCTTAGAAAATATATAACTAACTACATAACTATATACAGATTATAATAATAATAAAATGAATAAATATAAGAATTAACTATGAAACTAAAAATATATATATGAAAGTTTTTTCTAATAACATTTACAGTACTTTTTTTGTTTCCTTTTTCATTATTCCAAATTTTAGCAGCAAAATATCCAAAAGATCTCATCATTGAATTAGTTCTAGGTTTAGACAACATCAGCATATTATTTTTACTTCTCAAATTATATCTATCCGATTTAGACATTTTAAACGTAATTTGAAATATTTTCAGGACACTGACAAGCAACAGCTTTGGAAACATACGCCAGTGCATGCTCTTTCCTTATCTCTTCAACTGGTTTTCCATTTTAATTTATTTAAAATATCTAATGAGCGAACTTCATAAGTGTCGCCAGTAATCTCTCCTGCTGCACGGTTTACAACAATTAGCTTCGCAACAATTACCCCACATCATCAAGCAATAATCAAAATGAGGCTGTACTAACGCCTTAGCACGATTTAGCACGGCGTAACATGCCAATACCTTTAGATACCTTTTTACTGATATTGTCTATTTGATCATGCCAACGTAAATTATCGTCAACTAATATTCCTAAGATCTTCTTAGTGTAGTTCTGCTTCAGATATCGATATCTTGCTCAAATTGCGTCAGCCTTTGGCGAATTCCATTGGTCATATATTCGGTTTTTTCACTGTTTATGGTTAACTTGCTTGAAAGAAGCCATTGGTGTATATTATTCAATTTACAATTCAAGGTTTCTTCCAAACTTTTCATGTTATTCGAACACATCGTTAAGTTCGTATCATCTGCGTACATTGACGCATACGAATTATCCAAACAATTGGGCAGGTCATTGACCTATAATATAAACAGTAAAGGACCAAGATTTGATCCCTGAGGAATTCCGCAACTTACTTTTCGAGTAGACGATGCTGCTTTATCTACCTTACAGTCACTGCTTTCTATTACATAAATACGATCTAAACCAGTCAAGAGTTTGATCTTGAATGCCGTATATAGAGAGTTTCTTGATCAGAATATCATGATCAATTGTGTCAAATGCTTTACACAGATCAAGAAAAAGTACTCCATTTATCAGTCCAACATCCATATTGAGTAACCATGCATCAGTGTTTGACAATAAGGATGACATCGTGGAATGACTCTTACGAAAGCCAGACTGACACGGACTCGGATAATTTAGCAACATTTGAGAGAACAGAAATCGGTCTATAATTACCCTGTTCCTTTTTGTCACCAGACTTATATATTGGAGAAATCCTTGCAACCTTAAGGTCGTCAGGAAAAACGCCACTTCGTAATGAGAAGTTAAATATGAATGTCAAGAAGGGCGCTATAATATCTTTCGAGTCTTTTTAAACGTTTTGATGGGATATTATTGGGTCCTATTAATCCTTTATATATTTTACAAAAAAAGCAGTTAGGTTAATGACATTTTCAATTTTTTTATGAACACTCAAACTCTCTGTTTATTAAACTTGGGATCCTTAAATTACATGATCTTGTGTTTTATCATAACGCAATATTTATGTATGATTTTCATAATGACAGTTTGCCAGAAACATTTAATACATTCTTTCTCCCTGTTAATCAAAGACATAACTATAATACCAGACTTGCTTCAAGATCATCGTACTCTCTTCCCCATATTAGAACTAATTATGGAAAATTCAACATCCGATATTCTGGTGTGAAAGTGTGGAATCAAATTGACGATGAAACAAAGAAACTTAAACCAGCACGTTTTAAAAAGAAACTAAAGAAATATCTACTGGAGAAATATTCAGAGTGAAGTTGTGGTATTCTTTCAACATTGGCATAATTGCTTTGTTTACGAAAAACCAATATGTTTTATGCATACGTATACTGATATGTATGCATTCTCACAATTTTCCGTATATGTTGCGAATTTTTCTCAAATAGGGCTGTATGAGAGAGGTTGGTGATAAGTGGACAATACAGTATATCTACATCATCTAAAGGTATTCTCTCACCACTTGATACAAATAAATTACAAGCTAACTGTCTCGTCTAACCCTACAAGGTTATTACAGTTCGCTTGCACCTTCATATTATGTAATATTTAATGAAAAGAAGTTGATATGTAAAATTTCCAGGTGCTTAATAAATATTGATTGATTGATTGATATACTGGGCATATATTTTCTCATCTCCTCATTAGGTTCATAAGAGAGCCGACAATAAGCCAGAATATTTTCTGTAAAGTGATTCCTTCGGCGGGATGGTTCGAAAGTTGATTGCAGTTAATATTGTAGTGTTTATGTGGGCGAGTTTGCGCCAGAATATTTTCCTAGTCTTACTTTTTGTTCGTTTGATATGGTCAATCATCCCAGGTGCAATTTAGCCTTGGGAATGTGATGAACAGTTTCATTCTGGGGTCATTGAGGTAGCGATGGGAAAATATGCTACGATTAAATGGGTTGATTCGCAGGGAAGTCCCACCAATGCCAGCGGGGAGGTGGTGGCCAATGGCCACTTAGCTCTGGCTGTATAGAACGCATTATACTGTAAAAACTGTGGCAAATGTCCGCGACTTAGTTTTTCGCAACCCAGCCTCTTTTTGGCAAGGCGAATTACTCACGAATGTTGCATATTGTCTTTGCCGAGCAACAGTCATCGACCATATAGCTATAATTATACGTTGTGCGTTCCGTTCGGTAGAGTTCGTTCAAGGGTAGAAACTATGATTCTGATCACCACACAGAATCTGGCACTCCTGTCTGGTCTACCACAAAGTATCCGACACTTTCATCTATCCAGTAAGAGGTATATTTTTGCTTGTGACGAAGCCATTTCCAATCACATTTGGGGAAAGATTTTGATCAAAATGTCTGTGGAATCAGATGCAATCTACACACGGCAATTTGACTATAAGGGGCATCTCGAATTATATGTATATAGTGCGGCCGTTATTTGTCGACCTTTCCTGTGGTTAGTTAATTATTTTGCCAGACGACAACAAAGGGTGATATCTGATGTTTTTAATTTCATTTACGTCGTCAGCTTCTGAGGCGCGCGTTAGGATATACCTGAAGCAGATGAACGCAGATCATGAAATAGTTTTCGTGCGGGCTGTGTCATCCTAGACTCACTAGAGCTGATTTGGCTGAGGTCATGGATCACATCGGCTGGTTCATGATCATACTGCCCTGTAAAACCTTTCACCAGATAGACCACCATATCCTTATGAAGAAAATGGAAGAATTGGCGATCGATCCCATCTTGATTGCTTGAGTGAGAAGTTTCCTGACTGGCAGAAAACAGCGAGTAAAGATAGGAAAATGTACTTCTAGCTTTGAACATGTAAACGGTGGTGTCCTCAAGGCACTGTCTTAGGTCCGATCCTGTTCATGAAAATGATTAATGATTTAAGCACTCGGAAGTGCAAAGAAATCCTTGTTTGCTTTTGGAAAACAAACCCAAACTTTTCTCCGATGACCGTTGGCGAACAGCCCATTGAGGTGGTAAAGTCAGCAAAATTGCTTGGCGTAATATTTAGTGGTGACTTAAAATGGAACGACCACGTGACTTACATCGTGAAAAAGTCTTCAAAACGTCTTTACATGTTAAGACAGTGGCGTGCTGGCAGGGGGGGCCGGGGGGCCATGGCCCCCCCAGCGAAGATTTTTAGGGGCGCCAAAACATAAATGGGGCGCCGAAATTGCACAAATCACACAAAAGCGCACACAAAAGCGCTAGTCCGAATTGGAATTTTGTCAGATCCGATGAGCCAACGAGAGAAAAAGAGTTTGAGATTGTTAATGATTGATACATTGTCATTTATCTGATAAAACTTATCCGATAAATATTGGTGATATGCCAGGTTTTTTTATGTTGGCTATCGCAATATCGCATTACTTACTACTTCACTGCCGCAAGCACTGTTCAAACTTCAAAGTGCTAGTACGCGCGCTTAATTTGAGTTCTGTTAGTCCGGAATACGACTTATACGAGGATTAAAAATTCGCCAGCTTACCTACAACTACAAGCATTACTGTCCAGTCTGTAATATCTCAAAGGATGTAAATTATTAATTGTGAAATGTGAAGTGATTTGGCTTACGATCACTGGTAAGTTAACCGTCTACTTCATGAATGTTCGCCGTCTACTTTTCTTTGTTCAAAAAAAAACAAAGTCCTTCTATGAATTAAATATTTATTCAAACTCCTGAATGTGTTGTTTCTAGCGCATTTTTATTTTATACGATGTTTTATAATTTTCAGAATTCCGTCAAATCGCCACCCAAAACGCAAGAAATAGCATTTCAGGGACTCTAAATTTCAAAATTTTCCGGGGGGGGCATGCCCCCGGACCCCCCTAGAGGTCTCACGTCTACGACGCTCAACCATACACATATTACAAGGGGGCGCCAAATTTCCAGCTGGCCTCCCCTGGCGAACACAAGCCAGCACGCCACTGTGTTAAGACTTCCCAAGCGAGCTTGCGCTGGCACTAAAACTTTGATTAAAGTGTACGTAACATGCATGAGACCAATCTTGGAGTATTGCGCCCAAATTTAGCGTTATAACATCCCACTGATCCCAGAACACTTATCGAAAGATATTGAAAGGTCCAGTCAAGAGCTTTCAAAATCATCAGTCCGTCACTAGCATACGACGATGCTTTGGCAGTATTCAATATTCCAACCTTGTTTTCAAGACATGAACGTTTATGTTCGGCATTCTTTAAGAATAAGGTTCTTCCTCAGTCCAGTCCACTATCTGAACTTGTTGAAACCGTGAAAAGCCCTATAGTCACAATTTACGTGTTTGGCAGAACATCAGTTACTTAAGAGGCTGTCTCCGTAAAAACCTCCTGGTCAATATGTGGCTCAAAAATAGATTTCTCTCATACTCTGGTGTTTTGAAGGTCTATCCTTGGGAACAACTAAAATCGATTTCATTTGACTCAAATTTCTGTTAAATTATTTTTGGGGGCGATTGATGTTCGATCGGCTGGTGACCAACTTGAACTCCGAATGAGGCAAAATATCGACACATTTTCACCACTATTTCTTTAAATCAAATTCATACCTAAATTTTAATATTTTTGCACAGAAATATGGACTTATCCTTCTATTTTCGTTGGTGATATGACTTGGATAATTATTCTTTTGTATAAAATAGAAAACAGCGCAGTTATTGACCCTCCTGCACGGATAACTGATATTGTCTCAAAATATACCAACTTTGAAAGCTATTTCAAAATCGTGGCACTTGATTGGCACATGACCTTAGCTTTTCTATAAACTACTAACATTAGTCAACACAAATCGCTAATAAAATCTTTCTGCTTTAGCATTTGACAAAAATGACAAGCGGTCGAACTTTGTAAAATTTGAAAATGTGTCGAAATCGAGCATATTTAACGGTAGACCTAATTATTGATATTAACAGATAAAATCACCTTGCACTACACGGAATGAAGCTTGATTATGTAAATATATGTCGTTCATCATTATTCTTTGGCTTTGCGCTTGAAAAAAATTGTTTGAGTACAGTTTGACTTCAAGGATAGAGTCATTCAATGCCAGTGTCTTCTGCGCGCATCACTGCCATTAGAGGCCTGATTGTCACATACGAACTTCGCTTTGTTCGCTTTGTTTACCTCCTGTAAATAAGATGTCTATGTGTCTTGGGGGTTTATTGACAATGTTCAATCAAATTAGAAAACTAAGAATTAGTCATAATACAGAGTTTTCATCTGTTTGTTTACGTTAAACTGTTAAAGTTTCGTTAGAATGTACTAATCTCGGGGGAAACCCCTGGCCGAAAGAAATGTACTCGCTGTGCATAAACATGTCAATCAACACGATGAAATGTTTCGCTCTCTGGCTTCTCTTTCTTCGTATTGCATTAAATAGTAGTCTTAGTATTGCACCAGGTTTTGGTGACTGAAACTGAAAACGGAAAAGGCCACCAGTCATGGTGAAGTAGCAGGGGGAAAAAATGACGAATCAAGGTGTGAATGCGTAAATTTTCTTTTCCTTAAAAGCGCCTGGGTACGAGGCTGATAAAATCTACTGTCTGCCGAAATCGTTTAGGTTTACCTAACGTTGCGTGACCATCAATCGCGGCTGTAGTAGTAATAGTGAACACCATATGAATGAGTACAGAAAAAAACAATATTGTAGACACAAAAACCTGGTGCAATACTAAGACTACTATTTAATGCAATACGAAGAAAGAGAAGCCAGAGAGCAACGAAACATTTCATCGTGTTGATTAACATGTTTACGCTACATTTCTTTCGGCCAGGGGTTTCCCCCGAGATTAGTAGATTCTAACAAAACTTAACAGTTTAACGCAAACAAACAGATGAAAACTCTGTATTATGACTAATTCTGAGTTTTCTAATTTGATTGGACATTGTTAATAAACCCCCAAGACACATAGACATTTTACTTACAGGAGGCGAACAAAGCGAAGTTCGTATGTGACAATCAGGCCTCTAATGGCAGTTATGCGCGCAGAAGACACTGGCATTGAATGACCCTATCCTTGAAGTCAAACTGTACTCAAACAATTTTTTTCAAGGGCAAAGCCAAAGAATAATGATGAACGACATATATTTACATAATCAAGCTTCATTCCGTGTAATGTAAGGTGATTTTATCAGTTAATATCAATGATTAGGTTTACCGTTAAATATGCTCGATTTCGACACATTTTCAAATTTTACAAAGTTCGAGCGCTTGTCATTTTTGTCAAATGCTAAAGCAGGAAGATTTTATTAGCGATTTGTGTTGACTAATGTTAGTAGTTTATAGAAAAGCTAAGGTCATGTGCCAATCAAGTGCCACGATTTTGAAATAAGCTTTCAAAGTTGGTATATTTTGAGACGATATCCGATATCCGTGCAGGTATCGATATCCGATATCCGATAACTGCGCTGTTTTCTATTTTATACAAAAGAATAATTATCTAAGTCATATCACCAACGAAAATAGAAGGATAAGTCCATATTTCTGTGCAAAAATATTAAAATTTAGGTATGAATTTGATTTAAAAAAATAGTGGTGAAAATGTGTCGATATTTTGCCTCATTCGGAGTTCAAGTTGGTCACCAGCCGATCGAACATCAATCGCCCCCAAAAATAATTTAACAGAAATTTGAGTCAAATGAAATCGATTTTAGTTGTTCCCAAGGATAGACCTTCAAAACACCAGAGTATGAGAGAAATCTATTTTTGAGCCACATATTGACCAGGAGGTTTTTACGGAGACAGCCTCTTAAACGCTTTGTGTGTGCCCTAAATTTTATCCGACAACATTACGATCAGTCCTAGCTAATTAGCATAGTAAGAGTATTCACAACCCTTCTAATGAGATGCGAAGTAAAAATTAATCCATAAATTACCCTGTAACGGTTGACTGAGCACAGACACATGTATCTCATGTATATTACGTTGCAGTGGGTATAAATACTGGGGAAATCCTCTAGTTTTGCTCAGTTTCTTTCCAGCGGACAAGTGAGAAAGGAAAACGACCCACCCACCATCCACTCTTGATTTACGTGGGTCGTAAAACTTCGCCACCCTAAGCCATGCTTTTCAAGCTTGGCTTACACCGCTGGACACTATTATCCCATACCTTAATTTAGCTGAGCATGACTGAGAGAGTTCTGAATGGAATACTATATTGGCGCAATGTATCTAATAGGCCAGTATTTTGTCTATTTTTGAGACCAGTCTTTTACCTTTGTATGCTGGAAATGGAAGAAGTTGTTTCAATTCTAAACCAAAATCCACCTAAAATCGGGGATATAATTGCATGATTGTTATAACGAGGATGAGTGTTATACAGCCTTTGTCATTATGTCAGTTTCTTATACAGACAGTGTAGGCAGAAGAACAGAAGACAGCACAGTTTCTTTCTGCTCGATAATTTAATTAAGACCGGCATAGAAGAGGCTTAATCAGTTATAATTTTAAATTTTAGGCAGTTTACCAATTTTAGAATAATATATCTAACTTTTCGATTAATATTTACTGATATTCGACTTGCTGTGATTGTCACGGTTGAGTCAATATTTTACAGTTGCAATAAAGCGAAGTCAATGACAATGTCACATTACAGCTTTATCCTATATTAAGCGAGTATTAAACGTAGCGAGTATTAAAAATGCCGCGACATAATGTTTTTATCTTAGACGCCTGAGTAAATATACTGGGTTTGGTGGATAATCCAAGTGAGTAGATATATACACAATTTAAGACCTAACCAGGAACGGTTGCGAAAAATGCAACACTAGGTCCTCTGGCAGGAATTGAACCCACGGCTCTGCGATTCCGGTGCAGCGCTCTAATAGATACACTTTAGCAAAGGAAAGGTAAAAGACTGGTCTCGAAAATAGAAAAAAATACTGGTCTATTAGATAGATTGTGCCATGCAATACAGCGAGTAATTAATTCCATGGGCGCTCGTGTTTTATATTGCAGGCAGTGCAGCACGTAATTTGGCAGACGCGATGACAAATTGTCCCTTACGAGCTCGTTCTAAGAATATAATTTCAAAATCGAAAGTCCAAAGTCCAGTCCAGTGTTTACAATATGCCCTTAAATATCTGAGTTAAAGAGCTGTGGCGAGGCTTCAACTGATAAAGTCGGACAGACGACAACGAACCATTAAAAAGAAAAACGCTTAATACCATTTAAACATTTAAAATATTAGAATATTTCTTGTTTGTAAAAGTTCTTAATACCTCGCTTGGAAATCTTTTCAAACTTTTTCACTGAGTAATTTTGGAAAATGACTCATCATAATTTTTGATACTCATGTTTATCATGTTTATAACTATCATCTATATTCATGCTTATAGGCAATATCAGCATGATAACAACTACTTCAGATTTTAGAATTTAAAAATATATCGGTCATGTGATATCATGAACAATTACTGCTATATATTGGCGTATCCATGCAGGATATTATTTGGGGGGACGAGCGAAGAAGCGAACGCCGCAGGCAAGGCATACTCGTCCGAAATATACCGTATTTCAGATTAATACAAGTTTTACTCTGTGTATACGTTTTGAAAGTCTTCGAATTGGTAACACTGCACCTAGTCTATTTCCATTTGAAATCAGAATTCAAAAGATTATAAAGTACATAAAACACATGATTTTTATGATCTAACAAACTTACCTACTCCCAACAATTCTCTTCGTAATTAAATAAACCTTGAAGAACTGGAGGAGTAATTCGTCTCACATCATTTCAATATTGCGAGTTGCTCACCGTAGTCATGCTTTTACAATTTCTTTCTCGTGTTTGGATTTTTATAACATGCCCCCCCCCACTAAAATTTCTATACCGATTTAGACTTCTCACGAGAATAATCTTGATGACGATGGGCGGTTGGTTACCTTCCCCCCTACATCTTAACTACGCTACTCCTTCTATACTGAAGAAAGAAATGCAAAAATAAATCAACGTATTTTTAATATTTGCAATACAAAACTCAGCAAATATCGATATCAGTATAAAACGTATGTTCAGTGTTTAAGTGAGAAGTTATTTAAAAGATGTTCCATCATCCCTGACCAGGGCAAATTGCAATGCGCCATTGGGCCCATATCGAAGATGGTTCACCGCTCGTGACATGACAGATGTTTGAATGATGAGCATCGAGATACGATCCACTGTAGCGATCAGATTCCAAAGCTATTACATCAACACCACTCACGTTCACCACTCGCCACCTTCCCCATTCTGACGTTTTTGGTGGGTTCAAAGAATGTGTGAGGTGGATTTCACGTGAATGATGAGCATCCACGTAATGATTACGATAACGAACACTTTCAAGAATGATGGTACCTTCAGGGCCTTCGTGCACTAGAAGTTTTGTCCACACAGCACTTGGCACATCTGTGTAGTCACATGCAGTAACACGAAGCTTGTATGAATGATGGCAGTCTGCGTAGTGTCCATCGTATCTAATGGATTGCAACGTAATAACTCGTCCGATAATTTTATCTCGTTTTATTGCGCCCTCGCTCATGATGATGCCAACAGGTTCAGAGTGTAATGAAGTGCCAATCTCCTTTCAACAAATTATATTTATCGCTCGAGTGATTGCCTAGGCAAGATAACTAGAAAAGAAAATAATTGTCAAAATATTTGACATTTGTCAGATTGTGGTGGGTGGAGCCATGTGCACGCGCAAGTTGGACCGGAAACATGTCACAAAGGAAAACCTTGGAAAAGGCAGTTTCAAAACTTGTTAATCTGAATATGTATTAACATGCCACCGTTTGTATATTTGAATGACTATTTAGATTATACCTTAAATCTGTTCCTTTTGGTACTGCAGTGAAAGATTATGCATGTTAGCTATTTGATCATTATAAACCAGTTACTTTAGAAAAGTGAGGAAATCATAAGACTGGACATAATCATTGCCATGAACTAGCTATATGGCACAATGACTCATTCATATTGAAACTATAAGAAAGACAGAAATAAGGAACTATATATTAGGGGAGGTGAGATGTAGAGTATCTGCTGATGATGGCAGGCATAAACAGAAAGGAGTTAAAGGTAAGAGAGAGGCGCTCATTAATGCCGAGAGGATGAATCGTGCCAAGTTAGGAAATGAGACGCATTTCTTGCCTTTTGCGGCTATCATTACTACCAGAAATGGGACACAGAGCTCGAATTTTCCTATCATGCTCTGGGATCATAACTCGCCTTAAATCACCATAACTCGCCTTAAATCGCGGCTAAAAATTGGAAAAGTTTCTCCTAAATCGCCTAAACTCGCACTACTAAATCGCATAAACTCTTCAACCAAATTAAAATGCTGAAAATAGTAAATACTATATACAGTGTAAACACATTCCCCAGGAAAGGGATGGGGGTTTTGGCTGTTTATTTCAGACAAGATTAGCAGGGGGGCTTATCCGAGAGGGCATGCTGGAGAGAGGGGGCTTAGCCGAAACACAGGATGGCAAGAATCAGTCTGTTTTAAACATTAGCTTTGCACAGGTCCTTTCCTATTATTATTATATACAAGTGCTGAATTGCAGTAGTGCACAACATTTAATATTTTTTTATTATTATATCGCAAGTTATTGTTTTGGTGAATCTCGCAATCTGATTGGTCGCTGACGAGGCAGGATTTCAGTTCCCGTATTGCCCACGGGCAATACGCAATTTTTATTGCCCTGCGAAGAAAAGCCGAGTTTTAAACAAGAAAATGAGCTAAGAACTCTTTTCAAATACTCGAAAACGGAGAAAATAACAACCACGAATGGAAAAATAGGAAATTGAACCATGGTTAGCATTCTATGATCAAGTTTGGTTTGCTTAAATCGAAAAAAGGTAAAATTTACAAATTTTTTAAACTCTGCAACTGTAGTCGCTGAGAATTGTTTGTGTTTTGAGAATGAGCATACGAAGGTCTAAAAAAATCGCGGAAAAAAAGTATAACTTTAAAACAGCGACACAGTCTTAGGTATTTTTAGATAATTTCGTAGTCTGCTTTTGTTTATTAATTTAAAGTCTGAAGAGTAAACTAAAAATGACTTATCAAATGAGTTGAACTAGCAGCTTGTTTTTCGAGTTGTTTTCTGCTATTTTCGAAAACTGTTATTAAATTATTAAATATCTCTATTTCTGTGTTAATATTTTATAAAAAGGTGGTGTATGTAGTAGTGTTTTACTTAGCCAGATGCATTTGTACGAATGATATTGACATTTTGAAAATGAAGCGGCTTTTGGACCTTGACCTTTTTGCTTTCGCATGACAAATCTGCGAATGTTTTCCACTGTTACAAATAACTATTCAATTAATCAATTGCCATATAATAAACAACTTACTAACCTGGACCGTTCGGGCTGTACGGGAGAATATTAAACCTCGGTCTTGCTGTATTGACCTCGCTATCGCTCGGTCAATACAGCAAGACCTCGGTTTAATATTCTCCCGTACAGCCCTCACTCTCGGTTAGTAAGTAGTTAATATTCAATTTTCGTAAACTCGCGTCCTTATTGGTCAATTTGTACCACGTGTGTGCATTTTATATCAGCACGGCAAGATGGCGCCCGAATTCACGAATGGAAAAGTTTATAAGATTTCGTTTATTTTAACCGAAAACAATCCCAAAACCACGAAGCGGCCAAATTTCTAAAATAATTCCGTATTTAAACGTAAACATGTGTTGTTTATTTAGTTTATTTTACGAATTTACGGAATATAAGTTGTGAATGAGTGGCGAAGCCGGTTGAAAATATATTCGTAATTCGGCAGACAGATTCAAAACAACAACAAGGTTGTTTCTTATATAAAAGCTATTTGTCGTTTTAAAATATTCTAAAAACACTTTTGAATATTATTAAAACTAAACAAGGAACTAGTAAACAGTTAGTTCAACAAAGTTTATAGAATGTTTTTGCTCATAATTCGTAAATAAAAAAATACCGCCAAAGCATTTACTCAAATTGAATATTAAAACGTTTAAAGCACTCTTTGTTCGTGCATTATCGTGATTTACAAGGACTCGTTCACGAACAAGGAACTCGAAGTTTAATACTGCACTCGACTGAGTCTCAACGCAGTCGAGTGCAATATTAAATATCAACAATGTTGAAACTTACATATATTGATAAACCACAGCATGATCCTAGTCAACGTTTACAGTCAGCCCTGTCCGGTTCATATTTTTATGGAAAGGAAATTATAAATTATATTATCCATTGAACATATTGGAAATATTTATCCCATAAATGTCATATCTGGATATCGTCATATCGTCTTATTTCATTTTCATGAATTCATTTAAATACTTCATGTTAGCCACTGCAAATGTATTATCAACTCTGGGAAACTTTATATAAACTAAATTTTAATATTAGTGAATTTTTGTAAATACTATACTTTATATATTGAGAGGAATTGAAATAAAACTAATCAATTTTGAGTTTTAGTCATTAAATAAACACATGGAAATAAAATACTATATTTGCAACGTAAATTCAAGCTTATTTGGTAAGTTTAACACATATCTAAATTCGTTTGAATAACTATAATGTATTGCCACATTGGAACATGCATTATCACAATTTTAATCTATTCTGTACCCTTGGATGGTGTTTTCAAAATATTGACGAGGCATTAATGCATTTGGAAATTCTCAAAATATAGGTAACAACCCCATGGGGTGCACTAAACGTTCCGTTCCCATATTCCAGCCACAACCATGATTTTTCAGACTTCCAATTGATTGTGGTTCCAGGCCTGAACTTAGTAATATGTATTAGTATGCAATTCAATTTAAAAGTACATGTTATTATATACTGGTTTATGTTCTTCATTGTATTAATTCCAGCAATTTGGTGGTATAACCTTAAAATTAGTAATACGGCAAAATAACAAGAAAATTAATAATAAGTTTCAACTGGGTCTTGTTTACATGACAGTCTAATCAGACCCCCTGGGGTGTGGGGGGAGTGGTACTATTGCAAAATACATGTACTATGCCACATTTACTGCATGAAATACAGTAGATGAGATGAGAGGAGGTGCACGTGATATGGTGCTTAATAGTGTACTTAGATTGTAAATTGTAGTGGAAGAATCTATACACTTACAAATTTTACCCAGCTCCACACCACAAGGAACGAAACCCTATTCCACAGCTCTCTACCACAGGACTCGCCGTCACCTAATGGAACGTTTCCTTATGGTGTGAAACTGTGTAAAACCTGTAAGTATATAGATTCTTCCAGTACAATTTCGGCACCAAAATCTAAGTACACTATTAAGCACCATCTCACGTGGACCTCTCATCTCATCAACTGTATTTCTTGCAATAAATGTGGCTTGCTCTATATTGGTGAAACTGGTAGATATTTAAGGATAAGGTTTGGTGAGCATCGTCGTGCTGTCGTAAACAATGATGCTAAACAACCTGTTGCCAGAGATTTCAAAACAGGCAATCATAGTGTTTCAGATATGAAAATTCGAGCTCTGTGTCCCATTTCTGGTAGTAGTGATAGCCGGAAAAGGGAAGAAATGCGTCTCATTTCCCAACAGGGCACCATTCATCCTCTCGGCATTAATGAGCGCCTCTCTTACATTTAACTCCTATCTGTTTAGGCAATCCATCGGCAGCAGATCCTCTACATCTCACCTCTTTCAAAAATAGTTCCTTCTGTCTTTCTTGCTTTGTTCGTTGCTCCTTATATGCTAATATATTTTGTGATGTGATTTCCTATTTTGTTTATAGTTTGTTTTGATTAAATCCATCTGATTTGTTTATTTTTTATCACATGATCGCTTTTGTATTAACTATAAAACCACATGTTTTTCCTCGACCCATTCTACCAACGTCCAGACGAAGGGTCTTCGCTCGAAACGTCGAAGTTCTTATTGTATTTTTCAGGTAGTTTTACACAACAGTCAACCGCTGAATATTTGATACACTCTACCACAGATTATAGAGTTGAACCAGATGTCTCACTGGGGATCTTTCCCTAACATTTTCGTGTCCACGATTTTCGCCTCGCGGATCACGAACGATCACGAATTGCGCACGCTAGATGACGTGTGCGACACTTACTGTCAAATGGTGGCGATTGCTGATGCAATGCCACGCCATCCTATTGCTAGGATACACGCTCTTTCTTTGTTTTTTTTGTTCGCTGACTGAAAACAATGTGGCCATAATTTGTGCATTGAAAGCGGCAAGTTTGGCCCAAATAATGTGCAAAAATGTACATAAAGTTTTCAAAATGAAGAATTATTGTTCAAGTATTCTTTTTGCTCAACGTTTTGGACCGTTAATTTACTTTTGAGTAAACAATTTGCCAAAAACGAGGCCTCGAAGTTTCGGCGAGCAAAACTGTGATAAAATCTTGAAAGAAAAATCAATGTTTCAACGTAAAATTCAAACTTTGAGAAATGGAGGTTGGTATATATTGTTTCCTTAGGTAGGTGGAACATAAACAGCAAATAATGTCACTGAAATATTGAAAATAGGAGTGACCGAACATGGTTCATGGAATATTTTTGGCTGCCTGTCTTTTCCTAGGCAACATGAAGGTGATATTTAACCTGAAAGTATATCTGGATAAGACTATATACAAACCTGAATGTTATAAAGATGAAATATTACGTAGGATTGTTGTTTTTAGGCCTTTAAAAGTTTGAACTTTTATCCCGCACGAAACACATACACTCTGTCGCTAATATTTTTACAAAATTGTTTGTAAGAATACAAGTAGCTGTCCAGTAAAGGTTAAGAAAACAAAATAGCACAAATATTCTTCATTTCGATAACTTTTCATGCGTTATGGCATTCTTTACTGCCCTTTTTTGCTCAAAAAGATCAAAATATTGTTTCTTGTCTTCACATACATCCAGTGACTTTTGTCAGTCAGTGGCACAATTATGGCGTGGAAATGGCGTGGATTACACTTACTAGCAAAATGGTAGCCTGCGTAGCAGACGGTCAGCCCGCGGAACTCCTAAAAGGCGGGCAAGGCAGAAGCTGGAAAGACCGTCTGCAAGGTTTGGCAGTGTATTTTATATGTCCGTCCACCAGTGGACGGGAATTGATGATTTGCTGTACTATTTTTACCGCTGTCAATCAATAGGAAATGTGTGTTAATTAATGTAATATATCTAACACGCAATAACAATAGCACAGAGACAAAAGTTTGTAAATTAAAATATTTTAAGGAACGAGACGCCAACTGTTAATTCTGAAACGTTAATGTGAGGTCCAACGGCACTTGTTTCTACAGTATAGGTTTAGGTTTTATCTTGAAAAGAATCCACAGCGTTGTATCGCTATACCGTTCAGCAGGAACGTTAAGTTTTATTTAAAATTGCGCTGTTTGTTTACATATGTAATGACATCTATTTTTAGCTGTGATTTTAGTCTATGGTTAGTTACTTCTTGAAAGGGGCGGAAATCAAATACACTGCCAAACCTTGCAGACGGTCTTTCCTCCTCAGTCTTGCCCGTTTTGCGTGTTTCGCCGCAGGACCGTCTGCCTCGCAGGCTAGCAAAATGGCGGCTCGCGCATGCGTATAAAATTCTCGGACAAGATTTTGGCTGAGTGAGACATCTGGTTCAATCTTTAATCTGTGACTCTACCCACACTGGCACCGCGCGTAAAGGAAAGATTTGTTAAAGCAAAGTTGGTGCGTTCCCCCGCGATGCACTAACAATTCTTATAGCACGTGCTAAGTATGGACTGTATCAGAGGAGGAATGGCGAGTATACCACAATGCATTGCATCTCATTAATATTCACATTTGCGATTTTCAACAAAGTTAGGTGAAAAATTGTTGAAATATATTGCGATTTTTGTCCCTAAAGATCTGATTTTTGGAAGGTATGTTTTAATAATTGTTTTGTTTAGGTATCTAATTTAGTTATTTTTGACTTGTTTGGTATAGATAATTCTTTTTAGTTATGTTAATTACGCATTGTATTTATGCTTGTTCCGGGTCAGAGGGCACGCCACAAAAGTGACCTTGAAACAATGCTGGAGCTAATTAGCTTTTTAAACAGAAACGGGAAAAAATCACGTCATCATATTTAGCAAGCTTTGTTCTTTATATTGGTACTTTAAAACCTTAAATAGTTTGAAAATGGGGTATTTTTCTAACGCAGATGGCGGGAATAGACCGCGTTGTGATCATTATGGCGCGAGGGAATCTTGTGTATGATGCACTATTTTATATTGTATTTAGAAACATACGCTTATATGTTGCTATATATTTTGATTCTCCTGTTTAATACCTGCAATATATATTTAACTGTACTGACTGTATTTTTCTATTTTATTATAGAATTCGGGAAAAAATGGAATCTGACGACAGCGATGTTTATAATATTATTGACATTGTTGATGAGGAAAATGATATTGCCAAGAGGGCATATATTTCTAAAGGATATACGCCGGGAAAACCTGTGATTCATCATCCAGTCGAGCTTTGTTTCAGAGTCCTGGAATGTCACCAAAGGTAAAATTATACAAAGGTTTCATTTATAGCACTTGCTGTATATGTACAGATAAATATAAATACAGTGTGTCAAGTGTCAACTGTTGTTCAACTGAAAGCTATTTCGTATTTAATAATTGAATGTAGAATCGGTTTTATTTGTAGTTTCCTAGTAGAAAGATATCCAGAAAGAGGAAACTTACTCCTACAAAGAAGTCCCCAGTAAAATTTCATCAATGGACCTTTGAGGAAGACAAGGCATTTGTTGAGTTCATAGTGATTGCCAAAACAGATCCAAAATATGGAAAAATGTCTGTTGGAGAGTGGCCAGCATTTGGTAAAAAGAACAGTTTCTGGAACGATGGTGCCAAACATATTAAATGTGGTACTTCTTCTAACATTCTCTTATCAAGTAAGTTAATGCTACTGTTAGATGTCTAATTCATTAATATATATATACAGGGATTTCAGAATTAGTTCAATATAGACTGTTGTGATAATAAATTAGCAGGCGGTAATGTGGATTTTAAGTTGTCTGTTATTGAAATTGTTCTAAAATATGACCGACAGGTCACAGTTGCCAGCAGTAAAGCTCATAGTAACCCAGCGGTAAAGCTCAAAGTAACCCAGCAGCTGCCGGCTTATTTTGAAAGCTGCCCTTAGTATAAAAAGAGTAAGATCAAGGTTGTTTTTAATATTATTCAATCATAGATATGATGTTACTTCATTCTTGTTTTCATGCCTTTTATATAGATTGCCGTCTGCAATCACGAGTAACTGTTGTGTACAGGAAAAAGTTTGCAACATTGGAAGATGCTGAAATCCATTATGGTTTGACATTATTTGACAGTTTAGCAGAACTAGTGATTGATAAGAGGCCACCACCACCCTCAGCACCCCCATCACTACCACCCTCAGCACTCCCACCACCCTCGGCACCACCACCACCCTCGGCACCCCTACCTACACCACCCTCTGCACCACCACCAACAACAAGTGATGCCCAACAATTACTTACAGTGGAGAATGTGTTTAAACTTGCTAGTTGTCTACAAAATGGTGATTTAGAAAATTTGTTGAACAAACTGTTCCTGCATTTGGCTTTGGCAAATAATGTAACATCTAACCATAATGTAACACGATGTAATATGATTGAAATAAAGTTTAATTCTGTTACACCTTCCTGAATTTTTTCCACACCTCCAGAGCAAAATTGGAAAATCCATCTATGAGCAAAATATAGACAGGAATTGCTTTCAAATCAGTTATGACTTATGGAGGTCGTCACTTCTCACATCCCCAATAAAACCCCCAGAGGCTCTGGCACCCAGGTTGTTACTAATTAGGTAGACAATATAATAAATACACACAGTGAATTGTTTATGAAAACAATTTATTTATTTCATAAAATTCAAGTTACAAATCATATCATAATTACAGTAGACCTGAAATAAGAAATGCATAAAATGTTTAGAAATCTTGCACCATTTTCATTCAACCAAAACACATGGGAAGAATTAGGTTGAGTAAGAGAACAGTGCTTTTAGTACCTTTTATTCTGCCTAGAGAAACCTACTGTCTATCACTTATTTAACTATACTATCTAGAGTCACAAAACTGATCATTTGTACCTCTAGATTTACATGTTAACCTATTTATTTCCTGAAATTATAGATCCTACATATGTACAATTATCTTAATTCCAAGTTAATGAATAATGTGAAAAAACCAACAAATAATCTAAATGTTCAATATAAAACTTTCAAATGTAAAACTTAAACTATGATGAAATACTGTATGTACTAATTAAAAGTATATGCATGATGTCTAAATTCTACAAATGTAACACTGTGCTTATCCTAGTAAATGCTTAGAAAAATATATTATCAATCATGAAACATGACATCATAACCTAAGCAATATATACATGTTCAATACAATGCTGCAACGAAGTATTAGGTTAGGACTTAGCTGTGTATTCAACTAGATCATACTTACTCAGTATTTCATACTTCTCTAACTTTTATGTTCGTGGAATAAAGACTCACCACTATGCCACAACAGCAGCTATAAAAGCAATCACAACACATGTAAAAATCATAAAACCCATAATCTGTAGTACAGCTGTATATATGTATGATTACTTGTCAATTTGTAACGTTTGATAGCACACAGTTGTGGAAGAGTGTAACCCAGCAGGGAATTACCTGGACAAAATTTGTCTCCTTCCAGTCTTTCAAATGTGCCTTCCAATAACAACAGGTCTTTGTACAAAGGTTTCCTGCACTTCCACAAAAGATAAAAACACAATAATTTACAATATTCTAGTAATCTATATCACTGTTATAATAGTTTCTTGGATCATCTCTGTCCCATGGTCCACTTTTCACAATCAGCAATGCTGCACAGTAGAGTAATGTATTTTCCCTGGGAGCATATCTTCTCTTTAAACTTTCGAGAGAAACTGATCGTACTTCGTTTCTATGCATAGCTCGCTTAAGTTTAGGTATTTTTTCACTGCACAATAACCAATAACATCATTAACATGCCACTTGTTGTTGTGAAAAATTGAAAATTTCAAAGCATTATTGTCTTTAACATTGTCTGGTTCAGATTCCACATTAAATTCTAAATCAAGCTTTGCCGATCTCCTCCACATGCAGCTTGCAAGAGCACCTTGGTATCTTTGTTCATGCCAAGACCCAACAACAAAAATTTTTCAGCATATAAAATTTCCTGTTATCATCATCACCACCATCAAGATCACCATCAACTGTACCAGCACCATCAAGATCACCATTAAGATCACCAGCACCATTAAGATCACCAGCACCATCAAGATCACCATCATCACCATCCTCTTCATCAAGACCATCGTCGTCTTCCCTGGAATCATCAGTCTCCTCTGTTACAGAATCTTCCACATCAAAGTTTGAGTTAATTCTCTGATTTCCTCCATCTCTCTTTCTCTCATGACATCATCATCATTCAACATCCGATGAACTGGAATACCACCAAGCACACAGGATTTATTGGTTGTAGGTACAGTTACATCCACTTTCCACTTGTAAGTTTACTGGTGACAACACGTTGTCTAACTATTCATTAACAGTATCCGGATCTCGAGGTTGAACTGCTTGAGAAGGTGGTGTTGGCAGAATGTCAAAATCCCATAAAATAACATTATAAAGACAAGATTTTGTCCTTTTTCATCACGCCGGGGATCATTGAGGTCCGAGAACTACAAGATATGAGAACAATATTGGTAGTGTAGTAAAGACTAAATTGTAGTAAATAGCAACAAAATAAAGCTTCTCTATAAACTTTACAGTAACTGGATTCCCAGCCATAAAAATGCATATAAATTTGAAAATAGACGGCACAAATATTATATTATTGCTAACGTTGGTTCAAGACGTTGGTTATCAGAGTATGAATCATATACAAGCCCAGAAATCTGAAATTAAAAAGCGAAAACGGGCTTTGATGAAGGTGAAGCACTGAAGCCTGAAAGTCAAAGTGAAAGTAACCTATAATTGCTTCGCTAAATATTTGCTTTTATTTTAATACATGACATTATTTTGTAATTTTTAATACGTTTCACGATTAAAACAAATACCTACTTTAAAAATACAACTGGAATGTATCTCTATCGGCGAACATTTCGTCAACTTTTATGCCATTAACAGTTGCTGGACAAATAGCGATTCTTCTGATGTCCAAACTATCCAAAAAACTGATGTGAATCTCACGACATTCAAACTGAACACACGATAACCCATTGGGAACCATCAGCATAGGCTCCGACGATACACAATGAACAAAAGAAGCTCATGTCCTTCCAAAACTGAAGCGGCCGCGAATTGGGCTTATAAAATCCGCCATATTTCTCACTCCTGTTGTGTTGATAGCGACAGCCAAGCGAATAATGAGCGCAGCTCGTCCGAAAAATGAATAATATATAATTAACCGCAAAGCATCACGGTATAGTCACCATTCCTCCTCTGGGACTGTATATAGCATTGGTGTGATATAAATCATTGTTGTTGATGTTTTCTATAAGAGAAATATCTTGCACAAAATAATAGGCCTAAATAATTTACTGAACAATTTTTACGTTGCTAAAGTATAAAAGTAGCGATCTAAATCACAAACAAGCGAGATAATTACCTTAGTGTTGCACAATGGCGATGGGAATTATTGTTTATAAATAAGTGAAGCTAACCTGACTTCTAGCTAGGGACGGGTGCAAAAATTATTTTGCGATCCAGCTGGATACCACATATACATATGCCGGATAATATAAGGTTCAGGCCTTACAGGTTAAGTACAGTAATAACTCTGAATTTATAACAAATTAGGGGTGTTCATCATTGATGCATACATGGTTGCAAAAGCCTTGTTAGCAAATCACTTTTCTAATTTGGCATACAAGTATATATACCCTGGTTCTGCTTTTGAAAAACTCTCAGCTTCTCTATGGTCATTTCAAGTGAAAATATGATGAACACCCTTACTTTCTATTCATGTCAAATAATGTTTTAAAAAAGAACCATGAAACTTATATATACAATATACGATCTATAATGTTGAATAAATATACTCTCCAGTCAGATATCTAGCAATGAGACTATCTCCCTATCTGGTCAAGGTATGTGACCGGAACGATATCCTGTGAACCCGTATAACTAAATGAGCAAAGCTCTGAAAGAAGCGTGTGGTTTTATTGCTATTGTTTCCATTTACTTCTAAGAGAGGATGAGTAAGTTACAAAAAGATAAATACCAACAAACTATTTAAAAAGGTATTATACAAGATTAGTAAAATTACATAGGTGATTATTGAAAATTCTCAACGCTGATTGGTTGCGCTACTTCGGATTAATACGCGATAATCACCTAAAGCGTTTTTAAGCCGCTCTTATGGTAAATATTCAATTAAAATATTTTTGAAATGTGCATTTTTTATTTTTTTCCAAATAATCACCTATGTAATTTTACTAAAACAATTATTCGCCTCAGGCTCGGTGAATATCGGTGAATAAAAACCTTGACTTCGTCTCGGTTTCTATTCACCGATATTCATCTCGCCTTCGGCAAATAATTGTTAAATATTACAAACATAAGACAGTCAAGACACAAGGCATCCTATCTTTTGATATGCAGTAATCTGCAAACATGAAAACATTCACAAGCTGTACAGATCAAAGCACAATATAGTTGTAGGTCGTATTCAGGATTAATCCCTACACAATATGGTGTAAAGTTCTTGAAACACTACAGTACTTGCAAATCCTACTTCCTTCTAATTGAATCACCAATTGTATTACATTTGTCATCAATTAGTAAAGTCATATCCATATTTTAAATGTAATAATCCCTTGGACTAAACTATTATCAAGATCGAGTAGTATAAACATACAAGGATAAAATTGAAAGGGATATCAAGGCAATTGTCTTTCGATCGAAAAGTTCGAATATCAAAGGATATAAAAAATATTAATGGCTGACACAACAACTTAATTTTAACACCATAGTGTTGTTGATAACAAGATGGCAAATGGCGAACAATAATATGGTGCTAAAATTTACAAGTAGTCCGTATTCCCTGGTTATCGAATTCGCCTAAGTAAATTAAAATCTTAAAATAATATAGATTTGTACTCACTGGAAACATATTTGCTTGTTGGCACTACCAAAAACGATCAGTTATTTAGTAATTTGCGTTTGAATTTCGAACATTTTCACCCTTCGAAATTTTGAAATCCACCATTTTCCCATGAATTTTCCTAGGAAACTTCATGTAGCATACATTATACGAACCAGTTTCAGTCCCTTTACAGGGGGTTGAATTGTGCGGCGTGACAAGTAAAACAGAGATTTTCGCATTGAAAAACAAAGTTATTTTATTTTTGTTATTAAAAATTACTGTTTTTTCATAATGCACATATCGAAAATGTAAAAAAACAATCATGATTTATAATAATATATAGTATAAATTATATAACCCAGTATAAAAGTCTGTTTTCCACTACTCAATATGCAAACTTGTTCCCGCGAAGGGGATTTTTCGTTTTGCCGGCATTACAATTTTATACCGTATTACCACTCCTTTTCTTTTGAGATAAATATGACATAACTGCGACAGTTATGCATGGTCAATCTGAAACGAGAAAACGTACACATTCTCCTGGAAGAATCCAGGAATGTAATGGTGTTCTATCTATAGATTTGCAATGCATTTTGATTTTTGAAAACTTTTAAAAACGTCGCAATGTGTATGGTTATTTGGTTACTATGGTATTAATGTATACCAATGAACCCATTTTTTAATTTCAATTCAGGTGTACTAGTGTATTGTTTCATGTGATGCCGGCATTTATACTCTCGTTCATTGTGTTGTCATGATTTGCATGAATACGCTACGTTTACATCCGAAGGTAACTGCAAATATTCTGCTGACTGGCTATCAGTTTGTATCTGTACTGATCTCATTGTCAGTTTTTTAAATATAAAACCTTGAGAGATTTCTTTCTGCTGTATATGTAGCTCCTAAAGATTGACTATCGATTGGTCATCGATTGGCCAATACCTGCAATCGATATCAATTGATTAATTGACATCGATTGATATCAGTTATATTTATGGGTTCAGTTCAGTCTGATTTTAATACATAAATGAAAACATGAAACAATTGTCAAATGCATTTGAACTTACACTTTCGATGTAATATTTGTTTTCCTTCTTGCAAATTATGCACACAGGAGGCAATACATGCTCGTTGTTTGACACAGCAATTGTAGAAGTCGAAGTCTGAAAAGTTGATCGCAAAACCTTTCTTGGAATAGGCTCATTCTCGGGCTCGTCGTTATCGCCTTGCTCCACGAATGTCCGCGCATGTTTCAACTGTTTTTCAGCCCTCTCACATCTTACCTCAGCGCGTTTTAATAATGTTTTATTGGCAAATGTTAAGTAGCACTTGCGATGATAGGCAGACCGCTCGAAACCTTCAAAGCAATCATCTTCTTCGATGCCAATAAGTACTTCAGTTTTCGAACAGCTACCTCTTTCTGCTGACCATCATGCAAGTCCCAACCATTGCCTTCGACACTCTAAAAATCTTTTAAAGGATATCTCGGTGAAGTTTCTCGTCACTATTTTCACAATGAATTAAGCATGATAATTCTTTGTTCTCCATGTTGAGTCGGCCATGACGATTTGACGATTAGCACAATAATGCCGTTTGGTGTATCTTACATTAAGTTGCCCAGGGAACAATGGCGGATTTCAAAATTTCGGTGAAAATATTCGAAATTCAAACACAAAATACTAAGAAAACTGATCGTTTTGGAAGTGCCAACAAGCAGATATGTTTTCAGTGAGTACAAATCTATATTACTTTGAGATTTTAATTTACTTAGGGGAAGACGATAGGTAAAATCGTATTGTAAGCACCTTTTTGTGCTTGGGAATAAGGACCAAAGGGTGATTCTGTTGAAAGTATTTTCCAATTTGATTTCTCAACATAACTAAATTATTGTCTTACATTCTGTTCAGTCACCGCCACCGATCAGTCGAGGACATATCTCATACTATTTCAAATAGAGGTGGTTAGGTGATTTCGGACTGTTGGAAGCTTGTCATCAGCGCATTACATTTGCTCTGCTCGCGCATGCATCATAAAGGAGACAAATTTCCAGAGTATTTCATATTTGTGCCTGCAGATTCTTTTCGTCACCCAGCCTGATTCGTCTTATCGAAGCAAGCTATCTTGGGTACCTGGCATCACACAGCTAATTGACACATTTTCTAACTCACGTTTTGTCAATATATAATTAAGACACATATGAAGTATAACATCAAACCCACTCCAGTTGTGGGCTGGAAATATATTGCATATTTATTCTTAGAAACCAAAAATGTTACTCACTTTAGTATCAATAAAAATGTTACCAAGGCAAATCTCAATTTCGCTATATACCGCTGGTACACTACCTCAAGCAGCATTATTTGTCACAATATAAGATTAAACTAATGTTATCATGTCGTATGAACAATTTACAATATATCTCATCTGGTTTAGTCTTTTATCTCGAACATGTCGATGACAAAGTTGTTTGGCAGTTATATAAATACGATCACAAAATAGCCAAATTTTATCCCCATTTGTCATTTATACGATACTGATTTAGGGCGGCGTTATAAATGTATTAAACCAACCTCTCATGCAGGCACTGTCCCAGATATACAAACGTTCACATGAAAAGGCAAAACAGAATAAGAACTCATTCCTTGAATTACTATAAACCTTTCCACTCTTAATACATTAAAGCGTCTATATTACAACCAAAGGAAAGTGATCAGTCTAGCGCAATTGCCAGCTTAATTGTTTTGCGCACTGCATTGTGGTCAATGTCCAATTGTAAGGTTTTTGTTATGTCTCTGAGTTAATATTTTTAAAGCCGTGTACATTCATTTGACACCGCAACCCAATGACAATGTGTTAACGCTACTCCTCAGAAACACTTATTTCTTGCTAATACTTAGCTTTGCATTGCAGTTATTTTATAAAGTAGCACCTTTCTTATCTAAGAAATAATTGTTACAGTAAACAATTAGAGCGGATTGTGCTGTTCTAGCTATTTCGTGATGTGTGTTTAACGGCTCAGGGAGGTCTGCCAAACCTCACAAAATGTGTCACTTAGGCGGTGTATGCATGTACAAGGCTGCCTATTTACCCCTGAAAGCTTCAGAATTATATGGATATTGCTATACCAATTGTACTACCTATGGGTAAACTAGTAATATATTATACGTGAAGCCGCAAAATCGGGTTCGGCTTACATTGCCTTTGAACTTGCTTAATTACTAGCTTGTACGATCATACAAGAGTACAAAAACACTCAACATGCAATGAATCAAAACAGGTTTGCCTGATGTTGGTGATAATTTTACATTAATTTTCAAGAAAATGTTGACAATCAATTTAAGAGGGGACTAAGAGACTAAATTATTTTAGGTACATGGAAAAGTTACACGTGATTTAAAACATAATTGAAAAGTTCTATATAATCACCCTACTTTCGAGTCTGTATACTATATTACCATGCATATTTTATTTTATTTGATATTTCTAGATTATTTAAAACAAGAACTAATTAGAGCAAGAAAATTTATGAAAAATTTATTGACAATTATGTGACACGTACTAGAAACTTGTTGAAATCTCTAGTAGCTGGTTAAAGATAACCAATATCTGAATTTGGTCATTTATATTATCCTGCATATTACCGCAAAGGAAACCATGCATGCATTACTCACCAGAAGTATATTTAGATATGAATGACACTGTCACAGCTCGTTTCCGTCTTCTTTGACACTGCCTTGCGACGCTGCTTACAGCAACACAAATTTCTTTATAATGATTACAACTGCACACTGACGCTGTATTTATATCCTTTCTTCCAAGACAATACCGCCTCATTCGTCAGCACAAAACATGATATTCGGCACGGACTCAAGCAAAGAAATAGAAGTAATTCAAGCAGCAAGAACGTAAGCAATGTTTTAATAACATGCAATTATAGGTATCTTTGCAGATAAAGCTCTTGAAACATTTCCGATGACGTCAATACTTAGGTAAGAAGTTGCTAGTTTCTCTCTAATTTTCAATAATTACATTATTTGGCTTTGTTATTATTTTTAAGCTATTTTTAACACAATATATAAAAGCTCCGCCCCATTACTAATACACCAAAACTTCCTAAGAAAGTCATCCTTTGCTCTTTAACGTTCCAGCATAAATTCCTAAAAGTACTTCTGTGTTCCATTGATTAAGTATATTCTCATATATCTTCTCCAAAATAGAAACATTCTACCAACATAGTTCATACCTGCGGATTACGTTCATTCTGGGATTATCTTTCCTATTTTTACTATAATTTATATTCTTGCCGAACTATTTATGAAATGTGGGTTAACTACAAATAATGCAATTCTCTATTGACTACAGCAACTGTTTAAAAAATAGGTACGCAAAGCGTACATGTATCTGCTTATGCGTTTTTGCATAATTGTATAATTTAATAGCGTAATTGAATGATGTCAATGCATGAGGTCAATGTCACTCAAATGAGTATTCACGGATGTTTATATTGCTTTTAAAAAACTGTGCATAAAGAGATGAGGGCCTATAGCCCATGGGAGCAATTTTTAAACAATTGTGAAACCTTCAGATTTCAGTCTTTTATACTTGAGAATAAAGGTTGTGTATAGCAGCACTATTTACACACCACATATAAATATTACATACCATCAACTCATTTAGTCCCCCTATAGTCACAACAGTTTGCGAAAGAAATGCCAAACTGTGCTTAGGGACTGGACATAAAGCACTATACAACCCAGGGCGGAGGTATTTTGATGGGTATGAAAATGTTACCCACTCATTTGATAGGGCATGAAATATTTTAACAACAGATTGAGGGGGTATGAAATATTTACTAAAAACAAAAAACTACCTCTATTGTGTAGAATTCTAAATTTATTCACAGTCTGAAATGTTATTATTTATCGCGTTATGCTTCTGCAGACACTAGCTACTGTTAATAGTACTATTGGGGCATCTTGAGCACGTAGAAGCCCAAACATTTAGAGAAACTTAATAATAGTATACTATGATTTAAACATTTTCAGAAACCTAAATAATTGTTAGGGTCTGAGTGTCATTCATATTCACCATATTCAGCCACTGAAACGTAATTTTTCATGCTCTTGTCTGGTGGGGTAGGAAATATTTTAGAAATTGTAGGTTTGTGTGGGGTGTCAAATATGTTTAAAAAAATAAGGTTTACCTTCTGCCCCGGGTTGTAGATACTTTATGACCAGTCCCTTATATCTTTATACCAATAAAATATCAAAAGTACACTTAGTATAAGGTGATGTTGACTATCGAAATGACAATTCGATTTGACGATTTTGGCCCAAATAGTGTTGAGAATAAATATTGCATTATTTTAACACTTTTATGAGTGAAATAGAAGCTCGAATAATGCAGGATATTCGCACAATATTTAAAGACTTACCTTGTTGCCTGATTCAAGTGAAATTGATATATAGCAGGTCAAGTAAAGTCAATATTTTGTGTAAATTGACGAATCATTTTCACAGCGTAAAATGTTATCAAACCACTTCAATACTTACTAAAAATACTCCCTCGACTCTTGCCATATTCAAAATAGTACAGAAAGTTAAAAATATCTTTGGTTTGATGCATAATTTTCACCGTAAAATTTAACATTTTACTCATGTTTACAATTCTCGCCCTTCTCAGTTGTACATAGAGAGCAAAGAATAACATTACAATTACGTCATTTTGATCTAGGCTGTCGCTGATTGGCTACAAGCACGGTTAACAAGGCAATAGCAATATATCTGCATTCGCAGATACAAAAATCTAGACAACTATTCCCTACGGCAAAGTATCGTGCTATCCACGAACACATACACTGTTAATTTCAGAGTGTCAGAATAGCACCTAGATAGGTGTTAATTCGACACCTCGTGGTAGTGCTAAATGACAAGTGTTATTCTAGCACCGATTTGGGTGCCAATTTAACACCATAAAATCGTGTTATAATCGTTTTATAGTCTAATTTGTAACAAGTGGCAGTGCTTGTTACAAATAGCAAGGCAGTTGATATATACCGTGGCGAATAGCAAGGCGGTTTATATTTAAGGATTAAAGCGCTCTGTGAGTGCATTATCGGGATTTACAAACACGAGTTCACGAACAAGGAACGAGAGTTTCATACTGCACGAGACGCAGTCGAGTGCAGTATTAAACTTCGAGTCCTTGTTCGTGAACGAGTGCTTGTAAATCACGATAATGCACGAACAAAGAGTGCTTTAAACGTTTTAATATTCAATTTGAGTAAACGCTTTGGCGGTATTTTTATTTATGAATTATGAGCAAAAACATTCTATCAACTTTGTTGAACTAACTATTTACTATAGTTCCTTGTTTAGTTTTGATAATATTCAAAAGTGTTTTTAGAATATTTTAAAACGACAAATAGCTTTAGGGATGGACCATTAGAAAAGTGATGGGGTGGGGAAAAACAGAAAAAACCATACAAACAAAAAAGGTTTAAAAATAAAACATGCAACAGAATCGTTTCAAAAAAATTGCAAACAGAACAACAATAAAACTTTAATTTTAAATTTACATGTTCATAAACTAGCTTGCACAAAACTAGAAAATCTGATGTGCTGCAAAACATGAACTTTATAATAAGCCTGGTTTCTATTTGGTCATGACAGTTTCAAGAATGTCAAGGTAGCAGATGTAATACTGTGGATACATCTATTCAGTTATTACCATGGCATATAGCACAAAAAAATAGATTTGATAGGCTATTTGGCAATTGGCAAATAGTGAGCATAAATTTGCCATGGCAGCTGTGACCAGATGGAAATGAGGCTCTAATAGTAAAATCAACTTGTTATAACATTTTTGTAAACAACAAAATATTAGTTGGTCACTGTGAAACAAGCAACATACTGATATATTAACTCTTAAAATATATTATATTATATTGATATTATGTCCAACTCAATATATATATAGTTTATGTACTATTAAATATCTTCTGTTGTCTTTATAATACATTATTCTATATTCACAATGCCACTTTCTCTTCTGCATTCATTCACACTACCACTATCCTCTTCTACACTCACAATTGTGGACCGCCAGATTTAGTCTTGACTGACGATGATGATGATGATTTAGTGCATGCAGTTGTTGACAACATCTTGTTGGTTTATAGCAATTTATATTGCCAGAACATCTTATCTTGCAGTGTGTAAGAAACATTTTTCAAAAAATATTTTAATACTTGCATAGTTAATATTGGCTAAAAACATTTGCATACAAGGTAACATATCCTTAAAAATTGCATACACAGCTGACAACCTGAAAAAAACCTGCAAACATGAACAAAATACCCCTAATGGTCCATCCCTTATATAAGAAACAACCTTGTTGTTGTTTTGAATCTGTCTGCCGAATTACGAATATATTTAAACGGCTTCGCCACTCATTCACAACTTATATTCCGTAAATTCGTAAAATAAACTAAATAAACATTAGAAATTTCGCCACTTCGTGGTTTTGGGATTGTCTTCGGTTTAAAATAAACGAAATCTTATAAAGTTTTCCATTCGTGAATTCGCGCCATCTTGCCGTGCTGATATAAACTATAACGGCACGCGGACGTGCGTTCACTGCGTTGTTGCTATATAAAATGGTACACACGTGGTACAAATTGACCAATAAGAACGCGAGTTTACGAAAATTGAATATTAAATACCCTTAAAGCGAACAAATTCTGCACTTTTATGATATTCGCGATATTTTGTTTTCAGCTAAAACGTTCGCCTTGACTTGGGACGCACTTTCAAATTTTCCCAATCATAGATAATTATTGCAGTTTGACTGTTATTTTTCAGTCAATGATGAAGTAATATATATTTTAATTGTAGCAATAAATGAAACTATCCACTTTTAAAGTGATCTATCCTAACTATATTTGACAAAAGAACTAAAGGCTGTCACGATCGAACACAGCCCGAAAGCTATAGAATCTCTATCGGTTTTGAATCGGTATCGGTCATGACCTGCCCTTGTGAGTTTTAATATCCTGATATATTGTTTCATAGCATACATAATATATATTCATAAATAGAATGGGTTTAAGGGCGAATAATTCTTAGTACAATTTGAAGTTAACTTTATCGGTGCCAAATTGATCAATGAATGTCTTTTGCTCATCACAATTATGCAATGTTGAAAAATGATATTAACCAATGTTTTGCCAGCTAACCGCATTCATCTCTCAATATTTGCGTGCAAGAATGCAATAATATTTCAAGTACTTCTAGGTGAATTACAGATAATTGCAGTCATTTTCCAGACGATGGCTCCTCTAAATAATCCAATTTCTATTAAAACAACTCTATTTAAATTAAGAAATATAACACACGAATTTAAAGTTACATATAAAATTTATAAAGACACATCAAAATGATGTTTTTGAACAATCCAATAGCCAAAATCCTTGAATCCGAGAATTTCGACATAATATATGCATATCATAGAGATGTTTCGTCAAATTTTATTCTAGGATGAAATAATGTATACCGACCAACAATATGTTACGCCCTAGATTGTCATAAAGTATAAGCTGATTGAACGCCTTCGATGTTTCTTTTTCAAATTTCTATATAACCGTTTGATATATTGCTACAAAATCTACTTAAACCAATTTGCGAGCATTTCTAATATTTGCATGTGAGAACACATGTCAATTTCTGAAATGTTTTCTAATTAAGATGAATTGCAGTAATTTGGCACTCTATATAATCCCTTTCTATATGTTTAGATCAGTAATAGCATGCAAAAAGTTCCCGAACTGAATTGCTCTAAGGTATAACTTAACAAAAGTATGACCTCTATGCATGTGTACGCTAACTGCCCTGCAAAAATGCTGTAATTCTGCGACATTTTATGTGTCCTTTCAACTACAAATGATTATTGCGAAGTTGGAATTTGCAAGGGGGCGTCTTTTATAAATAGTCAATAGAATTCCTATGAATGAATTTCACGATCATGCGCACCAATGGTGCAGTAATGACGCACTTTCAAATTATCTCAGTTATATATATATGCCCATAAATGCATGGTTCGATCATTAATTTTGACAATACGAGGCGTGCGTCGGAGATATCTAACAACGTTTGTTTACGCTTTTGTTTTGAATTTTAAATTGCACACATTCTTGAAGTAAACTGAACTTGCTTTCAATTTATGTTATGTTACTTTATTATTTATGTATGTTGCAGACATATTTGTATAGCGTGCATGCATGCATATAATTGTCGTGTACAATCCTAGCGGTAAGTGGGTGGCTTATTTTGTGTATATACTCTGTCTCTGAAACTGTGGAGTTCGTCAATGAATATAAGAATACAGGGTGTCTCAAAAAAACCGCTACCCTTAGAAATTAGAGGCTTTAGAAAAAGCCTCGATTTTGTACACTTGGGAATTTAAAATTGCTTACTTGCTTCTAATTGCATGCAAATATGCCACACAAAGCGAAATTTCTAAAGCCTCTAATTTCTAAAGGTAGCGATTTTTTGAGACACCCTGTATATAGATATACTAGAAGGGACTCAGACTTGTATAAACGTATAATGCCAAGCGTGTAAATAGTATGTGCATCAGACTGCCCAAACCGGCAAAGATAAAGACATTTTAATTTTAATTTAGTTGTGGAATATTAGCATAGTTACTTATATTTAAAAGCTGCTGCACATTGATTGTTTTCGTCGCCGATATAAAATAAATGTATACAAGCCCTTGTAAATATTATACTAAATGGAGCAAGTCCTTGTGTTTCAATTAAACTTGAATAAGGCTACATTTTCACTTGGGTTCTCAAAGTTTGGAAATATAGCGACGAGTGCCGTTGTGCCTTCAGCGTAGCTGTTTACCCGGCTGTTTAACGTCTTAGCCTATGGAATGAATATAACTGAAACCAGTGCTCAACGAGAGTGTATTATATTTATCATGTCAAACAAGTTCAAATATTTTTAAGTGCACGATAACTCAGTTGATACCTGCGTCAGACCGGTACAAAATTACATCTTTACTTTGTAAAAATTGAAGGAAAATACTAGGAATCCGTAGCGACACAGCAAAACATGATATTAGTGAACATGATAGACAATATTAAAATAATAGTCACAAGGGACCCAGCTACGGTTTATGTCTGTAAACAAGTGTGAAATAATCAAAATAATAAACTTACTTGGAAGGATTTCCACAAACATATAATGCGGGCGCATATGGAATTAATAATATAAATAAAATTAAAATAATATATATTGACCATTTTTTCAAAATTGGTCATGGCCAGAAATTTGCGACATTGAGCCATTTTATGACCAGCGGCTAACTGCTGTAAATTCAAAATGGAACTAAGCGTTCACAGTCACAATCTCTCCTAAAATTTGGTTAATGTTTGCAAGTTCACTTATGATGACGCTTATCAATCTTACTGTTACAAATATACTCAGAGCAAAGCTCTCAATAGCGACTACGGTCGAAATTGCGCAACGGAGCTCCCGTTGCGTAAAATGACAAGAAAAGGGATCAAATTTCCCCGAGACACGCAATTACTAAATATATAAATACAAAATACATTAGAAATACCTAGTACGCTGAACAGTAATACCGCAGCCCCTAGCACTATAGCCTGAAAGAATGCCCTGTCTTTCAGCTTCAATTTGATACCTTGCACGGCGAATAATATGAACGTGAAATTTATTTTTTGTCATTAAAGACACAGCATTGTATGTTGATCTTCCGTCTCAATGTTCTCGTCTCGTTAAGTCTAAAACATCGCTTTTTGATAAACAAAATGAAACATCAAACAACATATATTTCAACAAATGAAAGCGCCATTGTGTGGTGTATTACTCATACTTCGCAGTGTAAACGGCACAAATTGAGAAGCAATGCTGAGTAACTTGCTTGAGGCCTTTCAATATCATGAAATACGGGATTTTCGTCAAACTTCCATAGGTTAGTAAAGCAATCGTATACATAAAGTTTTCATTCGAATATGAAACATAATTTTATCCAAACAAAACCTCAAATATAGCCCTATGTGACTATTTGGGTATGTAATACTATGGATCAACGGCACAAATTGGAAATATTTTGTAGATAGTCTTCTATTGAACTTTTTGTGAACTATTACTGATAATCTTATACTGTTGTCAGACGCCATATTTTGCTGTTCGTGCGCATGCGCAATATCGCGTGTCGCGAATTTCTGGCCATGTCATGATATATGGGCTCTGATCTAACGTATATTTTCTCACTCAACATTATAAACGCGTATATATGCGTTTTTGGACGCGTATATAACATTTTAAACGCGTATATATGCGTTTTTGGACGCGTATATATACGCGTTTTTCTGACACGCGTATGTACGCGTACGAAACACGCATGTATATGTGGGTATCAAACACACGTGTATATGCAGGGTATTAAACACGCATATATATGCGTACTATAGACGCGTATATACGTGCTCCAATATTGCTGTATCAGGGGCGGATCCAGAAATTTTCGCACGTTAGTCAAAATTTTAGTTTTCATTATGAGAGGCGGATCTAATATTGTTTCCGTGGGGGGACATAGGGGGAAATAAAAGTTATTTTTAATACTCCCAGGCGATATTTCACAGTACTTTAAATTCCTGACTCTTTGAGAATAACATTACGAAGCACAAATATGGTTTCTTCTCGTATCAAGGTTGATTGCCAAGCCTAGGAAACACATGTATAGATTTGTGATTCCGACATGGATAGTACGAAAGCCACAAGCTCTTCACAAGCTCGAGAATGCAACCAAATTAACCATGATATATAATAATTACTATTGTATGTGCCAGGCACAACGTTAATGCATATGCCCAAAAATAGAACATTACATTTAAGCCGTGGATGTCAAATGTGCAAAGCCATGAATATTTGAAAATTTGAAATTTGAGATGCACTACAAAAGTTCATATTTCATCATTAAAGCTAAACAATACAAGTCAATAAGTCATACAACTGGCTTAATATTTATACTATCGCCTAATAGTCAATTTGATTCAGGCTATATATATTGTTGAGTTCATTGTTGTCATTTCATTTATATTATCTATTCACACACAAGATACACACTCTGTGGAAGCATACAAGAACCGATCTTTATTTTACATTAAGTGCGTTTATGTTACAAAAGTGTTAAATTACAATTGGTCTGAATAATCATTAATAATGCTATATATGGTATTACAGGAAATTTATCTTATATACAATTACATCCTCTTTCTACCGTTCCATTCTGGTGTGGGGAATATGGTGCACTAGTCTCATGCCCTCGGAGAATAGATTTGAATTTCTGACTAGTGAACTCTTAGCCATTGTCACTCCTGACACGCTTAACCCCTCCAAAAGGAGCAGCATCAGCCAAGAATTGCTTTAATGCTTCTAGTGCATCACTCTTACATTTAAGAAAATACACCATAATAATCCCTGATAAGTCATCAACAAATGACAAAGCATACTTAAAGCCATCTTTTCCTACAGGATCAATAGGACCAGCCAAGTCACAATGCACAAAATCTAAGGGGGCAGTTGCTTTTTCATCGGGTGACCTATTTCTAAATTGGCACATCTTACCCTAAGTGCAAACTTTGCACTCTACTTCATCGTAGTTGGAAATATTCATACCTCTACAACATTTTCCAACTTCTGAACATCACCATAATTACAGTGACCAAGGATTTTATGCCATTCATGCAGAGAATATGCATTATTCTTAGAGGATGAAATACTATTTAAATAATATAACCTACCTTTTTGTTCCAATTCAAACGTTGTGCCATCAGGGCATTTGAGCTATTTCACCTGCCTATTCAAACTAATACTGGCCCCCCTTTCTATGGCAGCATGCACTGAAAAAATATTTTGCCCATAGGACGGAACATACAATGCGCTATTTAACATTACTTCACGTGCATTACCATTGACGTCACAAAGTTTAACTTTGGCATTTCCTTTACCTAATACTACGTTGGCTTTACTGCCATCAGCGAGTTCTGTGACATGCGTACTAGGATTAAATTCCTTATCAAAGTCCACAAATTTTGATCTGTCATTTAAAACGTGACTTGTGGCTCCAGTATCTACTAATAAACTAGAATTATTCATATTACTTATTGGTTTATTATTTGCGTCCTTGGATATAAAGGTATGTTCATTTTCCTCACTTGGCGTTGTCTTCTCAGCTGCTGTCTTCGCCGCATCTTTCTTCTTTCGGCAATTCTTTGTCTCGTGGGCTTTACTCTTACAGTTGTTACACCATTTCTCCGATGTCTTCAACCAACACTCCGCCGGCGCTTTTGTGTCCCCTTTTTCCGCATTTAAAACAGTTTCCATCGAACTTTTGCTTCGTCATCATGATATTCTCCCCCGCGTTGGTAGCCTTCTCACCATGTGTCTTTGCGCTTTCCTCGTGGCTTCGCAAGGCGCTCTTGAATTCGGCGAAGGTCATTTGTTTTTCTCTTTGCACAACTACCGTGGCAAACGTGCTGTATTCGCTCGGTAGGCCTTTTAAAACCATCGCGATTAACAATGCGTCGCTGATAACTTCCTCGGCACCTCGTAACGCTGTTGCGGATGACTCAGCTAGTATAACATAATCGACTATTGTCTGATTCTCTCGTTTCTTTAGCGATGTCAGTTCAGTATAAAGCGCAATTATACGTGGCTTTCCCTTTCCTTGGTAGTGCTGTCTGAGAACTTCTAGCGCTTTCCTACCGTCGTCCCTTGCGTCTCGTATCACTAGCGATAAACTTCTATCGTCCAAACATTGCACGAGTTCGGCAAAGGCATCTGCTTGCTTCGAAGCGTCTGGTGGGTCTTTCTCGCTTGCGTCTCGCACGAACACCTTATACAGCTTTTGTAGCCGCATATAGCCCAGGAACTTCACCTCCCACAATTCATACTTGCTTTCGTTACCGTCGAATAGCAAGCCTCCTGGGCCCATAACCTGTTGAGTTCGTTGTAGTCGTCATTATTATATATTTATCAATATATACTACAAAAGATACACACTCTGTGGAAGCATACAAGAACTGATCTTTATTTTACATTAAGTGCGTTTATGTTACAAAAGTGTTAAATTACAATTGGTCTGAATAATCATTAATAATGCTATATATGGTATTACAGGAAATTTATCTTATATACAATTACATCCTATTATAGGCTAAATCAACTTAACAAATCACAACTAATTATATAATAGAATACGAAGAATCATGAGCACAACTTAACAACCACTTTACTTTAAGTGGCAATATTGTTTATGACCTCAGTGATCATTTACCAAATTTCCTGATTATTACAAAAAAATTTGTTAACCAAAATAATATCATCATTTTCAATAGAGATTTTTCTCATTTTGATGGGTAAGCCTTGAATGCAGAGGTTCAATCTGTCGACTGGGAAGGAATGTTGAGTAGTTATTCTGATCCTAATCAAATGTTTGATTCTTTTTAATAAGCTAAACTTTCAGAAATAATTGATGTGCATATTCCTATTAAGAAACGATCTAACCGAGAATTGAAAATAAAATATAAGCCTTGGATAACTCTGCAATTATGGTCTCTATTTAGAAAAGAATAAAATCCATAAGAATTACCTGAAAACAAAGTCGGCTTATTATCATGCTAAATTTAAGTTCTACAGCAATAAAATAAATCAGTAAATAAAACTCAGCGAAGGATAACACTATAATGAATAGGTATAAAGAATATGGAAAGGTATAAGACGACTTATTATTCTTAAACCGCAAACTTCATCTAGACCAACTAAACTAATTGTGAGTAATTCTGAAGTACTAGATCATTCTAAGTCTATTGCAAATGCCTTTAATAATTATTTTGCTAATATTGACAATAATCTAACAGGTAATATTCCCAAGGTGAACAAACATCCATCTGATTATTTAACTTCACCTTTATTAAATAGTTTCTATTTTTTTCCTACTACAGAAATTGAAGGAGAAATATCCAGACTAAATATTAAGAAGTCAACTGGACCTTTTAGTATACCAACGATTGCTTTAAAATCCCTTAAGAGTGTTCTATCAAAGCCATTGGAAACTATCGTTAATTGCACATTTACAACTGGTATTGTTCCAAACAGTCTTAAGATAGCAAATATAGTCCCGGTATTTAAGAAAGGTTTGCAAACCAGTTTAACTAATTACCGCCCTATATCCCTTCTTTTAATTTTTAATAAATTATTGGAAACAATAATGCATAAAAGGGATTAGCTTTCACAGAAAAAATATATTTCTAGACTTTAGTAAAGCTTTTGATACTGTTAATCATGAAATCCTTATTCAAAAATTAGAATATTATGGAATTCGAGGAATAGTAAAGGATTGGTTTACCTCCTATTTTAGCAACAGATATTAATTTGTTTCCTTGGGAGATGATAAATCTGAGCTACAACCTTTGGTTGTGGTGTTGCACAAGAATCAGTACTTGCATGGTACATTATTAATTGCTCCTATTGTATATTAACGATCTTAAATGTTGTTCTGAACGGTTGGATTTTTATTTAATTGCTGATGATGCTAATTTATTTTAAGGCATAAAAGTCTGACAGCTCTTGAAACTACTTTAAATAATGAGTTAGTTAATGTGCAAAACTAGTTGTGCTCAAACAAGCTCTTACTAAATATTGAAAAATCAAGTTTGTTGTTTTTCACTCTTCACAACGAAAATTGCCAGCTAACTTTGAAATATCATTTTTAACCAGAAACTAAGGGTCGAGTACTTCATTAAATACTTGGAATCTTGATAGATTCCAATTTACCTTGGAGAAATCTAGTAAATGATATTGCTAAAAAAATTAAGATATATATTGGTATACTTTCTAAAGCTTGATATTACTTAGGTTTGCATATTTTAGTCAAATTATACTATGCCCTGATTTATCCGTTCCTGATTTATGGAATAATTTCATGGGGTAACACATACCCTACTACTCTTCAGAATTTGTTTATTCTTCAAAAGAAAGCCATACCAATAAATAACTTTTTCAAATTTTGATGAATATTTTATCCACTTATTAAGCAATTGAATATTGTCAACGTGCCTGATTTAGTTACTTTCATAATGTAGTGCTTCTGTATAAGTTTCACAACAAAATTACCTTCTGTTTTTGATACATTTTTCAAGCATGTGAACAAAACACATAGTTATAACACTCGGTTTTCTTCAAAATATCTTACTCCTTACCAAAAGTAGGAACAAACTATGGAATTTTCAATATTAGGTTTCAAGGCCCAAATTTGGAAATAACACTGCCTCCCAAGTGTCGACGATTCAAAAATCTCAGAATAGGTTTTCAACTATTTATTCACCAAACATAAAATATAAAGTCTCTCGCTTGTCTCACGTCGCTCGCTTCCCTTACTTAAAATGTGCCCTTTTTTAGGCTAAACTCATTACAATAACAAGACCATATATATATGATCGCATGAAGCACTGTTCGAATAATTGCCATAAATGAACTTCTCAACAAGCAATCAAAATGCACAATAATCAAATAGTTAATAGTGAACGGTAACACAGTAACCGGTGACAAAAATATATCAAGTCTGCTTTCATCTTTAGATGCAGGTCAACTATTCTCAATACTCGTAATTATATGCGAAAGTGATTTAGGGATAAATAACACCTAATAAGGAGTTCTGAATAAAGATAAGTATGCGGATGGAGAACCACATGTATAAGAGGGCGATTCAGCTCGGTTTTAGCTCAGTATCTTCAAGTCAGCAACGAAGTGAGCGTATTTATAGCGAGACGATTTTTTGGTGGCACAAGCAAGGCACGAATTTTCCATAGCAGAGGCTGTTGAAGGCGACGTGCAGTTTCTTCAGGAACAGAATGACCAGGTTCAAGTGCCTCAAGGCCCAGAAGCAGAGCCGCGGCAAGAACCTCAGGCAGCAGCCGCCGCACCCCCGAATATGACAGAGTTGGCGGTATAATATATATATTTTTTGTGTGTGCATTGTGTACTCGTTTACAGATAATTTGACGTTTTGCTTGGTTTCTTTTGACTCTTTTGGCTATATTTAAACGTATATTGTTCGCATTGCGAAATAGTGTGGTCGTTCTTTTTGAATAGTGGGTGGGTGTAGTGTTAATCACTGTTTTAGAGTTTTGCTGAAACGGTTCCTGCGGTTATCGCATGGCTATGAGAGTTTATTTGTGGGGATGAACGATTAAGTTTCCATACTGAAGTTAGCCGGCTATTGCATGTTCTTTGCTGTTAGCTTGTTCTATAATATCTTGGGTTTATACGTTTGAACTTGCGATGTAGGTTCTGTCTATATTGAGTTTGTTTTAGTATTATTGTATTAATTGCTGGTTTGTTAAAGCGTGTTATCGGTCTTTGTGCTGTTTTTGCGCGTGTTTATGGCTTGAATTTGCATGAACGATGCCTTATTTGTACGCCTATAGTTAAGCTCAAGTTAAAATGTTAGTAAATAATCGTTTTCTTTACGGCTTTACTGCCGCTTTGAGATGCCATTGCATTTTGTTGGACTAGACGTATTGTAGTCGACCTATTTAGGGTAGGAAAGACTGTCTTGACTGCCATGCGATTGCAAGTATTCTTTGTGTAGAATCACCTGTGTGCATGGTTACGTTCTGTTAACTGCCGGTTGGACAGTTAAGTTATATGATTTGAAGTCTTCTGTGTGTATAGAACCACCTGTGTGCATGGTTCTGTTAACTGCCAGTAGGACAGTGAAGTTATGTTAATTGAAGTATTTTTCACTTTCAAGCAACGTGTTTCAAGAGGACAACAGATATCCAAGCAAGGATTCTGCTTCAACCTCGACTTCCTCAAATAAACTTAATCAATAGTTGTATGATTGCTGATATATTTTTATCGTTATGTTGTTGTTACTTATATATGCTCTGATTTATATAGACGGCCGGCCAAGTCATCGTATCTTGCAACTTGATGGCAATTTTATGTTAGAAGCTGGCAACAACCATATTCATACTCAGATAGATGTAAGGAACAAGGTTTGAGGTGTTGCCAAGTCGAAATCTTATATTTTGAATGAAAAATATGATATTTCTAAGCCACCTTCCCGCGAAATCGCGGTAGTTTAACTTCAAACGATTACCGACAATTCTCCTGCTATGAGACAGACTTCTTTGCTCTGATTGGCTAGCGGAATTGTTCCTAAATTGGTCAGCCAATGGGCGAACGTCGAAATTCCTGACGCTTCCGGTTTTTGCAACATACCAGGTAAACAACATCAAAGTACAAGAAAGAAATATGCATTTATACGATTTTAATGATATTTAGGTAAGATTTTTCGTGTTAATGCAATCAATATTATCTATACTGATACAGCCCCCGTTTCTCCAACATTTGCTTAATTACTAAGTATCGTGCCAAAATGTTTTGTATTTTGTCCGGTGCTGAATTGTGTCGAGCTAAAATATTTTAAATATTTTATACTGTATCCAATCTTTGTTGAATTTTGTTCAGTCAATGTTTGAAACCATACTATCACATTGTATATCAGTCTACCAATGGAAGTGTATTTAACGATTTACCTGATTGTCTAACGAACTACAGTAGGACTCGCGTCTGTTTTGATTGTTGTATATTTCATTTGCATATATGTTTGCACTGACCTACTGTATATCAAGGCTAGCCTATATTATTCAATGTCTATCGCTGTAGCCTGTAATTATAAACACAAACGCATTTGACTAAAATGACTTTATTCATTAAGAAACTATTGTATATATATTTTAGTGATAACTGTTAGGAAACATATTCGGCTTTTGAATGGAACTAACAATAAAAATGTACTTTGCAATTTGTCAAGTTCTAAATAATGTTCGTGAACAAACTCAAGCATGGAAATTTTTAAAGTTCTGACTTCTAGAATGGCTTACAAGACCTGTTATCATTGGGAATGATATGTTATTTTTAATAAATATCGAACACAGGAATTTGATATCAGTCCGACACAAACAGCTGCAACTTGCTGCTACGCTAAACCAAAGGCTAAAGAATTGAACTGAACAGTGCGGTAAAATCTTGTTGAAATTATAAGAATACTCTCTGATAGTATTCAATAAGTCGAGAAATGAGATAGTATCGATTGAATAAAATAGTCATACTTTTTCCGGTCAGACAGTACAATATTTTGTGCACTATATTATTGTACTGGCTGTATTAAAACTATATTTGACTTCACACGACATAGCCATAGGCAGCGGCGATAATCAAGCAAATGTGCAAAGGGTCAAGTCAGTATAACTAAGCAAAGAACAATTGGGTATAGATAATATTGATCGCATTACCACGAAAGATTTTGTTAAAAATTGATAGAAGAGATATTGGTCTATAATTAGAGGGTCAGTTTCATCATCCTTTTATAAATAGGGATAAATTTTGAATGCTTCAATTTGACTGGATATTGGCCGCATTCAACCGATTTATTCATTAAATCAGATAAAGGATTAGATAAAATGTGTCGAGCACATTTTAAAATACGAGTTGGGCATGAATATAGGCCATGTGCCTTTTTCATAGGAATTAACATAATTTCTATTTCAATCTCATGCGGCGTGATAGGATTAAATTGGAACGATCCTGGGTTGTTAACTTTTGGCAGATAATATGTGAATGGAATTTGTGAAATTGGCATTTTACTAGCTAAATTGTGACCCACTGATGAAAAATATTTATTGAATATATTTGGAAACTTACTTTCGTCATATATCATTCTATTGCTTGTAGGACATTTTAAAGCCGGGATAGGTCTAATTGACTGTTTCTTCCGGTTGATTAATTCGTTTATACCTTCCCAAGTCTTTTTAGTGTTTGCAAAGTTGTATTCAAAATATCGATGAAAATAGTCTTTTTACTCTGTCAGTGAGTGTCAAAATATTGTTTCTATATAATTTATATTTATCTTTATCACCACGGTTAAATAACCTATTCTTAATTTTAATTGATTTCCTGATGCCTTTGGTTATCCATGGTTTTGTTAACTGCTTTGCTTTACTCTTTGAAATTTCCTTAAGAGGAGCGTGCTTTTTGATACTTGTATTTAACTTATTATAAAATCTTGAAAACGACTTGTTTATATCATTTTCGTTCAAATCTACAGCATAATTTAATCCAGAACGAGAAAGATCGTTGATAAGTTGGTCTCCGAGAACTTTGAGTAGTCTCGAGTTAAGTGTTTGTTAGTAAAATTAGTTTTAAGTTTTGCTATCGAGTGGGTGATATAAAACTGAGAGTAATGATCACTTATGTCCGATACAATATTTCCAGATATAATATTGTTTTCTAATT
>JADLSH010000355.1:0-52500 GCA_016169945.1 Trachythela sp. YZ-2020
GCTGGCCACACCTCCTGGGAAGAGGGTAATTTTAAGCTCTCTAATTACAGTGTGACCCTATTATTCCAATTGAAACGCGATTCAATTACATCTTCAGGCGGTCAGAAAGTGTAACTTAACAAGGGCTTGTTTGCACCCCTAACCCCTGCCGAGATTGTGGTGAGTTTAAGCTCTCCACGTGACGTGTTCTGAGCTGGCCACACCTCCTGGGAAGAGGGTAATTTTAAGCTCTCTAATTACAGTGTGACCCTATTATTCCAATTGAAACGCGATTCAATTACATCTTCAGGCGGTCAGAAAAGTGTAACTTAACAAGGGCTTGTTTGCACCCCTAACCCCTGCCGAGATTGTGGTGAGTTTAAGCTCTCCACGTGACGTGTTCTGAGCTGGCCACACCTCCTGGGAAGAGGGTAATTTTAAGCTCTCTAATTACAGTGTGACCCTATTATTCCAATTGAAACGCGATTCAATTACATCTTCAGGCGGTCAGAAAAGTGTAACTTAACAAGGGCTTGTTTGCACCCCTAACCCCTGCCGAGATTGTGGTGAGTTTAAGCTCTCCACGTGACGTGTTCTGAGCTGGCCACACCTCCTGGGAAGAGGGTAATTTTAAGCTCTCTAATTACAGTGTGACCCTATTATTCCAATTGAAACGCGATTCAATTACATCTTCAGGCGGTCAGAAAAGTGTAACTTAACAAGGGCTTGTTTGCACCCCTAACCCCTGCCGAGATTGTGGTGAGTTTAAGCTCTCCACGTGACGTGTTCTGAGCTGGCCACACCTCCTGGGAAGAGGGTAATTTTAAGCTCTCTAATTACAGTGTGACCCTATTATTCCAATTGAAACGCGATTCAATTACATCTTCAGGCGGTCAGAAAAGTGTAACTTAACAAGGGCTTGTTTGCACCCCTAACCCCTGCCGAGATTGTGGTGAGTTTAAGCTCTCCACGTGACGTGTTCTGAGCTGGCCACACCTCCTGGGAAGAGGGTAATTTTAAGCTCTCTAATTACAGTGTGACCCTATTATTCCAATTGAAACGCGATTCAATTACATCTTCAGGCGGTCAGAAAAGTGTAACTTAACAAGGGCTTGTTTGCACCCCTAACCCCTGCCGAGATTGTGGTGAGTTTAAGCTCTCCACGTGACGTGTTCTGAGCTGGCCACACCTCCTGGGAAGAGGGTAATTTTAAGCTCTCTAATTACAGTGTGACCCTATTATTCCAATTGAAACGCGATTCAATTACATCTTCAGGCGGTCAGAAAAGTGTAACTTAACAAGGGCTTGTTTGCACCCCTAACCCCTGCCGAGATTGTGGTGAGTTTAAGCTCTCCACGTGACGTGTTCTGAGCTGGCCACACCTCCTGGGAAGAGGGTAATTTTAAGCTCTCTAATTACAGTGTGACCCTATTATTCCAATTGAAACGCGATTCAATTACATCTTCAGGCGGTCAGAAAAGTGTAACTTAACAAGGGCTTGTTTGCACCCCTAACCCCTGCCGAGATTGTGGTGAGTTTAAGCTCTCCACGTGACGTGTTCTGAGCTGGCCACACCTCCTGGGAAGAGGGTAATTTTAAGCTCTCTAATTACAGTGTGACCCTATTATTCCAATTGAAACGCGATTCAATTACATCTTCAGGCGGTCAGAAAAGTGTAACTTAACAAGGGCTTGTTTGCACCCCTAACCCCTGCCGAGATTGTGGTGAGTTTAAGCTCTCCACGTGACGTGTTCTGAGCTGGCCACACCTCCTGGGAAGAGGGTAATTTTAAGCTCTCTAATTACAGTGTGACCCTATTATTCCAATTGAAACGCGATTCAATTACATCTTCAGGCGGTCAGAAAAGTGTAACTTAACAAGGGCTTGTTTGCACCCCTAACCCCTGCCGAGATTGTGGTGAGTTTAAGCTCTCCACGTGACGTGTTCTGAGCTGGCCACACCTCCTGGGAAGAGGGTAATTTTAAGCTCTCTAATTACAGTGTGACCCTATTATTCCAATTGAAACGCGATTCAATTACATCTTCAGGCGGTCAGAAAAGTGTAACTTAACAAGGGCTTGTTTGCACCCCTAACCCCTGCCGAGATTGTGGTGAGTTTAAGCTCTCCACGTGACGTGTTCTGAGCTGGCCACACCTCCTGGGAAGAGGGTAATTTTAAGCTCTCTAATTACAGTGTGACCCTATTATTCCAATTGAAACGCGATTCAATTACATCTTCAGGCGGTCAGAAAAGTGTAACTTAACAAGGGCTTGTTTGCACCCCTAACCCCTGCCGAGATTGTGGTGAGTTTAAGCTCTCCACGTGACGTGTTCTGAGCTGGCCACACCTCCTGGGAAGAGGGTAATTTTAAGCTCTCTAATTACAGTGTGACCCTATTATTCCAATTGAAACGCGATTCAATTACATCTTCAGGCGGTCAGAAAAGTGTAACTTAACAAGGGCTTGTTTGCACCCCTAACCCCTGCCGAGATTGTGGTGAGTTTAAGCTCTCCACGTGACGTGTTCTGAGCTGGCCACACCTCCTGGGAAGAGGGTAATTTTAAGCTCTCTAATTACAGTGTGACCCTATTATTCCAATTGAAACGCGATTCAATTACATCTTCAGGCGGTCAGAAAAGTGTAACTTAACAAGGGCTTGTTTGCACCCCTAACCCCTGCCGAGATTGTGGTGAGTTTAAGCTCTCCACGTGACGTGTTCTGAGCTGGCCACACCTCCTGGGAAGAGGGTAATTTTAAGCTCTCTAATTACAGTGTGACCTATTATTCCAATTGAAACGCGATTCAATTACATCTTCAGGCGGTCAGAAAAGTGTAACTTAACAAGGGCTTGTTTGCACCCCTAACCCCTGCCGAGATTGTGGTGAGTTTAAGCTCTCCACGTGACGTGTTCTGAGCTGGCCACACCTCCTGGGAAGAGGGTAATTTTAAGCTCTCTAATTACAGTGTGACCCTATTATTCCAATTGAAACGCGATTCAATTACATCTTCAGGCGGTCAGAAAAGTGTAACTTAACAAGGGCTTGTTTGCACCCCTAACCCCTGCCGAGATTGTGGTGAGTTTAAGCTCTCCACGTGACGTGTTCTGAGCTGGCCACACCTCCTGGGAAGAGGGTAATTTTAAGCTCTCTAATTACAGTGTGACCCTATTATTCCAATTGAAACGCGATTCAATTACATCTTCAGGCGGTCAGAAAAGTGTAACTTAACAAGGGCTTGTTTGCACCCCTAACCCCTGCCGAGATTGTGGTGAGTTTAAGCTCTCCACGTGACGTGTTCTGAGCTGGCCACACCTCCTGGGAAGAGGGTAATTTTAAGCTCTCTAATTACAGTGTGACCCTATTATTCCAATTGAAACGCGATTCAATTACATCTTCAGGCGGTCAGAAAAGTGTAACTTAACAAGGGCTTGTTTGCACCCCTAACCCCTGCCGAGATTGTGGTGAGTTTAAGCTCTCCACGTGACGTGTTCTGAGCTGGCCACACCTCCTGGGAAGAGGGTAATTTTAAGCTCTCTAATTACAGTGTGACCCTATTATTCCAATTGAAACGCGATTCAATTACATCTTCAGGCGGTCAGAAAAGTGTAACTTAACAAGGGCTTGTTTGCACCCCTAACCCCTGCCGAGATTGTGGTGAGTTTAAGCTCTCCACGTGACGTGTTCTGAGCTGGCCACACCTCCTGGGAAGAGGGTAATTTTAAGCTCTCTAATTACAGTGTGACCTATTATTCCAATTGAAACGCGATTCAATTACATCTTCAGGCGGTCAGAAAAGTGTAACTTAACAAGGGCTTGTTTGCACCCCTAACCCCTGCCGAGATTGTGGTGAGTTTAAGCTCTCCACGTGACGTGTTCTGAGCTGGCCACACCTCCTGGGAAGAGGGTAATTTTAAGCTCTCTAATTACAGTGTGACCTATTATTCCAATTGAAACGCGATTCAATTACATCTTCAGGCGGTCAGAAAAGTGTAACTTAACAAGGGCTTGTTTGCACCCCTAACCCCTGCCGAGATTGTGGTGAGTTTAAGCTCTCCACGTGACGTGTTCTGAGCTGGCCACACCTCCTGGGAAGAGGGTAATTTTAAGCTCTCTAATTACAGTGTGACCCTATTATTCCAATTGAAACGCGATTCAATTACATCTTCAGGCGGTCAGAAAAGTGTAACTTAACAAGGGCTTGTTTGCACCCCTAACCCCTGCCGAGATTGTGGTGAGTTTAAGCTCTCCACGTGACGTGTTCTGAGCTGGCCACACCTCCTGGGAAGAGGGTAATTTTAAGCTCTCTAATTACAGTGTGACCTATTATTCCAATTGAAACGCGATTCAATTACATCTTCAGGCGGTCAGAAAAGTGTAACTTAACAAGGGCTTGTTTGCACCCCCTAACCCCCTGCCGAGATTGTGGTGAGTTTAAGCTCTCCACGTGACGTGTTCTGAGCTGGCCACACCTCCTGGGAAGAGGGTAATTTTAAGCTCTCTAATTACAGTGTGACCCTATTATTCCAATTGAAACGCGATTCAATTACATCTTCAGGCGGTCAGAAAAGTGTAACTTAACAAGGGCTTGTTTGCACCCCCTAACCCCCTGCCGAGATTGTGGTGAGTTTAAGCTCTCCACGTGACGTGTTCTGAGCTGGCCACACCTCCTGGGAAGAGGGTAATTTTAAGCTCTCTAATTACAGTGTGACCCTATTATTCCAATTGAAACGCGATTCAATTACATCTTCAGGCGGTCAGAAAAGTGACGGTTAACAAGGGCTTGTTTGCACCCCCTAACCCCCTGCCGAGATTGTGGTGAGTTTAAGCTCTCCACGTGACGTGTTCTGAGCTGGCCACACCTCCTGGGAAGAGGGTAATTTTAAGCTCTCTAATTACAGTGTGACCCTATTATTCCAATTGAAACGCGATTCAATTACATCTCCAGGCGGTTAGAAAAGTGTAACTTAACACCGAGGTCCGCCCCCCTGGGTCACGGGTTGTGGTCGGAGACAGGGAAAGACATGTTTTAAGTGTGTATGGAATAATCAAGGAGCTATTACGTTTAGAAACACCTGTCTATGACGTCTGCTTTTCATGATTTTAACCTCTGTGTAATGTACGAGTCAAATCCAACCACGATCAGCCCCCCCCCCGGACATTTGACTCAAGATCAGCTCTGTATAGGCGGGAATTTGACGCAAGTTTAATCCGCCCGGTCGGGCATTTGTCCATTATACAACAAATTGGTCAGCGGTTGTTCCCATAAAGTATGTACACTTCGAAGTTTTTAAAATTGCTTTTTTAAACACATTCTGAGCGACAAATATTGAATATGCCGTTGTTCAAAGTTTGGAATAAAGGAAAAACAATTCGGAAAGCTGTTCTTGCAACAAAATTCCAGAACCATGTACCCTTATAGCAGGGCATTTGACTGTGGTTTCTGCCTGTTCGGCCGAGCATTTGACTATTTATTTAACTGTTAAATAATCCTGAGGGTCGCGGGGGGGGCCTCATCATTGGATTTGACTCGTATATAACTGACCTCTGGAAGAGTCTTTGACTCGTACGATCTACGTTTTTTTGGAGAGTGATCGATGAGATATACTCCACGGAGGGTTCCTTGTGATAATTTCAAAAGTCAAATTCCCTGGGGTCCCGGGGGGGGGATCGCGGTTGGGGATTTGATGCAACATGCACTGACTCTGGAAGAGTTCTGTCTGAAGTGTCTTTTACACTTTTTTTGAGCCCCATGATAGAGATGAGCTCGCAGGGTTTAACTGTTATGAATAATACCTTTATACCTTCAGGTTGGATACGTTTTGTCTTAACATCATGGATATATGCCTCATATAACGCACATATTACACGTAATTATAGAAGCTAGAACATTGTTTTTCAATAACCAGAAACTGTTTCGCAAGGTGTCTGCTGACCAGAATGAACGGTGTTGTTTTCTATTTTGCGGGTCACACACGCGTGGGCTAATAATTTATTCCTATTACCCAGCTGAGCTGGGTAATAGGAATAGATTATTAGCCCACGCGTGTGTGACCCGCAATATGATAGTATGATATACTATAATATAAAGTATGATACTTTCTTCATAAATTTAACAACTAAACAACTCGAAACATTGAATGGTCAATTAAGCATTAACTATTACATTATACACGGTGTAAAAGTATACAATAATCAGAAATTGTTTCGCAAGGTGTCGGCTGACCAGAATGAATGTGTTGTTCATGGACATATCCAGTCGCGTACATAGATCAGTGTTGTTCTCTATTTCCGCCGCTGAGCTTGGTAATAGGAACAATTAAATAAAATATATAGTTAACATACAGAGTATTATAGTTTCATCATTAATTTACCAACTAAACAACTAATAATAATATTCACATTTATATGAACTAAACAACTCGAAATATAAAATGTACAATTATACACGGTGTAATTTAGTATTTTTAGAACTGACATTATCAAATGTGCTTTTCAGCAGTTTTTTTTGGTGATCTAATCAAAAAGTGAACGCTTAAGTCAGCTAAAATCATTTACATGTTCCAATATGGAAGATGGACGGAAATATCTCGACCAAGTGTATAGGTCTATCAAGGCAAATTTCGCGAAGCTGGAAGGAAAACCGCAGGCACTCCAAGCTCTGGTGGATAAGATACATTCATTTTACGTCTCGCTTTTTTCAGGAGCAAAGACGGGTAAGTAACATTGAACGGCGGCTAATTGATATCCTGCGCGAAAGTTTCAATTCTAAACGGTATAATGATTTTTTTGTTAGGAGTATTCGCAGGACGAGAGATTAATGCAACGCTAAAGATATGTCCAAAGATTTCCACTTCGACACCGTCATGTTCCTCTGAAGACGAACGTGCGTCGACCGGCACGGAAACGCAACGAACGCGCCTGAAATCTCCAACCCGCGGCTTAGGAAAGGGCTCCCCAGGTTTGCATCAATTTCTATTAGTGCTAGCAAGTAAATTTCTCCCTATATACCAAATCACGCACACAAGATTTTTCAGGATTTTCAGAACTCTAGAACCATTCATAAAGCCAGGTGATCTGGAAACACGGAAAAGGACTAGGCGTCAGATAGAAATCCATTTTCAGATTCAAATTGCTAAATATCTCGGGAAATGCATTTAACTTTGTTAAGTGATTAAATACAGCAAAATGGATTTCTATTCTGTTGCTAGTTCCACGCACTTTGCTCGTCGCCAGATCACCTCGCCTGAATACAATTAATAACTATTGCAATGTTCACAGGTCGCACTCGTAGCTCCGCGGTTTCAGTACGTCAGCAAAGGAATCGGACGAGCAAAGAATTTCAACTGCGAAAGCGAAAGGCTGACCAACTGTCCCAAGAGAATGCACAGCAGGCAATCGCCAGCACATCTGCAACAAAGCCTGCCACAACACCCCCTACTTCAATAACGCCAGCTACAACAAAGCGATCTGCAACAACACCAGGTTCAACCGACGCCAGCTTCAATGCCAATTCGCCGGAAAGTTCGCCGCCAAGCACACCTCACAAGAAGCCCAGAGGCACAGAGCAGCTGTCAGAAGTGAGGCAACCGCTGACCGCTCAATGCATGGCGCCTGACAAAACTGTTCACATCATACAGCATTTGTCAAGCCCGTCAACGATTGGTGAAGATGGATGTCGTCCTCCCACTGAAATGGATTTGTTTTGGGAAATGATGGATTCGTGGCGATCTATGGATGGAAGATTGGTGAGCGCTTTGCAGAAAATCAACGAGGATTGGAGAACAGATATTTTAAGCTGGAAACAAAGCGAGAACTTCGTAAAACGTCTGGTAGAATACAGCTGCACTGGCAACGCTGTGAAGAATTGTATGCACCACATAATAGGAACTATGGTCCAGGAAGCCACGAAACACCGCGATGAACAAACAACATCTGACCTGGCGACCGTAGAAGGGATCGCGAAAATGGTACAAGACTACCATTATCTTCAATATACCGATGTCCTGAGAAAATGTGGCTGCAAACTGTGCAAAGACGTGATCGAGTTTGATCTCATGTACGCAAGGTAAACTGTCATTACAGTTACTATCAATATTTTCTATTGGTTCCCAGTACAACGTACGCATAAGAGCATTAGACAAATATATATATATATATGTGTGTTATGGTTCACCATATATACATATAGTTGTCTATCGCCATTGTGCGTACGTTATGCTGAATATATTAATTCTTAAAATACGTCTATCCGCCTGGTTCATCACTTGCCAGATTATTGGTTCATGCTTGAGTCGGTTTTCTTCGATTGTAGTTACAACGATATTTGGTAGAATAATTCTTTCGATTCGAAGCATTTCTTTGAAGAAATCCTTCACAATCATGAACTACGTCGACTACTTACAAGCTGCAGTTAGTAGGGATGAGACGATAATCGGTAACTTTGAGTCTTATCGGGAGATAATACACTCACGAATCCATCACATTTCAACGCGTCTTTCCATTCTGTACCAAGGCGTACGATCACAAAGTGCGCACTGTACCTGCAAATTGAATAAGTAAATGCCTTGTGATAGCCATTTCATAAAGTTACATTTCTAACTAAAATCTGAAAAACTGTTCTAATTATATAGTATAGGTATATATGTAGCATATACGGTTTCGAGTGCAATTTGGATATAACATGCAGGAGTGAGTTTTTCAAAGACCTCAAAATAGCACGAGTCCGAAGGACGAGAGCTATTTGAGGTGTTTGAGAAACTCACGAGTGCATGTTATATCCAAATTTCATGAGAAATCATGCTATTATGCTTATTAATAATATGCATTTTAAGTCGTCATTTTCGTCCCGAAAATCCAAATTAAGTTTAGGCGAGCTTCAAATTTTATTACTTCTTAGTGATTACAGATTTTTTGCACTCTGATTACAGAAAATTGCACTGTTGTTTGGGATTATAGCCGCACTCAAATCAACTAATCACAGTCGAGTAATATTTTTATGTATATTATTAGTGCGGTAACATAAACTTGAGGTTTTAGAAAAACTCACGAGTGCATGCTATATCCAAATTTTAGGAGAATTTTGCGATTACTAATTTAACGACATACATCGTTAAAATGTTCGAGACTTTCAACTTATCAAAGTTTTCGCTCCTTTTATATATCATTTGTATGCATTGCCGAACATTTTATGTGGATTTCATGTATGTGGATTTCATGTTGGCACCGCTTAAATAGCTTAAGTCCCCCAAATTCAAGTTTCAGTTTAGGCGCCATGTCGTTTTGTTTCCAGCAATCCGCTCAAGTTTGTTTGGTTCAGAGTGATTATAGACGGCCGGCCAGCTTCGAAAAAAGTGACTGTCAAAGCAGTGTAGTGTGAACGGAGTATCTTCCGTAATTTTTCTATTTTCGAATTTGGAAGGTTTTTATAACGACATTTCGATAGATGGGAATCCATTTAAAAGCAAGTTTCGATATCATGGATTTAATGTAATTCGTTCACTACCTAATTAGCATGTACAAATTCCTCCTTTTCTTAATTGTCATAACTAAAAATGACACACTTTTTTCAAGCTTCGCCGGCCGTCTATTACATGCAGATATTTGCACTGTGATGACAAAAAATTGCACTACTGTGAAAACATTTCTATACACGTATGCATATTATTATACAATTTAAAAGATAGGGCGTGATACACGAAAGTCCAAACGTCTTGTACAATATTAAGGCGTGACTTACTCCTCGCTTAGTTTAAATGCCCGCAATTCGGAACACTAACGCCATGTCTGCAAAATTGTAACTCACTGAACCTGAAATCTATAGTTTGAAAATTGTGTATATAATCACGCGCACCTATTATTTGGAATAAATGTAATTCTTTATTATATTCATTTTGAAATCAATGGCATTTCTTGCAATCTGATTGGTCAAAAATAGTGCGATTAATTACCAAATCACCACAACAACGACTCAGATTGAATGATAGAATTCGACTAGCCAATCAATTTAAAGAAAAATGTACTCTGGCAAATGACCAAATCTGTTCACCATATATTGTCAATACTCTGTACTGCATTTACTGCAGTTTTTTTCATAAAAATCAACATAAAGGCGAGTCGAACTTAAAAGAATATCAAATAATTTTTCACAAATAATACAGGCCAAATTATCGACAACATTTTGAATGAAACATTGTCAAAATGTCAACAAAAGCAAGTTTCGTTTGAGCAACAGCTGAAAAACTGAACACAAAGCTGTCAAAGGCACAATATGGAATGATCGATTGTAGTGTCAATGTTTGAATGCACAAAATCACAAAAAACGTTTATCAATTTACATGTAAAGTCTACGATATCTTTACACTTACTTTTTCGGTCTTTATTTCTAGCAATTCACTCACATTTTGCTTGTTTATACCGAGTCAATTTGTCAAATTACAATTCATGTTGTTGCTGGGCTACGGCATTTCAGGGAGTATCGCAGGTGTGTCAATGTAAACAAAGGCTAATAAAATACCGATTCCGGTTTAAAAAATTATTTAGATTTCAAAATGAAGATAATAAAGCGGAAATTTAACTTCGTGTCGTGCAATTTTGGTCTGAAATCAAACTTGTGGTAATCACACGTTTGATTTCAGACAAAATTGCACTCCACTCAGTTCAATCACCATTATATATTTCCTTGAAATTATCAGCCGGACTATACAATTAACCACCATTTAACTACAAAACGGGTAGTTATAAAGTAGTTGAGAATTAAATACAACCGGTCCCTTGTAATTGTCATAGTCAAATACAAACTTCCCTCTTGAAGATAACACGCACCTGTACTGTGGAACATGCATGATGCACTCCTGGTGATCGTAAAAATCGAACATATCACTGTGTGTACTTTGGGACAACATTCCACGAATGCTAAAACAGAAAATATTTACATATTTCAGTAAAATATCAAATTGTCCTATCACAAATTATTATTTGAGTAAATAGCGCACATGAAACATTACGAAACTTTGAACCGGTCCACCACTCTCTATTTCAGTTATCATGATAGCGAGGACGAAACTGAAGAACCTTTGGAAACAGCTCCTGACATTACCAAGAGGCCAATGCACTGTGCCCGATCCGAGATCCACGCTCAAACCCTTCAACAAATGCACAAGGGGCTAAGCGCCACTTCGCTAGCCAAGTACCACTGCCTCGCCTGTTCCACACCACCGTTTAGTCCACCTGCGACAACCCGTGCATCGCCAACACATGTTCTCGACACTGTTGGTAAGTACATGCTTACATTTAAACAGCAGCGGAAGCTGACCGATCCTCTGCCGTATTCGTGGCGCGTTGAATCGTCGTTCAGCCATGAAATTAAAGAAATTCCAAAAGAATCTATTCATTTCTACGATGGTGACTCGTGCGAAGTGTATATCTCCGATAACAGCTCGGGTGATCTTAAGTCGCTCAGGACACACGGCAATTTCATACGAATTCGCCTGGAGTTTACCGACGCACCTGAAGTGTCTTACTCCGTACGCATTTACAAAGCCACCGACCCGACTACCATTAGAAAGACCCAACTCTTGACGAGACATATTGGGATAGAATCTCTGCGCGCTGCCCGATCAATCATCCACAAGGCAGATGCAGTTTACCTAGGAATACCAACCGATGACGAAGGTAACTCGACAAAACCGCGTGGTGCCTACGGTCGACTCATTATAGATATCGTGGTGAAAATAGATGGTATATCTCAAAGTCTCAGCGCATTATTAGCTACACATGGATACACATTGTCTTTCTACACCACTGGCATAGACGTTGAGATAGATCAACGCATGCGGGCTGCCATTGCAAATCGTTCTGGAATCTTCAATTTGCCAGAAGAGGTGTTCTCTCACCCATTTAGACCGTGGGAGCTGCGTAAAGAATGGAACCCCCTCGCAGAACGGTATCGGACGTACGTTCCGATTTCCAACCCCCCGGAATGTCCAGAGGACGCATGGATGCAACAAACACAGGAACCCACCACGCCAATCGTTGTCGGAATAGATGATCAGATGGAGTCGAGCCAAGAACAAGATGTGTTCTTCTTTCGAATAGTAGAATGCCCACTCAGATTCGAAAGCCATTGTTTCCCCGCGAAGAGCACCATTCCGAATGCAGGCTCTGGTCTGTTTCTGAAACAACACGAAGCGATTGAGAAGGACACACATCTTTGCCTGTACGCCGAAAAAGCAACTCCAGCTAGTGAATCGGGCGGTCCTGAAACATCTCGCTTTTACGCCTTACAATGGAAAAAGCTTCACTTCGACGCCGAAATAGCGAACGGTAACAATTTGGGTCGCTATGCAAACCAACCACTTGTTCTCCAGTCACTGCGCAAGATTAAGGAACTATCCCTTGACTCCGTGCCACAGCTAGAGGAAAGAGATTGGCGCATTGTCGAGGCAGAAATCGACGCGTGTTGCAATGCAGAATACAAGGTGGTCAAAAGACAACTGGTCGTTGTCGCCAAAGAGGATCTACCGCGGACAACAGCACCAGAAGAAGTTTTTGTAAACTACGGCGGTCTAAGAAGCTACTGGATTCCGGCGGAATTGGCGAAACCTGGCTGTTTTGGAGGGGAGATTTCAGATCTAATTGCATGGTTATTCCAATCGCCAGAATGCAACTGGTCCGCAGATAATCGGAAAACATGGGCATTTAGATAGTAGCCGTTTTCCTTGTATATTTGATGTTTGGGAACATTCATTTGGGATTTTCTAGTTGAAATTTCTATGAACACTGCATGCATTCCAGAATCAATCTCAGTTCTGAATAGACATTATGCATTATGACGTTTCTTTGCTGTGTTTGACTACAACTACCAGAATTCTTTGCGAGGATCTAAAAAAATAAAATACTAGAAACTATTTCTGGTATTTGTGGTCATGCACAGTATGGAAATGTCACTATGCATAAGGTCTATTGCCAGAACTGAAAAACGCTTGCACCAATGCATATATTAAGCGCCCTAGTGAGTAGAAAACTGTTATAGATAAACAAATCGAAGATATTATATTTCATTAAAGTAGATATCTGCATTATCCTTAAATATTAATGGGCTGTTTAAAACAAAAAAATTCATTGAAACTTGTCTGCCCGGACTGTTGAAGGACTGCTTGAAGACAAACTTACCGTACCACGCTTGCAAGTGATGGACCAGGCGGAAATCATAGACAAAAGCATAATGTACGTCCAACCTACCACCATGCATGGTAGCTGTAAATTGTAAATAATGTTTCGTTACATTAATGGACACTTAACATACCTATTTTAATATCTTGTATCTTGTATAATTTCGAAAATCCAACATGGCGTTCGAGAACGACATATAATTCTGAAGCACATTATTACTTGTATTTCTCACTTATCCTCATAACGATCGAGTCCATAATTATGGATATTTCCCTCTGTATGCTGTCCATAAACTCACCAAAACAAGTTTGCAGTATTATAAAAATGCAAATTATAAAATATAAAATACAACATTTGTCAGATATTTTGATGACCGCATGGTATTAAGTGGACTGACTTAAGTATATGAGCCTGGATAAACTGACTTCTTATGCATTGGTACTTCATCTTGTATAGATGAAATTGTTTAACCATCCAGTTGTAAAATAGAGATCACTGGGTTACTGAACTGCATTAGATTGACTGGATGGTTGAACCATTTCATCTATACAAGATGAAGTATGCATTTGAATGAAATCTACTGATCTATATTTAATTGACTGGATGGTGGAACCATTTCATCTATGCAAGATGAAGTATGTTGTACATGTGTTAAATCATTGAAAAGGGCGTGTGCTCGTGTCTTACTAAAGGCGCTTGTGTTGTGAATTCGACGTACTTCAGTCTATAGGAGGCATATTAAATTTCCAACAACAACATTAATATTGCGTCTTCAAGGCTTGAAGACGAATATGAATCATATAATTATGATATTAAAGCGCATCAATACTCTACAATAGTTTGAACGAAATATACGGGTATTTTTTGTATATTCAAGTCATTTTTTGTGGCAAACTAGAGATTAGTGTTTAATATAATTCAGATATAAAACGCGCAATAACAAGCTTTATTAATTAGAGTTCAAGGGGCAGCAAGACGCATTCCTCATGTCAACAGTCAAGTACGCGAGACATGTTTAATCGTGCGTGTAACTCGCGTGCAGAAATCACGCGTTGTGAATCCTGGAAAAATTGTTCACGCAAAACAGACGGTTATTTCTATCCGTCATTCACGGGTCACGGTTAAATAGAAAGTTTCTTTCACGTCCCACGTAAAAGAACTCAGGTATATTAATGCCTGGGTCTGCCCACGCTTGACTTGATTTCTGCACGCGAGTTACACGCACGATTAAACATGTCTCGCGTACTTGACTGTTGACATGAGGAATGCGTCTTGCTGAAGTTATGTGAATGTTAAGGCTTGTATTTAGTCTGTCCAAATCGAAATATATTAATCAGGAGCTATAGGTGGATTGTCTTGGAATATAGCAAGGCATAGGGGACGCTAAGCTCTTGGATTTTCGTGTAAAAATTACCCTTTTACAGTTTAATACTTGTATAGAATATGCGGCAGCTGACCCTTGAACTCTAATTAATAAAGCTTGTTATTGCGCGTTTTATATCTGAATTATATTAAACACTAATCTCTAGTTTGCAACAAAAAATGACTTGAATATACAAAAAATACCCGTATATTTCGTTCAAACTATTGTAGAGTATTGATGCGCTTTAATATCATAATTATATGATTCATATTCGTCTTCAAGCCTTGAAGACGCAATATTAATGTTGTTGTTGGAAATTTAATATGCCTCCTATAGACTGAAGTACGTCGAATATTTTACAAAGTGCGCGACGAATATCATCATGATTTGTATGTTTCTCGTTCACATTGCACTCGTGAAAAGAGTAAATATTTTTACGTAAATCCATATTACATTGCATGTTTTAAATTTCGCTCGTTATTCGGAAAATTGAATGGCATCTTTTCCAATTGTCTTTTCTTTCAATTCTTTCTTTCAAGTGGAAGCTATAAAATTTCGCGCAAAATCCTCGACAATTTTATGTAAACAAAATATGAAAAAATGGTTGTCGCATCATTGTTTACTATGGACAAGGGAATATCTATATATTTGTAGTGGTAAGAGCTACTTTACATTAAAATATGAACCGCGAGTGTTTGTTATTCATTGCATAATTTATTGTGATAGCAGTTTTGTATAGATATAGCAGTATTTTGGTCTTGAATTTTCGTCCCATAGCGTGCTTCATTCATAATGTGAATTCACATGGTTTTAATCTATATATTTAATTCAATCACTCTGATTCCTTTAATATAAAAAACAATTCTGGGGCACGGAGTTATACGTATAGGCCATGGCTCAATATTTCCTCTGTCATTCTTAGAAAGAACTTCAAAGTATTGACCTATATTTAGATTATACACACACCATTCCCTCATTCAACATCTGCCTCACATTCTTTTGTAGGCGATGGCTACACATATGGGTAGTTCAGTTAAGCCAAGACATGCAATTTGAAGAGGTCAAGGCGAGAACCGCCCCTCATTTCTTTGAGCAGGTGAAATGTTTGGTAGCCTTTGCAGTCGACTACTGGGTGAGTTGTTAGGAACACTAGAATGGCCCTCCTCTGTAAAGTTACAGGGTAATTTACAGGGGGGATAATGCATGAATGCTCAGTTAAGCCAAGACATGCAATTTGAAGAGGTCAAGGCAAGAACCGCCCCTCATTTCTTTGAGCAGGTGAAATGTTTGGTAGCCTTTGCAGTCGACTGAAATTGGTAATGTTTGTTTAATATATTTACCATTGTATAAGTAAAGTATAAAAATACACCGTTAAATTTGCATGTGAAAAAGCAAGTGGTCCATAATAGAGGTCTATAATACTTTATAGAGAACTGCACTTGGTCCTGTCATGTAATTTCCTCTGGGCATTGATCGACGCCTTCACATTCTTAATTGTTGTGTCTGTATATACTTTATTGTGTACGTCCATCGAGTGTCCAATTCCTTTTGCAATGGCGCGTCTCTCTGCATCTGTGAGAACATCATTGCCAGCAGTCGCTATGCAGTGCCGTATCTTTGTTGGTGTTATATGTTTTTGATGTCCCTTTGTGACTTTCGATACCGCTTTACCAGGCTGAGTAATGATATTTCCGTTAGCATTCAAGAATACCAATTGTTGATAAGGAGCTTTCGGCTTGACTTGGGGTCTGACAAATTTCAAGTAATTATGCAATTGAATCCATGCACTTTCTTTAAACGGAACAGCTATTGGGCCATGAGTAGCGAATGTCTTGTGGTTTAAAACAAACACTATATTATATACAGTTGCATCAGTAGTTATGTGGGTCACCGGGTTCTCTATTTCTTCCAGTGTCATAAATTGGAAAGCCCCTGGTCTAATCGCACTTTCTTGTGTAATAGTTAGCGTAATTAATGTATCTACAATTACCCTATATTCCTCTTGGGTCAATTTGTCATGGTTCATTGCTTTCTTCATAATGCTAATAAATTTTTGAATTGTCCGTTCCGATACGGCCATATCTAGATCATCCATATTAAGTTTAAAGCCACACAATTCATCACGCCATGAGTTTTTCATGCGTAGCACTTTTTTCTGTTTGGATAATGGTTTTAACCATTCCAGCAATTCTGTCCTGGCTCTTGTAGACTTAGTATGTAGCTTTGGTTTCTTGTGTGCTAGAAATTTTAGCGCTGTGCAAACTCTTTCGATTTTTGTCTTTAGACCATCTGGGCCCAATCCAGCATCTTTTGTGGCAATTAAGTAGTTATTGAATGTTTTTGTGTCCAGCAATTTCTTCCACATTATTTTGCTTGGATTGGAAAAGTATAAGAATCTAGTATAAATGAAAAGAAACATTGATAATTATAGATCACCCTAACAATTTTAATTTTTTTATTTCCAGGTGAACCGTGTGCACAGAATGTAAAAAATGCTTGCAGCAATTATGGAAAAATAGGTAAATAACAGCTTAATTTCTGACTTTGTTACTGATATTACATTAGATCGGTTCTACTACAACTGCAAATTGTTTTTAACCCAGTTCCAGATAATCTATCTTTGGGATGTGATGTGCACAATACCACTTCAGTATTTAAAAGACTATGACGTAACTTCAAGAAATACAAACCGGCTTATTTCACTGATTATTTCTTCTGAGCATTTCAGCTGGCCTCCAGATGGTGAAATTAGCCACTCTTCAAAATCTTTGAAATCTTTGGTTGGGAACTTTTTGTATAACCCTTTTCCTTTTAATATATCAAACATTTGTTTTCTGTTTGACGGTGCTTTGTGTTTTTCCCGCAAAGCCGATGTCGTTTTTGCCTTCATTTGCATTTCCTCTTGGTGTTGTAGATAGCTGTCGAGTAATTGATTATCTTCCTCAGTTTCGATGTCATCAGGCGCAGTATTAAATTGGCTTGTACTTGTCGCGTGTAAATCCTCTAGTTTATCATGTTGTGCTGTTTGAATTCTTGCCCTCTTTGAAGTTACATTATAAAACCGTTTTTGATTCTTACGTCGCTTCTTGTTCAGTTTTATTCCATTTCCCAGGCTACATGTTATGACCTATAGAAAAGAGTAGTTAAAAATAATTATGTTAAAATTATATTCTTGCCATAAATTCCAACTGTGAACCCCCATGTATGCTCTCATTAGGGTAGCACGGGTGGCGGAAGTGGTTAGCGCTCTGCCTCTTACCACTGAGTTGAGCCTGTTTCACAACAGGTCGAGGTCACTGTTGGTACTCGCATGAGATCGGCAGTGTGCTCAAATAACTCATGTAAGTTGAGATTCTCTCCTGTGCTTCGAGGGTTTTCCCCGGGTACTCCGGTTTCCTCTCTCTAATACTAACCCTTAGGAACTAACAATGGGGCCACAGTAATTGGCTGACGCTGTTGTGGACTCCCTGCCATTGAGGCGAAGTTGAATAAATAAATAAATAAATTAATTAACCAATCACGCTTTTTTAATATTATATTTGGTGTGCGTTTACACTTGACCAGGCGGCTGGCAACACTAAAAGTTGCTGACATTTGTTCGTTGCAAATTGGTCAATTCATGTTTAAATTTAAACATGGTTTATTGCCAGTAACTTGTAACAATCTATTTTTGTCTAACAAATAATTCACAAATAATGTGGTGAATAAATTCAATTCAATCTTTTGACCATGCAAGTTCAAAAAGGAACTTAGATGAATTGTTTTGGATATATTTTTTGATTTGTATTTTCTCTTGTGTAGGAAGCATGCTTGAAAAGCAGATGAAATGACATTTCAAAGTAAGTATGGCCTAGCTACAACCAACCTTGAATTCAACCAAGCTAAGACGTGTCACTTGACTGGTTTTTTGGAAATGAGAAAATACTTCATCTGGGGTTGGGCATTTCAAATCTTTTGTGTCTTTTTGTATGCAATAATTGTCTTCCCAAAACTTTGAAACGCTGGTTCTATCATCCATTATTTTCCGGACTAACAAGCGTCAGACTGCATCAATGATCTATGAATGACATGAATTAACATTAGTAATGAGTGCATTTGCGCGCGCTATGATTGGACGGCACTGCCACAATTTAACAATTTTCTGATCGCTTTGCGTGCAATTTCCGTTCGAAATTTGAGTAGATATAGCGATCTGAACGCAAAGTTTATGAGCTAACGACAATGTTTATGAGCTACATCGTTCGCAATGTCGCCTAGATAAAAGTGATAGTGTTTTAAGTACATTGAAACTGTTACTTACCATCAGTTTTCGTTTGGGATTTTAATTATGCTTTTTTGAACGCAACCTGTAAATAGTCTTGTACGGGCGAAAATCTAGAGCCTTCACACTGAATTTCAGGTATTTGCCTCTATATCATACACGAAATTTTTATTCGTATATACTTTTCATGCTAAAGCGTTCATTAGCGCTGTTTGAATGCATTTTTTTGTTTCATGCCGCTTTATATCATACGGAAATATCCACGTGCAAGACGTGTTAAGAACTTCTAGATTATTCGCGATATGGGTGCAGCGGAGAACACGTTAGATGCAAAAAATGCAAATAGCTAAAGCAGAAGAAAATAGAAGAAAATAAGACACTCCTTAAACGTGGGGCTAAGGAAAAGAACTTTCTCTGTTGAAATCATGACGTGTGAATAAAAGTATTTTATTCCCTTAAATTTAGAGTATAAATAAAAGCGAACGGACATCAATTCCTTACTGCTATGCTGTGCGAAGGATTTTTGACAAGGTGAGAATAATTTAGAATGTAAAACTCTACCATTAATTTTCGTAGTTTCTCAGCTTTTAGGGACATAGTTTATCTTGTACAAGCATGTTCGCCTGTTTGTTCTCTACGCAATTGTAAACACGAAACATCTTTCGAGCGCAAACTAGGAATCAAATTTCAAACGTATTAACAAGTGCTTTTTTTTGCAGTATAGACTACAGGACACCAATAATGACACAACCCGAACAACTGACCGCTGGTAAGTACGTTTCATTTCATTAGTCAACATTCTCTGTTAATTGCGAGGGGTCCGTCACGGCAGAAATCTCGTACACTCGACTCAGAAATCAGGTTCAGAAATCACCTAGAAATGAGATGATTTCGAAATCAGAAATCACAAAAATATTAGTGAAATGCTTGAATAGTGGGACTGTGGGAACGAGTTTTCTGACGATATTTCATAATTTTCACGTATTTTCCGATATCAAATTGCTCCAGAGTTTGAGTAAATGCTTTACAAACATTAAAATATACCAACACTGCTGTAACTGATATCTTCCGGAAATCTTGAAATCAGTGTTGAAATCAGTCGAAATCACTCAGAAATCAAGTGATTTAGAAATCTCGTACGCTTTGGACGGTCGTGGCGGACATCTCGGTTAATTGTGGCCCTGTGAACTACGTTTTAACTGTCGCCCTTTTAAGTACGTTTTAACTTAAGTAAAATACGAGTCGAGGAGTCTTAACATGTAAACATGAACAAAAAAATAAAAGAAATGTCGTTCTTCAGCTTTGCTGCATCATTTTCGAGACAAAATTTTTAACAAATTGAAAATGATTTTAATTAGTCAGCTTTTAGTCTTTTCTACCGTGTCAATGTCTGTTTTATTTGTTATGCTGCGTTTCATAAATGTATTTGATTTTTATTGTGGCAGTTTCGTTTATATATCAAGACTCCTTGGCCCGTTGTATGTGCGTTTGCCAAAATGTATCATAATCTTGTATAAATCTTTGCGAAACAACGGCAATTCACAGTGTATTTTATCGTAGTAGTGTCCGAAAAGTAGCGGTGTAGCATGGTTTTTCCCATGTTGTTGAAAAATGCTTGTTGGTGTTACAAGTATAGTTTTCACCATAGGCTTTCACAACAATGGTATTACCAGACAACTTTTAAAGTGTCACGCGGGCTGGAATATTTTGTGAGTTCACGGTCAATACCGTTCTACTCCACTCTACTCTTTTGCCCAGCTAGTGATCTTTAAAAAGACTACAACCCTAACCCTAACCCTAACCCTAACCTAACCCCACCCGATTCTCCAATACAAAAACCCTTAGCTCCAGGGCGAAAAAAGCTTATAACGGCCAAACGAAAACTCGCCCCAGGCCCTCGGCCGAGCACCCGAGAGACCACGCCCTTGGCTTCATACCAGGCCCCCACCCGATTCTCCAATACAAAAACCCTTAGCTCCAGGGCGAAAAAAGCTTATAACGGCCAAACGAAAACTCGCCCCAGGCCCTCGGCCAAGCACCCGAGAGGCCACGCCCTTGGCTTCATCACAGGCCCCCACCCGATTCACCAATACAAAAACCCTTAGCTCCAGGGCGAAAAAAGCTTATAACGGCCAAACGAAAATTCGCCCCAGGCCCTCGGCCGAGCACCCAAAAGGCCACGCCCTTGGCTTCATACCAGGCCGCCACCCGATTCTCCAATACAAATACCCTTTGCTCCATGGCGAATAAAGCTTATAACGGCCAAACGAAAATTCGCCCCAGGCCCTCGGCCGAGCACCCGAGAGACCACGCCCTTGGCTTCATACCAGGCCCCACCCGATTCTCCAATACAAAAATCGTTAGCTCCAGAGCGAAAAAAGCTTATAACGGCCAAACGAAAATTCGCCCCAGGCCCTCGGCCGAGGACCCGAGAGACCACGCCCTTGGCTTCATACCAGGCCCCCACCCGATTCTCCAATACAAAAACCCTTTGCTCCAGGGCGAAAAAAGCTTATAACGGCCAAACGAAAACTCGCCCCAGGCCCTCGGCCGAGCACCCGAGAGACCACGCCCTTGGCTTCATACCAGGCCCCCAACCGATTCTCCAATACAAAAACCCTTTGCTCCAGGGCGAAAAAGCTTATAACGGCCAAACGAAAACTCGCCCCAGGCCCTCGGCCGAGCACCGAGAGACCACGCCCTTGGCTTCATACCAGGCCCCCATCCGATTCTCCAATACAAAAACCCTTAGCTCCAGGGCGAAAAAAGCATATAACGGCCAAACGAAAACTCGCCCCAGGCCCTCGGCCGAGCGCCTGCGAGACCACGCCCTTGGCTTCATACCAGGCCCCACCCGATTCTCCAATACAAAAACCCTTTCCTCCAGGGCGAAAAAAGCTTATAACGGCCAAACGAAAACTCGCCCCAGGTCCTCGGCCGACCACCCGAGAGACCACGCCCTTGGCTTCATACCAGGCCCCCACCCGATTCTCCAATACAAAAACCCTTAGCTCCAGGGCGAAAAAAGCTTATAACGGCCAAACGAAAACTCGCCCCAGGCCCTCGGCCGAGCACCCGAGAGGCCACGCCCTTGGCTTCATACCAGGCACCAACCCGATTCTCCAATACAAAAACCCTTAGCTCCAGAGCGAAAAAAGCTTATAACGGCCAAACGAAAATTCGCCCCAGGCCCTCGGCCGAGCACCCAAGAGGCCACGCCCTTGGCTTCATACCAGGCCCCCACCCGATTCTCCAATACAAAAACCGTTAGCTCCAGAGCGAAAAAAGCTTATAACGGCCAAACGAAAATTCGCTCCAGGCCCTCGGCCGAGGATCCGAGAGACCACGCCCTTGGCTTCATTCCAGGCCCCCACCCGATTCTCCAATACAAAAACCCTTTGCTCCAGGGCGAAAAAAGCTTATAACGGCCAAACGAAAACTCGCCCCAGGTCCTCGGCCGAGCACCGAGAGACCACGCCCTTGGCTTCATACCAGGCCCCACCCGATTCTCCAATACAAAACCCTGAGCTCCAGGGCGAAAAAGCTTATAACGGCCAAACGAAAACTCGCCCCAGGCCCTCGGCCGAGCACCCGAGAGGCCACGCCCTTGGCTTCATCACAGGCCCTCACCCGATTCACCAATACAAAAACCCTTAGCTCCAGGGCGAAAAAAGCTTATAACGGCCAAACGAAAATTCGCCCCAGGCCCTCGGCCGAGCACCCGAGAGGCCACGCCCTTGGCTTCATACCAGGCCCCCACCCGATTCTCCAATACAAAAACCCTTTGCTCCATGGCGAAAAAAGCTTATAACGGCCAAACGAAAACTCGCCCCAGGCCCTCGGCCGAGCACCCGAGAGGCCACGCCCTTGGCTTCATACCAGGCACCCACACGATTCTCCAATACAAAAACCCTTAGCTCCAGAGCGAAAAAATCTTATAACGGCCAAACGAAAATTCGCCCCAGGCCCTCGGCCGAGCACCCAAGAGGCCACGCCCTTGGCTTCATACCAGGCCCCCACCCGATTCTCCAATACAAAAACCCTTAGCTCCATGGCGAAAAAAGCTTATAACGGCCAAACGAAAACTCGCCCCAGGCCCTCGGCCGAGCACCCGAGAGGCCACGCCCTTGGCTTCATACCAGGCACCCACACGATTCTCCAATACAAAAACCCTTAGCTCCAGAGCGAAAAAATCTTATAACGGCCAAACGAAAATTCGCCCCAGGCCCTCGGCCGAGCACCCAAGAGGCCACGCCCTTGGCTTCATACCAGGCCCCCACCCGATTCTCCAATACAAAAACCCTTTGCTCAATGGCGAAAAAAGCTTATAACGGCCAAACGAAAATTCGCCCCAGGCCCTCGGCCGAGCACCCGAGAGACCACGCCCTTGGCTTCATACCAGGCCCCCACCCGATTCTCCAATTCAAAAACCCTTAGCTCCAGGGCGAAAAAAGCTTATAACGGCCAAACGAAAACTCGCCCCAGGCCCTCGGCCGAGCACCCGAGAGACCGCGCCCTTGGCTTCATACCAGGCCCCCACCCGATTCTCCAATACAAAAACCCTTTGCTCCAGGGCGAAAAAACCTTATAACGGCCAAACGAAAACTCGCCCCAGGCCCTCGGCCGAGGACCCGAGAGACCACGCCCTTGGCTTCATACCAGGCCCCCACCCGATTCTCCAATACAAAAACCCTTTGCTCCAGGGCGAAAAAAGCTTATAACGGCCAAACGAAAATTCGTCCCAGGCCCTCGGCCGAGCACCCGAGAGACCACGCCCTTGGCTTCATACCAGGTCCCCACCCGATTCTCCAATACAAAAACCCTTTGCTCCAGGGAGAAAAAACCTTATAACGGCCAAACGAAAACTCGCCCCAGGCCCTCGGCCGAGCACCCGAGAGACCACGCCCTTGGCTTCATACCAGGCCCCCATCCGATTCTCCAATACAAAAACCCTTAGCTCCAGGGCGAAAAAAGCTTATAACGGCCAAACGAAAACTCGCCCCAGGCCCTCGGCCGAGCGCCCGCGAGACCACGCCCTTGGCTTCATACCAGGTCCCCACCCGATTCTCCAATACAAAAACCCTTAGCTCCAGGGCGAAAAAAGCTTATAACGGCCAAACGAAAACTCGCCCCAGGCCCTCGGCCGAGCACCCGAGAGACCACGCCCTTGGCTTCATACCAGGCCCCCACCCGATTCTCCAATACAAAAACCCTTAGCTCCAGGGCGAAAAAAGCTTATAACGGCCAAACGAAAACTCGCCCCAGGCCCTCGGCCAAGCACCCGAGAGGCCACGCCCTTGGCTTCATCACAGGCCCCCACCCGATTCACCAATACAAAAACCCTTAGCTCCAGGGCGAAAAAAGCTTATAACGGCCAAACGAAAATTCGCCCCAGGCCCTCGGCCGAGCACCCAAGAGGCCACGCCCTTGGCTTCATACCAGGCCCCCACCCGATTCTCCAATACAAAAACCCTTTGCTCCATGGCGAAAAAAGCTTATAACGGCCAAACGAAAATTCGCCCCAGGCCCTCGGCCGAGCACCCGAGAGACCACGCCCTTGGCTTCATACCAGGCCCCCACCCGATTCTCCAATACAAAAATCGTTAGCTCCAGAGCGAAAAAAGCTTATAACGGCCAAACGAAAATTCGCCCCAGGCCCTCGGCCGAGGATCCGAGAGACCACGCCCTTGGCTTCATACCAGGCCCCCACCCGATTCTCCAATACAAAAACCCTTTGCTCCAGGGCGAAAAAACCTTATAACGGCCAAACGAAAACTCGCCCCAGGCCCTCGGCCGAGCACCCGAGAGACCACGCCCTTGGCTTCATACCAGGCCCCCACACGATTCTCCAATACAAAAACCCTTTGCTCCAGGGCGAAAAAAGCTTATAACGGCCAAACGAAAACTCGCCCCAGGCCCTCGGCCGAGCACCCGAGAGACCACGCCCTTGGCTTCATACCAGGCCCCCATCCGATTCTCCAATACAAAAACCCTTAGCTCCAGGGCGAAAAAAGCATATAACGGCCAAACGAAAACTCGCCCCAGGCCCTCGGCCGAGCGCCTGCGAGACCACGCCCTTGGCTTCATACCAGGCCCCCACCCGATTCTCCAATACAAAAACCCTTTCCTCCAGGGCGAAAAAAGCTTATAACGGCCAAACGAAAACTCGCCCCAGGTCCTCGGCCGACCACCCGAGAGACCACGCCCTTGGCTTCATACCAGGCCCCCACCCGATTCTCCAATACAAAAACCCTTAGCTCCAGGGCGAAAAAAGCTTATAACGGCCAAACGAAAACTCGCCCCAGGCCCTCGGCCGAGCACCCGAGAGGCCACGCCCTTGGCTTCATACCAGGCACCAACCCGATTCTCCAATACAAAAACCCTTAGCTCCAGAGCGAAAAAAGCTTATAACGGCCAAACGAAAATTCGCCCCAGGCCCTCGGCCGAGCACCCAAGAGGCCACGCCCTTGGCTTCATACCAGGCCCCCACCCGATTCTCCAATACAAAAACCGTTAGCTCCAGAGCGAAAAAAGCTTATAACGGCCAAACGAAAATTCGCCCCAGGCCCTCGGCCGAGGATCCGAGAGACCACGCCCTTGGCTTCATACCAGGCCCCCACCCGATTCTCCAATACAAAAACCCTTTGCTCCAGGGCGAAAAAAGCTTATAACGGCCAAACGAAAACTCGCCCCAGGCCCTCGGCCGAGCACCCGACAGACCACGCCCTTGGCTTCATACCAGGCCCCCACCCGATTCTCCAATACAAAAACCCTTTGCTCCATGGCGAAAAAAGCTTATAACGGCCAAACGAAAATTCGCCCCAGGCCCTCGGCCGAGCACCCGAGAGACCACGCCCTTGGCTTCATACCAGGCCCCCACCCGATTCTCCAATACAAAAATCGTTAGCTCCAGAGCGAAAAAAGCTTATAACGGCCAAACGAAAATTCGCCCCAGGCCCTCGGCCGAGGACCCGAGAGACCACGCCCTTGGCTTCATACCAGGCCCCCACCCGATTCTCCAATACAAAAACCCTTTGCTCCAGGGCGAAAAAAGCTTATAACGGCCAAACGAAAACTCGCCCCAGGCCCTCGGCCGAGCACCCGAGAGACCACGCCCTTGGCTTCATACCAGGCCCCCACACGATTCTCCAATACAAAAACCCTTTGCTCCAGGGCGAAAAAAGCTTATAACGGCCAAACGAAAACTCGCCCCAGGCCCTCGGCCGAGCACCCGAGAGACCACGCCCTTGGCTTCATACCAGGCCCCCATCCGATTCTCCAATACAAAAACCCTTAGCTCCAGGGCGAAAAAAGCATATAACGGCCAAACGAAAACTCGCCCCAGGCCCTCGGCCGAGCGCCTGCGAGACCACGCCCTTGGCTTCATACCAGGCCCCCACCCGATTCTCCAATACAAAAACCCTTTCCTCCAGGGCGAAAAAAGCTTATAACGGCCAAACGAAAACTCGCCCCAGGTCCTCGGCCGACCACCCGAGAGACCACGCCCTTGGCTTCATACCAGGCCCCACCCGATTCTCCAATACAAAACCCTTAGCTCCAGGGCGAAAAAAGCTTATAACGGCCAAACGAAAACTCGCCCCAGGCCCTCGGCCGAGCACCGAGAGGCCACGCCCTTGGCTTCATACCAGGCACCAACCCGATTCTCCAATACAAAAACCCTTAGCTCCAGAGCGAAAAAAGCTTATAACGGCCAAACGAAAATTCGCCCCAGGCCCTCGGCCGAGCACCCAAGAGGCCACGCCCTTGGCTTCATACCAGGCCCCCACCCGATTCTCCAATACAAAAACCGTTAGCTCCAGAGCGAAAAAAGCTTATAACGGCCAAACGAAAATTCGCCCCAGGCCCTCGGCCGAGGATCCGAGAGACCACGCCCTTGGCTTCATACCAGGCCCCCACCCGATTCTCCAATACAAAAACCCTTAGCTCCAGGGCGAAAAAGCTTATAACGGCCAAACGAAAACTCGCCCCAGGCCCTCGGCCGAGCACCCGACAGACCACGCCCTTGGCTTCATACAAGGCCGCCACCCGATTCTTCAATACAAAAACCCTTAGCTCCAGGGCGAAAAAAGCTTATAACGGCCAAACGAAAACTCGCCCGAGGCCCGGCCGAGCACCGAGAGACCACGCCCTTGGCTTCATACCAGGCCCCCATCCGATTCTCCAATACAAAAACCCTTAGCTCCAGGGCGAAAAAAGCTTATAACGGCCAAACGAAAACTCGCCCCAGGCCCTCGGCCGAGCGCCCGCGAGACCACGCCCTTGGCTTCATACCAGGCCCCCACCCGATTCTCCAATACAAAAACCCTTTGCTCCAGGGCGAAAAAAGCTTATAACGGCCAAACGAAAACTCGCCCCAGGTCCTCGGCCGAGCACCCGAGAGACCACGCCCTTGGCTTCATACCAGGCCCCCACCCGATTCTCCAATACAAAAACCCTTAGCTCCAGGGCGAAAAAAGCTTATAACGGCCAAACGAAAACTCGCCCCAGGCCCTCGGCCGAGCACCCGAGAGGCCACGCCCTTGGCTTCATACCAGGCACCCACCCGATTCTCCAATACAAAAACCCTTAGCTCCAGAGCGAAAAAAGCTTATAACGGCCAAACGAAAATTCGCCCCAGGCCCTCGGCCGAGCGCCTGCGAGACCACGCCCTTGGCTTCATACCAGGCCCCCACCCGATTCTCCAATACAAAAACCCTTTCCTCCAGGGCGAAAAAAGCTTATAACGGCCAAACGAAAACTCGCCCCAGGTCCTCGGCCGAGCACCCGAGAGACCACGCCCTTGGCTTCATACCAGGCCCCCACCCGATCCTCCAATACAAAAACCCTTTGCTCCAGGGCGAAAAAAGCTTATAACGGCCAAACGAAAACTCGCCCCAGGCCCTCGGCCGAGCACCCGAGAGGCCACGCCCTTGGCTTCATACCAGGCACCCACCCGATTCTCCAATACAAAAACCCTTAGCTCCAGAGCGAAAAAAGCTTATAACGGCCAAACGAAAATTCGCCCCAGGCCCTCGGCCGAGCACCCGAGAGGCCACGCCCTTGGCTTCATACCAGGCCCCCACCCGATTCTCCAATACAAAAACCCTTAGCTCCAGGGCGAAAAAAGCTTATAACGGCCAAACGAAAACTCGCCCCAGGTCCTCGGCCGAGCACCCAAGAGGCCACGCCCTTGGCTTCATACCAGGCCCCCACCCGATTCTCCAATACAAAAACCCTTTGCTGCATGGCGAAAAAAGCTTATAACGGCCAAACGAAAATTCGCCCCAGGTCCTCGGCCGAGCACCCGAGAGACCACGCCCTTGGCTTCATACCAGGCCCCCACCCGATTCTCCAATTCAAAAACCCTTAGCTCCAGAGCGATAAAAGCTTATAACGGCCAAACGAAAATTCGCCCCAGGCCCTCGGCCGAGCACCCGAGAGACCACGCCCTTGGCTTCATACCAGGCCCCACCCGATTCTCCAATACAAAACCCTTTCCTCCAGGGCGAAAAAACATAACGGCCAAACGAAAACTCGCCCCAGGTCCTCGGCCGAGCACCGACAGACCACGCCCTTGGCTTCATACAAGGCCGCCACCCGATTCTCCAATACAAAAACCCTTAGCTCCAGGGCGAAAAAAGCTTATAACGGCCAAACGAAAACTCGCCCCAGGCCCTCGGCCGAGCACCCGAGAGGCCACGCCCTTGGCTTCATACCAGGCACCCACCCGATTCTCCAATACAAAAACCCTTAGCTCCAGAGCGAAAAAAGCTTATAACGGCCAAACGAAAATTCGCCCCAGGCCCTCGGCCGAGCACCCAAGAGGCCACGCCCTTGGCTTCATACCAGGCCCCCACCCGATTCTCCAATACAAAAACCCTTTGCTCCATGGCGAAAAAAGCTTATAACGGCCAAACGAAAATTCGCCCCAGGTCCTCGGCCGAGCACCCGAGAGACCACGCCCTTGGCTTCATACCAGGCCCCCACCCGATTCTCCAATACAAAAACCCTTAGCTCCAGGGCGAAAAAAGCTTATAACGGCCAAACGAAAACTCGCCCCAGGCCCTCGGCCGAGCACCCGAGAGGCCACGCCCTTGGCTTCATACCAGGCACCCACCCGATTCTCCAATACAAAAACCCTTAGCTCCAGAGCGAAAAAAGCTTATAACGGCCAAACGAAAATTCGCCCCAGGCCCTCGGCCGAGCACCCGAGAGACCACGCCCTTGGCTTCATACCAGGCCCCCACCCGATCCTCCAATACAAAAACCCTTAGCTCCAGGGCGAAAAAAGCTTATAACGGCCAAACGAAAACTCGCCCCAGGCCCTCGGCCGAGCACCCGAGAGGCCACGCCCTTGGCTTCATACCAGGCACCAACCCGATTCTCCAATACAAAAACCCTTAGCTCCAGAGCGAAAAAAGCTTATAACGGCCAAACGAAAATTCGCCCCAGGCCCTCGGCCGAGCACCCAAGAGGCCACGCCCTTGGCTTCATACCAGGCCCCCACCCGATTCTCCAATACAAAAACCGTTAGCTCCAGAGCGAAAAAAGCTTATAACGGCCAAACGAAAATTCGCCCCAGGCCCTCGGCCGAGGATCCGAGAGACCACGCCCTTGGCTTCATACCAGGCCCCCACCCGATTCTCCAATACAAAAACCCTTTGCTCCAGGGCGAAAAAAGCTTATAACGGCCAAACGAAAACTCGCCCCAGGCCCTCGGCCGAGCACCCGAGAGACCACGCCCTTGGCTTCATACCAGGCCCCCACCCGATTCTCCAATACAAAAACCCTTTGCTCCAGGGCGAAAAAAGCTTATAACGGCCAAACGAAAACTCGCCCCAGGCCCTCGGCCGAGCACCCGAGAGACCACGCCCTTGGCTTCATACCAGGCCCCCATCCGATTCTCCAATACAAAAACCCTTAGCTCCAGGGCGAAAAAAGCTTATAACGGCCAAACGAAAACTCGCCCCAGGCCCTCGGCCGAGCGCCCGCGAGACCACGCCCTTGGCTTCATACCAGGCCCCCACCCGATTCTCCAATACAAAAACCCTTTGCTCCAGGGCGAAAAAAGCTTATAACGGCCAAACGAAAACTCGCCCCAGGTCCTCGGCCGAGCACCCGAGAGACCACGCCCTTGGCTTCATACCAGGCCCCCACCCGATTCTCCAATACAAAAACCCTTAGCTCCAGGGCGAAAAAAGCTTATAACGGCCAAACGAAAACTCGCCCCAGGCCCTCGGCCGAGCACCCGAGAGGCCACGCCCTTGGCTTCATACCAGGCACCCACCCGATTCTCCAATACAAAAACCCTTAGCTCCAGAGCGAAAAAAGCTTATAACGGCCAAACGAAAATTCGCCCCAGGCCCTCGGCCGAGCACCCAAGAGGCCACGCCCTTGGCTTCATACCAGGCCCCCACCCGATTCTCCAATACAAAAACCCTTTGCTGCATGGCGAAAAAAGCTTATAACGGCCAAACGAAAATTCGCCCCAGGTCCTCGGCCGAGCACCCGAGAGACCACGCCCTTGGCTTCATACCAGGCCCCCACCCGATTCTCCAATTCAAAAACCCTTAGCTCCAGGGCGAAAAAAGCTTATAACGGCCAAACGAAAATTCGCCCCAGGCCCTCGGCCGAGCACCCGAGAGACCGCGCCCTTGGCTTCATACCAGGCCCCCACCCGATTCTCCAATACAAAAACCCTTTCCTCCAGGGCGAAAAAAGCTTATAACGGCCAAACGAAAACTCGCCCCAGGTCCTCGGCCGAGCACCCGAGAGACCACGCCCTTGGCTTCATACCAGGCCCCCACCCGATCCTCCAATACAAAAACCCTTAGCTCCAGGGCGAAAAAAGCTTATAACGGCCAAACGAAAACTCGCCCCAGGCCCTCGGCCGAGCACCCGAGAGGCCACGCCCTTGGCTTCATACCAGGCACCCACCCGATTCTCCAATACAAAAACCCTTAGCTCCAGAGCGAAAAAAGCTTATAACGGCCAAACGAAAATTCGCCCCAGGCCCTCGGCCGAGCACCCAAGAGGCCACGCCCTTGGCTTCATACCAGGCCCCCACCCGATTCTCCAATACAAAAACCCTTTGCTCCAGGGCGAAAAAAGCTTATAACGGCCAAACGAAAACTCGCCCCAGGCCCTCGGCCGAGCACCCGAGAGACCACGCCCTTGGCTTCATACCAGGCCCCCATCCGATTCTCCTATTCTGAGCTGAAGCTTATCTAACCATTTTTTGTTGAACATATATTAACAAAAACTGTGCAACTTGGTCATGCGATGCTATCTATCCTACTTTAAACAAAATTTCAAATTTTAAAAAAAATTACAAAAATTTCTTCACCGCCCTTCACCGCACCTTCACCGCACCTTCACCGCACTTCACCGCACTAAAAACAACAAAAATTTTCTAAGTGTCTCAAAATCGCCACCCTATTCTGAGCTGAAGCTTATCTAACCATTTTTTGTTGAACATATATTAACAAAAACTGTGCAACTTGGTCATGCGATGCTATCTATCCTACTTTAAAAAAAATTTCAAATTTTAAAAAAAATTACAAAAATTTCTTCACCGCCCTTCACCGCACCTTCACCGCACCTTCACCGCACTTCACCGCACTAAAAACAACAAAATTTTCTAAGTGTCTCAAAATCGCCACCCTATTCTGAGCTGAAGCTTATCTAACCATTTTTTGTTGAACATATATTAACAAAAACTGTGCAACTTTGTCATGCGATGCTATCTATCCTACTTTAAAAAAAATTTCAAATTTTAAAAAAAATTACAAAAATTTCTTCACCGCCCTTCACCGCACCTTCACCGCACCTTCACCGCACTTCACCGCACTAAAAACAACAAAAATTTTCTAAGTGTCTCAAAATCGCCACCCTATTCTGAGCTGAAGCTTATCTAACCATTTTTTGTTGAACATATATTAACAAAAACTGTGCAACTTGGTCATGCGATGCTATCTATCCTACTTTAAAAAAAATTTCAAATTTTAAAAAAAATTACAAAAATTTCTTCACCGCCCTTCACCGCACCTTCACCGCACCTTCACCGCACTTCACCGCACTAAAAACAACAAAAATTTTCTAAGTGTCTCAAAATCGCCACCCTATTCTGAGCTGAAGCTTATCTAACCATTTTTTGTTGAACATATATTAACAAAAACTGTGCAACTTGGTCATGCGATGCTATCTATCCTACTTTAAAAAAAATGTCAAATTTTAAAAAAAATTACAAAAATTTCTTCACCGCCCTTCACCGCATCTTCACCGCACCTTCACCGCACTTCACCGCACTAAAAACAACAAAAATTTTCTAAGTGTCTCAAAATCGCCACCCTATTCTGAGCTGAAGCTTGTCTAACCATTTTTTGTTGAACATATATTAACGAAAACTGTGCAACTTGGTCATGCGATGCTATCTATCCTACTTTAAACAAAATTTCAAATTTTAAAAAAAATTACAAAAATTTCTTCACCGCCCTTCACCGCACCTTCACCGCACCTTCATGGCACTTCACCGCACTAAAAACAACAAATATTTTCTAAGTGTCTCAAAATCGCCACCCTATTCTGAGCTGAAGCTTATCTAACCATTTTTTGTTGAACATATATTAACAAAAACTGTGCAACTTGGTCATGCGATGCTATCTATCCTACTTTAAATAAAATGTCAAATTTTAAAAAAAATTACAAAAATTTCTTCACCGCCCTTCACCGCATCTTCACCGCACCTTCACGGCACTTCACCGCACTAAAAACAACAAATATTTTCTAAGTGTCTCAAAATCGCCACCCTATTCTGAGCTGAAGCTTATCTAACCATTTTTTGTTGAACATATATTAACAAAAACTGTGCAACTTGGTCATGCGATGCTATCTATCCTACTTTAAATAAAATGTCAAATTTTAAAAAAAATTACAAACATTTCTTCACCGCCCTTCACCGCACCTTCACGGCACTTCACCGCACTAAAAACAACAAATATTTTCTAAGTGTCTCAAAATCGCCACCCTATTCTGAGCTGAAGCTTATCTAACCATTTTTTGTTGAACATATATTAACAAAAACTGTGCAACTTGGTCATGCGATGCTATCTATCCTACTTTAAATAAAATGTCAAATTTTAAAAAAAATTACAAAAATTTCTTCACCGCCCTTCACCGCACCTTCACCGCACCTTCACGGCACTTCACCGCACTAAAAACAACAAATATTTTCTAAGTGTCTCAAAATCGCCACCCTATTCTGAGCTGAAGCTTATCTAACCATTTTTTGTTGAACATATATTAACAAAAACTGTGCAACTTGGTCATGCGATGCTATCTATCCTACTTTAAATAAAATGTCAAATTTTAAAAAAAATTACAAAAATTTCTTCACCGCCCTTCACCGCATCTTCACCGCACCTTCACGGCACTTCACCGCACTAAAAACAACAAATATTTTCTAAGTGTCTCAAAATCGCCACCCTATTCTGAGCTGAAGCTTATCTAACCATTTTTTGTTGAACATATATTAACAAAAACTGTGCAACTTGGTCATGCGATGCTATCTATCATGCTTTAAACAAAAATTTCAAAAATTATAAAAAAATTATAAAAAAAATTTCTTCACCGCCCTTCACCGCATCTTCACCGCACCTTCACCGCACTTCACCGCACTAAAAACAACAACAAAATTTCTAAGTGTCTCAAAATCACCACCCTTTTTCTGAGCTGAAGCTTACCTAACCATTTTTTGTCCGACATATATTAACCAAAAGTGTGCAACTTGGTCATGGGATGCTACCTGCATTGGTGATTGTTATAAAAAAAAAATACAAATTTCAAAAAAAATTATCAAAAATTTCTTCACCCCACTTCACCGCACCTTCACCGCGCTTCACCGCACTAAAAACAACAAAACCTAACCATTTTTTGTCTGACATATATTAACCAAAAGTGTGCAACTTGGTCATGGGATGCTATGTGTCCTACTTTAAACTTAACAGATCACATACTGGTAAATTTTAACAAAAAAATGAAAAAAAATATATAAAATTTTTAATTATACAGTGTAAGGTAAAGGATTTAGTGGTAAAGACTACCGGCTATCGTTTCTTACTGGCTTACTATACAGTGTAAAGTAAAAGATTAATGTGAATAAGTTGCGGCATTGTTCCGACAACGAACCAGTAGTCTGGTGGTAAAGACTACGGGCTGTCATGTCTGAAAGTCGTGGTTCAAGTCCAGTACAAGTTTAGTTTAGTTTAGTTTAGTGCAGATTTCCTCCTGCATTAAGACTTGTTCTTACTCCGCCTGTAGGGAAAACGGTTTAGAACCGATAGAGCTAACCAAAATTAATATAGGAACTTAATTACGTTACATATTTTAAACACGCATTTTGTGCACATCGCTGTTCTTTTTTGCAGAGAAACAATGCAGTGGATCGTTTTCAGTGTTGGAAGTAAGATGGGCAAAACTGCACGTCAGACTTTAACTACGACCTTACTTTCATTTCAAAGTCATGCCGAGGTATGTTTCGCTTATTGGGGAAGACTGTTTAGCACTGCTTGCATGCTTCCAATTTGTTGAAATATTGTTACATGTTTACAATAAACGATAGTTATATTGTTGTGAGAACGTGTCAGAATTGTGCGAGGGATGATTGAAAAATATATAATGCGATGTTTATCCTGGAAAATATTCGCGTGGCTACAGCTGGTTGTCTTGGTGCTTTGGCAAGAATTATTACTGATGATGAGTTAATATTGTGAACAATGATACTCTAGGTATGCCTCGTTTTGGATAACATACGGCAGCTTACTATTGGAGTGACTACATCCCCACTTGTGACGCGAATGTTTAACTAACTAAATTATCGTTCTTTTCAGTGAGTGACCCTACGGTTGAATGGACATTACGTCATGATAGATGTCTAACAATATCAGCGTTGTTTTATGATTGTTGTGATAGGTTGATTCAACTTAATATCTTTAATTCTTTACTTCGGGTAAGAAATGGGACAAGCAAATTTCATTTTGTAATCCTCGTATTAATCAATTTGTAGCCTTCTATTTTGTTCTGTCTTGTACTAGACAGTAAAAATATGCGCGGCATATTTCAATATTTGTATGAACAATCACAATGATGAGCCATAGGCACCGTCACAGAATAGGAAATTACCAGAAAGGCCTCAGCACTCAGCAGTGCAACGTGACACCCTATTTTTATGCAGAATAATGGCGGACCCGCCAGTTCAGCGTATTTATTGGTCAGAAAATGCAATTGACTGTCTAGAATAATGCGTAACACATGCGTAATGCGACATGCGCAGCTTCAAAAACTTCAAGGGTTCGGCCTGAAGTGGCCCTTCTAGTCATTTCCTATTCTATGGCACCGTGTTAGTGCTAATATTATGCATTATGTATATCTATTTCTTACTAGATTCCAATTTGTAAAACTGCCATAAAATGTTTGGGTTACGCAGCTGTTAGCTGTGTGAAAGAAAGACATAATTTTCCTGAAGAGATCACTTCATCAATCACTAAGGTAAGGTCTTGCCGTACTGCAATAATCCATGGCATTGGTGGTCTTAGATGGGTACTCGATACTCGTTCATTAGCAACTGCAAGGTAACATACATTCAAGACCATGTACTACTTTTGCATGATCTAACCATTTGAAATCAGCAGTGAGTTATGTACAACATCAGATCACTGTAAGGTAACACGCATTCAAGAACATGTACTACCTCTGCATGATCTAACCATTTGATATCAGCAGCGAGTTATGTACAGCATCAGATCATTTTAAGGTAACCCACATTCGAAACATGTATTTTTCATTTCTATTCAGGCTATACAACATTTCAGGGCCTTTTTTAAGAAATCATCAGTGGGGGGGTTGCCTTCATCGAAAGAGGATGTAACAAGTAGGTGGTGTATTACAGGTGTGGGAAGGTGGAGGGGGGTCTGGAGGTCCTCCCCCAGAAATTTGTTTGTATTCTTGAGTCTCTGTGGCTTGATTTCCTGCATTTTCAGAGACAATTTTTGATATATCCCATCTAAACGGAGCCAGGTTTTGTTGTGAGAATACAATAACTTTCCTCTAAACTCAGTTTTTTCCCTTTTTGGCTTATACTTTGGACAAAAGGGACCTTCGCTGGGGGGGGGCAAAAATAGCTTACTGGAGGGCCAACATGGGGGCTGGGGGGGGGCTTTTGCTCCTCCAGTACATTAGTTAAAAAAGGCCCTGCAACATTTATCTCTGGAGATCCGAGTACTGGCTTGCGATGCCATCTACTATATTTCTCAAAGCATACAGGACATCACTGAAATTTACAGCCGAGATCACTCTTGTGTCATTGTTGAAATCTGGAAATGATCCAAGCCGTTATCAGGTTGGCGACTTTATACTAGATAATATTTCCATCACTGCAACCTTTTCTTATTGCTAGCTTTCAGAAATGTTGGAAATTACCTATTTGTCACCACATACAAGACTCCTATAGTTGTTGCACTCTGAGAGCTTAGTTAATCAGTGGTACGATTATGACTTTTTTGACGTCACAGAAATTTAAAAAAATAACATACTCCAGATCGCGATTTGACTTTCCGAATACCCTGGTTGAGACTCGCGAACACCACCATGAACCATTGGTTCTTGGCTGTTGTAAATTTTGATTCCAGCTTGCTGCAACTTTTATGTCTGGCTGTTTATCGAAAATATTTTTCAAGGTAAGATGAAAGTTTGATCACAAAATATAACAATGTGTTTTGTCGAATTATTTTACCCATTGAAACGAAAGAAAATCAACTGGATTTCTATTAAATTTTTAGGTGCTGCCACAGCCATACAAATAAACAAGTGGAGTAAAAATTAATATGTTTGAGCTTGATAGAACATCGTACTTCAAGGTATAAATAACCACAGTGATAGTTTATTATTACCGTAATATTGTTATTATGGGAATATCAATTGAGCAATATCGTGCCCGCATTGGATGATTGGAAGACATAATTGTATACGAATGAAAAATTACCCGACATGTTTGCAAGATAGCTTTCGTCGTATACTCGTATATTGTTGATGTTATTTCAATTGGTTATAATAATGGTCATTATGTTAATATTTGTTCGTATATGTTACTTGAGCATTTTTGTGTGTCACCACTACATCCAAATTTACCAAGCCATTGTGCCACTGCTACAAACAAAATCGGGCAAGCCATTAATTGTGCCACTGCTACACAAATGTCAGGCTACATCATAGGGCATAGGCACAGAATACTAACCTATACAGAAACCTAGTCATCTCTTATTGCTTTTGCATAAGCGCTATTCGTCATGATTCGTTACTCAGCAAGTGCCCTAAACAGAAGTAGTCACCCCCCTGGAAACATTCAAAATGGCTATATGTCCAGCGGGTGACTGCTTCTGTTTAGGGCACTTGCTGAGTGACGAATAGCACTTACGCAAAAACAATCTAGAGATGACCTTCTGTATAGTATTCTGTGGCATAGGCGTACAGGCCGTGAGGGCAGGGAGGATTTAAATTTGGAGATTTAAGTCATTCGGGCAAATGGAGATTTAAGTAATTCGGGGAGATTTAAGTCATTCGGGCAAATGGAGATTTAAGTAATTCGGGGAGATTTAAGTAATTCGGGGAGATTTAAGTCATTCGGGCAAATGGTTCACGAAATATTCGGACAAAATATAATTATGTAGTTAGAACGTAAATAAAAACAGAATTTTATAATTTAAAATATATTATCTGGTATTGATCTGGCTTGCATGTTGTTGGAAAACAAAAGAGTAATTTAAACATGGATCATGTTTTACTACTGTTTCTTGGCATAGCTGTGCGAGAACAGGCAAGTATTTATGCTGGCAAAGTGTTTGTAAATGATAAACCATATTTTATAACAATTTGCCAATTTGGACATTTGGTTTATATAAATCACAACTTCAAATACATATTTGAGATTTTGTTTATATCTTTTAGGCACACGCGAAGCAACCCTCAATTTGTTCAAATACAATAATTGATCAGTGGTCAGATGTTCCAAAGCTGATGAGGGTAAACATAGGTTAGTATAGAACATTCAAGCAAAGTGACAGCGACATTTATTACAATAAAACATGCGACAAAGCAGCTACAAAATGAGTGATATGGGTTACCCCCTTGGCGGGCCTCGTTAGATCATTGTCAGCATTCTCTTAGCACAAAACTATCTATGCACAGACAAGTAAATTTGTTTGCTATGAAACAAACAAAAAGTAAGGAATATTTTCCAATTTAGCCTTGGAAATCAGACCAATTAATGATTGATTGTTTTTTTTGTATACAATATAATACATTGTAGAATACCAGTTGTGTTAACATATCTCCTAATATTAATTTTGACTAGCTAGTGCTTAGTGTCAATGACTACCTAGGCAGTGGTGTAACTTTTTTGACCACCTGTGATCAGGGCAAGTACGACATGAAACATGGTTGCCCTGAATAAAATTCACTTGCCATTAGATCAAGCTTTGGTTCACATCATCACAAACTTGAAGCAAATTATTGCAGTAAGCATGACATGTTGATGGATAACTACAATTTGCATTATATAACACCAATCTACACCAATCACCATTCTCTTATTTTCCTTAAGTAGTTAAGAACTGAACTTGAATTTAAGTCGAGGCACAATGTTTGTTGTACAATCGTCGGACAAAATGTTGGTCGAGGCATGTTCATATATTCACCATTTCAAATTATCCAGAAGAATGAATATTTAACGTTACTGGTCTATATTTTACTCATTTAATACTGTAGTTGGGGATAATAACTTAGAGATGCATGGTCAACTTGTTCTGGCAAAGCTGAAACAGAAAGCATGCATGCAACTTGCCAGATCGGGCAACCAAGGCAAGAAGAAACTTCTACTTGCCCATAATGATTTTCACTTGCCCTGGGCAAGCAGGCAAGTGTTAAGTTACACCACTGATGTAGGAGAACTCTGAGCGTATCTCAAATGAAATGGTGCAACTTTAGAAGATAATGTTCCAGAAGACTTCAGTAAAAATCTCTCACAAATATTCTCTGTCTGCAGTGAATGCATGAAGTTGTGTAGCGAGATAGGTTTAATTGTACTACTCTATACCTTGAACTTTTGATGCCAGTGTATGCAGGTAGTGTCTGTACAATAAGGTTCAAGTCTTTAGGATCAATCTACCTGAAAAATTCAACAAGAACAAAAATTCAACTTCTTTGTAATATACCATGTTTGCATTAGACAAATACCCTTGTCTAGCTCTAGACAGAGCAAAGTGACAATGTAGGCCATATTGTTGCATAATTAATGGTCAATCCAGAAAACATCTACATTTTAGCTCCTAGAGGCAATGTAAATTTTCTCTGTGGGGGGAGTTGATCTTTTCTGGAATGACCAAGAATAACAAGAGACATGAGCAGTTAACACATTAACACCCAACACTTTATTTGATAAGTAAATTTCCATGTCATACAGAGTAAAATAAGTTTCACAATTAGAAATCTCACATTATGTCAACAAGATGTGTTTGTAAAAGACTTGTGTCAATTTGCCGCAAGGTTCTTACAAAATTATTGGAACAAAATTATTGAAACAACTTGTAACAAGTCTGTTGAGTCCACAACCTTGTAGCAGGTTATCAATAAGCAGATGACAACTTGTCAACAAGCTGGGAACAAGCAGTGCGAACACATCCTGATAACAAGGTGCTGAAACAGCATTGGTACAAGTCTGCTATTGGTTTGTCACAAGTTGTGCGAGATCGAGGTTTCCCGCGTTAGATTAATAATAATAATAATATTTAAAACTTATATAGCGCAAATTAACATACAGTGTTATGATCAAATGCGCTTTGACATGAAGTGGTGCACATTGCAATGTAATGGCCAAGGATAAATTAGTTTGTATGTGGTATATGATTTAAAACTGCATGTCCCTTCAGCAGTGACTAATTGTAAGAAATCAAATTATTTATTTTCTATCTTTTAGAGATGGAGGGTTTTCTCAACAGCCTATTGTTGTTGATATTTGCACTCACAGAAAAACGTTATTTGTGCATTTGTACAATGCTTGCTTGAAATGCCATACCATACAGCACTAAGGCATAGATTGTAAGTTAATGTCATTTCTTATTTAGCTCTTACACACAGGGTGGATTGTTTAGGTTGTTCAATTACCTGTATATCAACACTTTGTGTTCTGTGTATTGGTTTCCAGTGTACTGTACCTGTCAATGAACAAACTTCACAAGTTTTTTGAAGGATCTAACTAGATTACCTGAGAAATCTAAAATATATATCAACATTTCAAGCAAAGTTAACCAGTCAACTGTCAAATTGAGCCATATGCTATTTAACCCATTAGCTGGCAATGCGTGCAAACTCACCCTACCTTAGTATTTTACTCTGTCTAATGCCAGACGATTTTATCTAAAATATTGAACTTGCGGTTAATGCTCAGCAACTGAACTCTGTAGCTCAGTTTGTTAGAACGCTGCACTGGAATCACAGGGCTGCAGATTCAATTCCTGCCAGAGGGCCCAACTGCTCCTTGCTAGGTCTAAAAAATGTGTACAAATTTCTGTTCGAGTATTCTATCTACTAACACCTTCTACTGCCAGTTAAAATTAATGGTTTGACAGGTAAAATTGTCTTGCATTAGAGTAAAATAACATTGTGGCTTTGAATGCCTCATGTATGTTTGACTGTAGGATGAATTTGTTGTTTTGTGGTCTCAACAAGATGGATCCAATAGGATACAATGTTTACTGTGGTCAGAGTTATCATCAAAATCAGGACTTCTTGATATGGGTCAACACAAGTGAGTGATTTTGTTTTTGCATTCACCACAGATCTGATCAAAGAGTTTATCTAAAAGTCGAGGGTCGAGACTCGAGAGTAGAGAGTAAAAAGTCGAGAGTCGAAAAATTCACCAGATAAGGCCATATTAAGATGTAATATTACCAAATAACTATGAAATCAAGACAAGTGTTTTAAATAAGTATAAGCATGCTTTAATTGCTGCGGAGCGAGCGAGCCTGAAGCGAGCGAGCGTAGCAGCAGCCTAATATGTGCAGAGAGGGAGTTTTTAAGTAAATTTTATTTAGCGCATGGAATTGTGGTCGTGCGCGCTTGATATGCGCGGAACACAAATTTTAAACTCGCTCAGTTCCATGTGCCGATTTTGACGGACGGAATCTTCGAATTTTTATCGAATTTCTAAAGCTTTTTCAAGTCTATTTTGACCATTCAAGGTAAGATATTTTGTCTTTTGTTTATATGTTACGTTTACATTTGTTTACTCCTTTTTGGAAAGTTGGCAATCTCAATTTATATTATTATCTATGTCATGAAACGCTGAAAGCGCACAATCGATCGCAGGTAGATTATGTGTCTGTTTATATATAAACTATATGTTCTGCTAATGTGCTATCGACTTTGCTTGAGTTGTTAGTGCTGTACAGCATGGAAGTCTTACATAGAGATGTCTTTAAAAGGTTCTTCTATCCATTCGCGTTTGCTTTCTCTTGCTGATTTCCATATTTTGCATCAAGTGATGTTTCATGTATGCCGCTTGACGCTTGTGACTCGTGTGAACTTGGCACAAAGTCACAGATATGCAATTGATCGTCTAAATTGCCTTACTGAATCATTCTGATTTGTGCAAGGTTTGACCTATTAAATAGGCTACTGTAGACATAGGCTACTTTTTGTCTAGTCGCGTTCACATATTATTGTCAGAACAGACAGGGTCTCAGTTCTGCGCGCACTAAGACAAATATTCGAATAGCAATGAGTTGTGCTTTACATGTAGGTGACTCGCATATCCAGCAAAGTAAGAACAGAATGATGGAACAACGCTTTCGTTTTATAGCTTTACAAATGCAAAATTATTTTGCGCACATGTATATATTTTTAACGCTTTTATACACTACAAAAATATGCAAATTTCCTCGCGTGGCAGCGTCAAATTACTCATTGCAGTAAACATGGTTTCATGTGGGGATTCTAGCCTCCTCCGCACAGGGGGCATTAGGGGGGTGTGGGGTGTGACACCCCTATTATTTTGTGAATTTTCAAACATGGTTTCAAGTGGATTTCTAGCCTCCTCAACAGGGCGCACGCACGGGGGGGTGGGGGTGATGACGTCCCATTATCAAAACGTCGGTCCCAAATTGTGAAATTACACTACTTAATTCGGTCCGAGTTGGTCCGAAACATCCTGTCTAAAAACGTATAATAAACGATACAAAAATTGTCAATAAAAGAAATCAACATTGCAAAACCCAGAGATATATTTTCCTCTTAAAGCAATATGCTCAAATGTAAGATGACATAGCCATACACGACGGCGCAAAACCTCCTAACTTTTGCTCTGCCGCATTGTGCGTTCTAATTTCACGTCAGTATTCTCGAGTAAAATTAAGTCAACTCTGTTGTAAAAATGCAGTTTCTAATTGGGTCTTTATGATGTTGAAGGTTACGTTTTGGGGGGCGTTTTCTTTAAATAACTGCATTTAAAGAAAATTGCAGCGAAATATTTGAATTCGAAACTAGAGTGTTTGAAATCTTATATATATTAATGAAAGGGCCTATAACGAAAGAGGTAGAGAAGACTCTGAAAATGCAACTTCCGACGATCTACAGACTCATGTTTTTCAAAATTTTCCCCGTCGGCGCCAACCATGGTGGCACCTCGTGGGAGTCGGTCCCCTATTTTTTAACAATCCTTCTACACTTCTGGCACTAAACATATTTTTACATTAACTCGTAATACATGTTTTGATGCCGTCAAACAAATATTAAAACTCGGTCCCTGAACAATGGACACCCCCCCAAACTTTTTTGGAATGTGCGCCCCTGCCTCCGCAGGTAACTCTTGGGAAACAAACTTGTAATGTAGCGAATATTATCGAATTTACTGTTCTTCACATTCGATAATATTCGATATTCGATAATATTCGCTACATTACAAGTTTATTACAAGTTTTTTGCCCAAGAGTTGCCTGCGGAGGAGGCTATGGGGATTTCATGTGGGAGAACAATACATGGAAAATATTGATATTTTGAAATAGATGTTACAAAATTTGATTTCTTTCATGTTTCCTGATATATTTAGCTTGTCTCATCCTGCAAACTATGCTGGGGTATGCATCTACTGACAGCGCGCAAGCCACTGGGTCAATGCCAATAATTACCGTCTACTGAATATAATTTGTGTTGCATATTTGTTTGCATGTTTGTTTCAAGAAGCTAAAGAATAATAACAGTCCCGCAGCATTCCATACCTTTCAGGTACCCTAGTATATAAGTGTACTCTTGGCAGGCATTTGGCCAGCAATGAGTTTGAGCCGATCGATGTAGAAAGTCTGACAGCCTGGCTTTCACGCACATGTAAACCGCTTGAACGAGCCCTATTCCTATAATTATTCGAGAATTATTATTTAAGTAGGCTGAATAAATATTAAAGTTTACATATTACATATAAGTATAATAAATCAATTACCCAGATATAGAAAGAAAAAAATAGTACCTTCTATTTACAGGGTGTCCCAAAAAACCAGACACTTTTGAAATCGAAATTAGCATTGTTAAACGGACAATCTATCGCGTAGTTATGCTTTTTTATATGTTAAAAGTTATTCTTAATTACTCATGTGGTGCTCCCCTTCTTCCTGGTAGTCCTTTAGCCAGTCAATTCCTATCTGCGGTGGACTCGCCATAGGACTCACAGCCTCGTCTCCACTTCAATTAACAACTATCGCCGAATATATAACCGTTTCGCCATATTCAAACAGATGTAAAACCAATATATTGCAACTGTTAAGAGCTGTGAAGTCGACTGGAAAGAGCGTGTGTTGGAGGTGAAATGTAATTTGAACGAACTCAAAATAAGGTGTTTGGTATTGTTTTATGGAGATGGCCTTTGCCGCTGTTTCAGAGTTTGCTATTAACGAGTGACGGAAGAAATGTCGGGGGTCGTACTTTTCTCCTTTTTCAATAGCTTTTAGCTCACGTATTGTGAGAACAGGCGCTACACTCGTGCTTTTTCTCACATGGGTCGAGTGATTGGCAAACTGACAATTTTCGAATCGCATGCATTGCGATTCTATTGCATGAAATAGTATCACTATTGCGTATAACCAAACGCAGCCAAAACGCAATCAAAACGAAGTGTTTCGAGTTGCACTAGGGGACGAAACATACTCCGTTTAAATGGCCATGTGCGTGAAAGCCAGGCTGTCAGACTTTCTACCTCGACCGGCTTCAAACTCGTTGCCTGCCAAATGCCTGCCAAGAGTACACTTATATATTAAATTATTACTTATTTAAAACACTTGTCTTGATTTCATAGTTATTTGGTAACATTACATCTTAATATGGCCTTATCTGGTGAATTTTTCGACTCGACTTTTACTCTCGACTTTTTACTCTCGACTCTCGACCATTGACTTTTAGATAAACTCAAAATAAACCTGAGGAACTTGCCGATAATCTTGTGAAAATATCTTATATATAACGCATAGAATATAACGCATTCTGTATGAAAAATAATAAATAATAGAAATTCCTATATTAGCGACAGATTTACATTTTGGTGTAATATAGAAAGTTTACCGCATTTAATTCCGTTCACTTCGACGAAAACAACAGGATAACATACCGATCTGTTTTCATTACAAGAGGCTGCTAAAAGCTGATTATTTTGTTTATCGCAAATTGACGTGTGATGCTTACGTTGGCATTTCTGGCATGCAGAACGACTTTTGCAATCAGCGGCGCGATGTTGGCCTCGCGTGCAATTGAAACAGAGACGGTTCTTGCCCATGTCAAGAATAGTGTGCTGCCTTCGGCAGCAAAAAACACCATTGTGCGATGCATTGCACAAATTAACATACCATGACTTACAATCATTGTAGTGTGGTTGTCATGCGCGGTTGTGCGATGCATCGCACAAATTAGCATACCATGACTTACAGTGATTGTAGCGTGGTTGTCATGTGCGGTTGTGCGATGCATCGCACAAATTAGCATACCATGACTTACAGTGATTGTAGCGTGGTTGTCATGTGCGGTTGTGCGATGCACCGCACAAATTAGCATACCATGACTTACAGTGATTGTAGCGTGGTTGTCATGTGCGGTTGTGCGATGCATCGCACAAATTAGCATACCATGACTTACAGTGATTGTAGCGTGGTTGTCATGTGCGGTTGTGCGATGCATCGCACAAATTAGCATACCATGACTTACAGTGATTGTAGTGTGGTTATCATGTGCGGTTGTGCGATGCATCGTACAAATTAACATACCATGACTTACAGTGATTGTAATGTGGTTATCATGTGCGGTTGTGCGATGCATCGCACAAATTAGCATACCTTGACTTACAGTGATTGTAGCGTGGTTGTCATGTGCGGTTGTGCGATGCATCGCACAAATTAGCATACCATGACTTACAGTGATTGTAGTGTGGTTATCATGTGCGGTTGTGCGATGCATCGTACAAATTAACATACCATGACTTACAGTGATTGTAATGTGGTTATCATGTGCGGTTGTGCGATGCATCGCACAAATTAGCATACCTTGACTTACAGTGATTGTGGTGTGGTTGTCAAAGTGTGGTTGTGCGATGCATCGCACAAATTAGCATACCATGACTTACAGTGATTGTAGCGTGGTTGTCATGTGCGGTTGTGCGATGCATCGCACAAATGAGCATACCATGACTTACAGTGATTGTAGTGTGGTTGTCATGTGCTGTTGTGCGATGCATTGCACAAATTAACATACCACGACTTACAGTGATTGTAGTGTGATTATCATGTGCGGTTGTGCGATGCATCGCACAAATTAGCATACCTTGATTTACAGTGATTGTAGTGTGGTTGTCGTGTGCGGTTGTGCGATGCATCGTACAAATTAGCATACCATGACGCACAGTGTGATTGTAGTATGGCTGTCATGTGCGGTTGTGCGATGCATCGTACAAATTAGTATACCGCTTGCGAGTTGGTTTTTGCGATGAGTGGAAAAGAGCCTTACAGTGATTGTAGTGTGGTTGTCATGTGCGGTTGTGCGTGCATCGCACAAATTAACATACCATGACTTACAGCGATTGTATTACCGCAGTTACACACTGACACACATGACAACCACACTATAAAGAGCTCAGTGTAATCAAAATGGCACTCCTGGGGCTGGGACTGGGCCACATCGTTCTGTCATGCGCATAATTACAAAATGGCGTTCTGTTTTGAAAATGTTCGAAGACTTTACTTATTTCAAATTAAATGTAATTTTGAACAAATTGATAAGATTTTTCATCAAGTTTGGATTTAAATCGTGCACCTTATGTATCAAGAGCATACTACATGTATTTTTGAATCTCACTGACGACAATAGTAAGTTTTATTACTAAATGTAAACAGTCATGGAGCTTATGCAGATAAGTCAAGAGACGGTCTTCGTGATAATTTTATTTGCTTCGTGAGCCACAGGAGGGAGAGAAGTCAATGTCAACGTTTTTGTAGTAAAAATCATCAAATTAGTCCAATGCATAAATTCAATACATATCTTTATTTCGTGAAAATCAACTGAAAATGAAGTACCGGCCAATATACTCCGCTGTCTAGCCTGTCTGCATCAGTGAGCTCTATATATATATATCTGGAGTGAGAACTTATGTCCAAAAAGTGAAGCCAAAGATGGCGGAAATTGACGTCCAGTGCCAATCCCTTTCTATTGTTTTCGACCGCGCGGTTTGCACAAGCCGGCAAGGAGTGTGCCGAAATTTCGTGTTTTTACTCCGATGTAAACAATAACATCATGATTTTATGAACTAATAACTTGATTAGCGATGTGATCTGTTAGAAACAACTGGAATTAGCAGGAAAAAATGGTATGAAAACTGTTTATGACCTTCATGAGTTTGGACGTCAATTGCCGCCATCTTGGCTTCACTTGGCCTATTGGCCGAACATTAGAAGTTCTTACTCCAGATATATATGGAGCTCACTGATCTGCATTCATACTGTGGATTCGCATTTTCCATGAAAGTCACGACAACAGCCAGAGAGGATGACGAATAATAAATTGAGAAAGGGAACAGGTGGGAATTTTTTTTGAACATGCGTTAGATCTTAGCGCGGTTATTAGAAATGAAATGAGGTGAGTAAACTCGGCCATTGAATTTCCGAACGATATTTACAGATTTTGGCCCAGTATTTTCTACCAACCAAAAATATTTAATAGGTGCAAACAAATAACTTGAATAGTTAAAAATTGCATAAAAAATACTTTTTTACAGATCGGAACAGCTCTCGGAATTCGACGGGAAATCCCAAAATTCTTACTTGCACAAATTTTGAGGTAATTATTTTAAACCGTATTTGGTTTTGGGCTCTCGACAAAATTTGGAAATATTTTACTTCTTTTTCATTTCACTGTGCTGATTTACACACCTTGAATTACTATTTATTATATTAGAGAGAAAGGGCAACATATTCACATGGTTTCAAAACTGTCTGTATTTCTGTAATCAGTGGACTTTAATCTCTCAACAGTATAAACATGGAATTTCTGGAAGGATTTTCGAAGGTACTTATGGAAACAATTACAGATCACATAAACAGTGTCGCCGTTTTTGGTATCAGCGCGAATTTTTATATCCATCTTACTTTGATTAATGGATTAAGGAAGCTTCAAACTATCGTTTAAGGATAGTCTCGTTTTGAAGCTCTCGGCTAGATTTTTTACAATCTGAAGTTGAAAATTTTTATTTTTTATATTTTTCGCAAAATAATAATATAATATAATATATAAAGATTTATACAGCGCTTAAATTATATAAAATATTCCAAAGCGCTTTACAACAATGAAGTTCTACTATATACAAGCAGCTAAAATATTAAGAATTAAGGTATAAGTGTCTATAAATCTAAAAGTTAGAATCGAAAGCTTTCTTAAAAAGGAAAGTCTTTAATTGAGATTTAAAACAGTCAATTGTTTTACTATTTCTAATACCATAAGGTAGCATGTTCCAAATTGACGGAGCTGCATGCACAAATGCTCGATCACCAAGAGTCTTGGCTCTAGTTTTTGGGATAAAAAGTAGTCCCTGATCATCAGATCTCAGTTGGTAACAGCAGTTCGGTTTTTCTAACAACAGTTCCATAATGTAGCCTGGCGCCATCCCATGGAGAGCTTTATATACCAGGAGTGCAATTTTAAAATCAACACGAAACTTAACAGGCAGCCAGTGAAGGTGCATCAGGACAGGGGTAATATGAGCGCATCTTGGTATAAGACACGTCACTCTAGCAGCGGCATTGAGAACTCGTTGAAGACGCTGAAGTTGGTATTGGGGAATGCCGACCAGGAGAGAAATGCAGTAGTCCAAGTGTGACGTCACAAAGGCATGTACGAGCGTTTTGGTTGATTCGATGGAGAGGAACTTCCTTATTTGTCGAATGTTGTACAAGCCCCTAAATGCTTTGCTGCAAACCTTGCCCACATGGACATTCATAGACATATGTTCGTCAAACCACGAAAATGACGATTTTCGCCCTACGAAATCTCACAGGTTTTGATAACAAGAAAACTATTTCAGTACTTTTTGTATACCACTGTTTTCTGGCCAAAAAAGTCACTCGAAAACTTGTTTTTACTCATTTTAACAAATTTTGAAAGAATGTTTTGCATGCGCCCGCAATTTGGTGACCAGCGCTGGCAAAATTCCCACCAGTTGAGAAACGGAGGAAACTTTTTTCAGCACATTTCTGATCTTCTGTATCTCATTACATTATTTTTGGTTGGGGCTGTTATATTTTGGATAATATTGATATATTTGCCACCAAAAGTAAAGGCTGACCCCTTAACATTTTTTTTGACATAATGTTAAGGCTAACCCCTTTACTTTTTGGCCATTTCCGGTCACATATTCAAAATGTCAATAAGTGATTGAAAATGGCCAAAAAGTAAAAGCTAACCCTTAACAATTTTTGGCCATTTTGGACCACATTTTCAAAATGTGAATAAGTGATGGAAATGGGCTAACCCCTTAACATTTTTTCGACATAATGTTAAGGCTAACCCCTTTACTTTTTGGCCATTTTAGGCTAGTTTTTCAAAAGCTTAAAAAGACTGCTAAAAATGGACAAAAAGTAAAGGATAACCCCTTAACATTTTTTCAACCAAAAGCAAAGGCTAACCCCTTTACTTTTTGGCCATTTTAGGCTTACAGAAAACCACACTGTATCAAGAGTGTTTCATAAAATATTCTATTTTGTTTCTTTAGAGCGGTACAACTGACCAAGCTATTGGAAAAATAATTGATGTGAATACAACCTAAAGGTATGTGTCATTCATGCAAGTCGTTAAAAATGGCCAAAAAGTAAAGGCTAACCCTTAACAATTTTTTGACATAATGTTAAGGCTAACCCCTTTACTTTTTGGCCATTTTCGGCCACATTTTCAAAATGTGAATAAGTGACTGAAAATGTGCAAAAAGTAAAGGCTAACCTCTTAACATTTTTCGACATAATGTTAAGGCTAACCCCTTTACTTTTTGGCCATTTTAGGCTAGTTTTTCAAAAGCTCAAAAAGACTGGTAAAATGGTCAAAAAAGTAAAGGCTAACCCCTTAACATTTTTTCCACCAAAAGTAAAGGCTGACCCCTTAACATTTTTTTTGACATAATGTTAAGGCTAACCCCTTTACTTTTTGGCCATTTTCGGCCACATTCTCAAAATGTCAATAAGTGATTGAAAATGGCCAAAAGTAAAAGCTCACCCTTAACAATTTTTGGCCATTTTGGACCACATTTTCAAAATGTGAATAAGTGACGGAAAATGGGCAAAAAGTAAAGGCTAACCCCTTAACATTTTTCGACATAATGTTAAGGCTAACCCCTTTACTTTTTGGCCATTTTAGGCTAGTTTTTCAAAAGCTTAAAAAGACTGCTAAAAATGGACAAAAAGTAAAGGATAACCCCTTAACATTTTTTCAACCAAAAGCAAAGGCTAACCCCTTTACTTTTTGGCCATTTTAGGCTTACAGAAAACCACACTGTATCAAGAGTGTTTCATAAAATATTCTATTTTGTTTCTTTAGAGCGGTACAACTGACCAAGCTATTGGAAAAATAATTGATGTGAATACAACCTAAAGGTATGTGTCATTCATGCAAGTCGTTAAAATGGCCAAAAAGTAAAGGCTAACCCTTAACAATTTTTGACATAATGTTAAGTAACCCCTTTACTTTTTGGCCATTTTCACACATTTTCAAAATGTGAATAAGTGACTGAAAATGTGCAAAAGTAAAGGCTAACCTCTTAACATTTTCAACGAAAAGTTAAGGCTAACCCCTTTACTTTTTGGCCATTTTAGGCTAGTTTTTCAAAAGCTCAAAAGACTGGTAAAATGGTCAAAAGTAAAGGCTAACCCCTTAACATTTTTCCACCAAAAGTAAAGGCTGACCCTTAACATTTTTTTTTGACATAATGTTAAGGCTAACTTACTTTTTGGCCATTTTCACCACATTCTCAAAATGTCAATAAGTGATTGAAATGGCCAAAAGTAAAGCTCACCCTTAACAATTTTTGGCCATTTTGGACCACATTTTCAAAATGTGAATAAGTGACAAAAAAATGTAAAGGCTTTTTTTTTTTTTTTCGACATAATGTTAGGCTAAGACTAACTTTTTTTGGCCATTTTAGGCTTTTTTTTAGGCTTAAACTAAAAAACCACACTGTATCAAGAGTGTTTCATAAAATATTCTATTTTGTTTCTTTAGAGCGGTACAACTGACCAAGCTATTGGAAAAATAATTGATGTGAATACAACCTAAAGGTATGTGTCATTCATGCAAGTCGTTAAAAATGGCCAAAAAGTAAAGGCTAACCCTTAACAATTTTTTGACATAATGTTAAGGCTAACCCCTTTACTTTTTGGCCATTTTCGGCCACATTTTCAAAATGTGAATAAGTGACTGAAAATGTGCAAAAAGTAAAGGCTAACCTCTTAACATTTTTCGACAAAATGTTAAGGCTAACCCCTTTACTTTTTGGCCATTTTAGGCTAGTTTTTCAAAAGCTCAAAAAGACTGGTAAAATGGTCAAAAAAGTAAAGGCTAACCCCTTAACATTTTTTCCACCAAAAGTAAAGGCTAACCCCTTAACATTTTCTCAACCAAAAGCTAAGGCTAACCCCTTTAATTTTTGGCCATTTCAGGCTTACAGAAAACCACACTGTATCAAGGGTGTTTCATAAAATATTCTATTTTGTTTCTTTAGGGGGGTACAACCGACCAAGCTATTGGAAAAATCATTGACGAGAATACAACATAAAGGTATGCGTCATTCATGCAAGTCGTTAAAAATGGCCAAAAAGTAAAGGCTAACCCCTTGACATTTTTCGACAGTCACTTATTGACATTTTGAATATGTGGCCGAAAATGGCCAAAAAGTAAAGGGGTTAGCCTTAACATTATGTCGAAAAAATGTTAAGGGGTTAGCCTTTACTTTTTGGCCATTTTCAGTCACTTATTGACATTTTGAATATGTGGCCGAAAATGGCCAAAAAGTAAAGGGGTTAGCCTTAACATTATGTGGAAAAAATGTCAAGGGGTTAGCCTTTACTTTTTGGCCATTTTCAGTCACCTATTGACATTTTGAATATGTGGCCGAAAATGGCCAAAAAGTAAAGGGGTTAGCCTCAACATTATGTCGAAAAAATGTCAAGGGGTTAGCCTTTACTTTTTGGCCATTTTCAGTAACTTATTGACATTTTGAATATGTGGCGGAAAATGGCCAAAAAGTAAAGCGGTTAGCCTTAACATTATGTCGAAAAAATGTTAAGGGGTTAGCCTTAACAAAACAAAATGTTAAGGGGTTAGTATTAACATTTTCTCAACCAAAAGTAAAGGCTAACCCCTTTACTTTTTGGCCATTTTAGGCTTACAGAAAACCACACTGTATCAAGAGTGTTTCATAAAATATTCTATTTTGTTTCTTTAGAGTGGTACAACCGACCAAGCTATTGGAAAAATCATTGACGTGAATACAACATAAAGGTATGCGTCATTCATGCAAGTCGTTAAAAATGGCCAAAAGGTAAAGGCTAACTCCTTAACAATATTATGACTAAACTTAAGGGTAACCCCTTTACTTTTTGGCTAGTTTTGACTAGTTTTTCAAAAACTCAAAAAGTCGCTAAAATGGTCAAAAAAATAAAGGCTAACCCCTTAACATTTTTTCGACCAAAAGGTAAGGCTAACCCTTTTACTTTTTGGCCATTTTAGGCTAGTTTTTCAAAAGCTCAAAAAAACTGCTAAAAATAGCCAAAAAGTAAAGGCTAACCCCTTAACATTTTTTCGACATCATGTTAAGGCTAACCCCTTTACTTTTTGGCCATTTTAGGCTAGTTTTTCAAAAGCTTAAAAAGACTGCTAAAAATGGACAAAAAGTAAAGGATAACCCCTTAACATTTTTTCAACCAAAAGCAAAGGCTAACCCCTTTACTTTTTGGCCATTTTAGGCTTACAGAAAACCACACTGTATCAAGAGTGTTTCATAAAATATTCTATTTTGTTTCTTTAGAGCGGTACAACTGACCAAGCTATTGGAAAAATAATTGATGTGAATACAACCTAAAGGTATGCGTCATTCATGCAAGTCGTTAAAAATGGCC